>JAINUG010002113.1:0-5000 GCA_029706075.1 Aldrovandia affinis
GTAGGTAGAGCGTGGTTCTGTGTGTCTCAATAGGTAGAGCGTGGTTCTGTGTGTCTCAATAGGTGGATCATGGTTCTGTGTGGCTCAGTATGTAGAGCATGGCATTGGCAACACTTAGGTTGTGGGCCGATTCCCACTGGGACCACATATACTGAAAAATGTATGCATTCACTACTGTAAGTCACTTTGGATAAAAGCGTCTGCTAAATGGCATATATTATATATTATTATTATATTACATGTTTAACAATGAACAAACGTTTTTGGGAAAGTTCATACCTGTTTCTAAAGACCTCTGCCGCTCGTCTGGTGTTTAACCAGCGAAGTTCACCCACGTCACCCCTCTACTCTCCTCTCTACACTGGCTCCCCATCACAGCACGCATCAGATTCAAATCACTGGTGCTGGCTTATCAAGCGACTAGAGGTACTGCTCCCCCTTACCTCCAGTCAGTCATCACTCCCTACACCCCAGCCAGACCCCTCCGCTCCGCCTCCTCTGGCAAACTGACTGTCCCATCCCTCCGGGCGCCTGGCAGACGCTCCGCGGTCTCGCCTCTTCTCTGTCCTGACCCGCAATCGGTCAGGACTGCGGGATCACTTGCGATCTTCCGCAGAGACTCAAAACCCACCTTTTCAGACTCCACTACCACTGAACTCTGTACATCTATCTAATTGTCATCACCACTGCCTACTTGCTCAACACCATACACCCCTGCTTACTTAAAAAATAAAAAAACATTCACTAACCTTTTCCTTCCCAGTGTTACAGGTATGGTATGCAGCTGCTACAACGATGTCTATCGCTGTATTACTGCACTGATCTCTTGCGCTAACTACGATTGTTCCAACCATGTATTAATGCACATCTTGTAAGTCGTTCTGGATAAGAGTGTCTGCTAAATGCCTAAAGTGTAAAATGCAGCAGGCGGTCAGATCCAGATGAGTGTTGATTTGGCAGCTCAGTGTCAGGACCAGGGGGGTCAAACTGTTTGTCACCTCTCCTTTTCTCAGCGACTCCACTGTCGGCAATGTCCCAACTCACCCTCGCGAGGAGACCATGGCGACGCCCACAGCCCCCGCCCACAGCCCCGCCCACAGCCCCGCCCACAGCCCCGCCCACAGCCCCGCCCACAGCTGTTGTCCCAGGTAACCGTTACGTTTGCTGCTCTGGTGCTGGTGCTTGCTATTCAAGCGGCTAGAGGTACTGCTCCCCCTTACCTCCAGACACTCATCACACCCTACACCCCAGCCAGACCCCTCCGCTCCGCCTCCTCTATCACACCCTACACCCGAGCCAGACCCCTCCGCTCCGCCTCCTCTATCACACCCTACACCCCAGCCAGACCCCTCCGCTCCGCCTCTCTGGCAAACTGACTTTCCCATCCCTCCTCATGGTCTCGTCTCTTCTCTGTCCTGACCCCTCGATGGTGGAACAACCTTCCGCAATCAGTCAGGGTCACTTGCGATCTTCCGCAAGAGACTCAAAACCCACCTTTTCTCCACTTCCACTGACTAATTTGACCAATTGTTATCACCACTGTCTACGTGTTTAATACTTTTGTATATCTATACTTGTTTAATTATGTGATGAGTGTGTGGAGTGTAGGGAGCAGTTCCTCTAGCCCCTTGATAAGCCACCACCGGTGACAGAATTTGATGCGTGCTGCGATGGGGAGGCAGTGCAGAGAGGAGAGTAGAGGGGTGATGTGGGTGAACTTTGTTTGGAAAGGGAGGGATCATCTTTGTGTTAACGACCGTGCAGGTACTGCAGGGAACGCTGGAGGTGCAGAAACGACATCATCGGGGGCGCCACCTCCCCCAACGGCCACGAGCGTTCTCCAAGACACGCCGGACAGAGCCCCAGGTCACTTCCCCCTCTCCGCAGAGACAACAACACCCCATGTGGCAGGACACAAGCCCCTCCCACACAAGATCCTCCAACACAAGCTCCTCCCACACAAGCTCCTCCCACACAAGCCCCTCCCACACCTCACTGGCCACAAACTCCACCCACACAAGCCCCTCCCACACCTCACTGGCCACAAGCCCCTCCCACACCCCTCACACAAACCCCTCCCACACAAGCCCTCCCACACCTCACTGGCCACAAACTCCACCCACAAGCCCCTCCCACACCTCACTGGCCACAAGCCCCTCCCACACAAGCTCCTCCCACACAAGCCCCTCCCACACAAACTCCACCCACACAAGCCCCTCCCACACCTTGCTGGCCACAAGCCCCTCCACAAGCCCCTCCCACCCTCACTGGCCACAAGCTCCCACACAAGCTCCTCCCACACAAGCCCCTCCCACACAAACCCCTCCCACACAAGCCCCTCCCACACAAGCCCCTCCGCACATCCTGTTATTCAGCGGCATGGCCGGCCTGTGCCATGTGACTTACGTTCAGACATTGTGATTGGTTCGGTGCTGGCAGCCGGCCTCCTGATAGGACAGCAGTGTTCATTAATGAGGTGGCTCATTGTACAGAATCAGGCAAATGTTGAGAATATGGGAGCAGTCCCCTGGCCTAATGACTGCACACACGCAAACGTATCACTAATGAACAAAACAGCCTAAACTATATAAAGTAGTGAACAGTACACAAAGTGGGTTAGCACGCTGGACCACCAGGTGGCGCTCCAGAATCTCCCATAAGTGTTCAGTTGGGTTGAGATCTGGTGACTGAGACGGCCATGGCATATGGTTTACATCGTTTCATGCTCATCAAAACATTCAGTGAGCACTCGTGTCCTGTGGATGGGGGCATTGTCATCCTGGAAGAGACCACTCCCATCAGGACAGAAATGCTTCACCACAGGATGAAGGTGATCATTCAGAATGGCTTTGTATTTATTGGTGTTTATCTTGCCCTCTAAGGGGTTGAGTGGACCTAAACCATGGCAGGAGAATGCACCCCACACCATAACAGAGCCACCAGAACCCTTCATTTACTCAAGTGTTTCCTTTATTTTGGCAGTTACCTGTACATTTATAATGTCGTGGAAATTAAAACTCAGTAGGATCAGAGAGAATTCCTTTAAACAGTATTAAAGCTTTAATTACGAGCAGCTGCACGGAGACCCGTGTCACGCAGGACAGCGAATCTCCCGCCTTCAAATTCAAATGGATATTTATATCCAACACAACGGAAGGAGGAACAATCACAAGGGGAAGTAACAGGGCGTTAACGTGCAGGTAAATGGAGCTATGGGCTAACATGAAGATATAACAGGTTGTTAGAACAGCCCTCCCAGGGTCTTAACCCAATGGGAAGGAGGTTTCCTGCCGTGGGGAAACGTCACAAAAGAACAGATGTTCTTTTGAAGTTGTGGCACGAAAAGCCTTTGTTTGCCTGGCCACTCCGAACTGCAGCGTCCCACTGAGTTAGTGTCTGCGTGTCCCGTGGATGTTCTAGCATTCCAACAACATTTTTACCTCCACAATAAGATCACCGTTTGTGTATATGAACGCACACAGGGTAGGGTTGTGACGGGCCAGTGCTGGTGGTCTGAGCGAGGTTGTGTGTTCTCCCACAGGCTCACCACCACCAGCAGCAGCAGCGCCCTCCACCCAGCCCACAGACACCAGCGCGGTGTCGCCGTCTCCCAGCGCCGCCCCGGGGAGCGGCCTCACCATGCTGGCCTTCGGTAAACACACCCATCCGCTCTCCAGGTCACCGCAGGCTCGGGCTGGCGGGGAGCGTAGCGGGCTAACGCACCCGTATCGGCTGGCCCCTCACGAGTGTGAGCTGCCTATCACGGTCGCGCTTCCCGATAGGTGCTGTTAGCGTAGCCGGCTCATTGGTTAGATGCTGTTAGCGTAGCCGGCTCATTGGTTAGATGCTGTTAGTGTAGCCGGCTCATTGGTTGTATTTTAGGTGCTGTTAGCGTAGCCGGCTCATTGATTAGATGCTGTTAGCTCATTGGCTAGGTGCTGTCAGCTCATTGGCTCATTGGTTAGGTGCTGTTAGCTCATTGGTTAGGTGCTGTTAGCTCATTGGCTCATTGGTTAGGTGCTGTTAGCTCATTGGTTAGGTGCTGTTAGCTCATTGGTTAGGTGCTGTTAGCTCATTGGCTCATTGGTTAGGTGCTGTTAGCTCATTGGCTCATTGGTTAGGTGCTGTTAGCTCATTGGCTCATTGGTTAGGTGCTGTTAGCTCATTGGCTCATTGGTTAGGTGCTGTTAGCTCATTGGCTCATTGGTTAGGTGCTGGTAGCTCATTGGCTCATTGGTTAGGTGCTGGTAGCTCATTGGCTCATTGGTTAGGTGCTGGTAGCTCATTGGCTCATGCTGTCCCTTTATTCCAGGCGTGATGAGCTTCATCCTGATCCTGATCGTCGTCATGGTGATTCTGCTCACAGCCGTTAACCTGAGAGGACGGTGCAGCAGCCCTAAGGAAGGTGTGTGTGTGTGTGTGTGTGTGTGTGTGTGTGTGTGTGTGTGTGTGTGTGTGTGTGTGTGTGTGAGTGTGTGAGTGTGTGTGAGAGTGTGTGTGTGTGTGTGAGAGTGTGTGTGTGTGTGTGAGTGTGTGTGTGTGTGTGTGAGTGTGTGTGTGTGTGTGTGTGTGTGTGTGTGTGTGTGTGTGTGTGTGTGTGTGTGTGTGTGTGTGTGTGTGTGTGTGTGTGTGTGTGTGTGTGTGTGTGTGTGTGTGTGTGTGTGTGTGTGTGTGTGTGTGTGTGTGTGTGTGTGTGTGTGTGTGTGTGTGAGTGAGTGGTGAGTGTGTGTGTGTGTGTGTGTGTGTGTGTGTGTGTGTGTGTGTGTGTGTGTGTGTGCAGCTGCTCTTACTCTGCAGCACATTTGCACATAGAGTCAATTCTGCTATAATCAGTGACCATTCTATCAGTAGAACTACTAA
Source organism: Aldrovandia affinis (assembly GCA_029706075.1). Classification (NCBI taxonomy): domain Eukaryota; kingdom Metazoa; phylum Chordata; class Actinopteri; order Notacanthiformes; family Halosauridae; genus Aldrovandia; species Aldrovandia affinis. The sequence continues at coordinate 4,861 of JAINUG010002113.1, forward strand.
GACGGGCGTAGTGTAATGGTTAGGGAGCTGGGCTTGTAACTCAGAAGTCACTGGTTCAATTCACAACTGCCGTTGTACACTTGAGCAAGGTACTTAACCTGAATTGCTTCAGTAAACTACCAGCTGTATAAATGGATTGT
>JAINUG010002113.1:10000-12500 GCA_029706075.1 Aldrovandia affinis
CTGTTTTAGTGTCTGCTTGTATTCTCTCAGTGTTTCAACATAATTTTGACGCAGGTCTATGTTTTGTGGTTGATGGTGTTTTTGGTTGGAAAGGTTTCTTAATTTTTTTCCTGACATTTCTGCAGTCCTCATCAAACCACTCTTCCTTTTTTGGCTTCTGTTTAATTGTAGAGCTGTTTTTAATGAGACCTGCTTTATTGGCTGATTTATGATAAATGTTATTAATATTTGTTACAGCCATATTTGTGCCTAATTGATTTGGTTGAAACTCTTCTGATAGAAAGGTGTTAATAAGGTTAGTAATTTCAGGTGAACTGATTATATTTTTGAATTTGACCTCACTGTCAGGAGCCCATCTGTATGATGTATTTAGTCTGAACAGTTTGCAGGGCTCAGATTCATTTTTTTCTGCTGTCCAATTCTTTTAAATACACATTTATCTGACAGTGGTCTGTTAGTGGTGTCTGTGGTCTGACAGTGAATGCACTAATGAAGGAGGAGTCTATGTCAGTAATTGCATAGTCGACTACACTAGTTCCAAGAGCTGAACAATACGTGAACCTCCCTAAAGAGTCCCCTCTGATCCTACCATTAAGCATGTACAGACCTAAGGATCGACAGAGATGTACTAACTCTTTCCCAGTTTTGTTGACGACACGGTCAGGATTGTTCCTTTGGGTAGTGGTGGGGGTGAAGTATAGTGAGGACTGTCTGAAGATGTGGCTATTGCCAGCAGAATCCACTATATCCGGCTCACATCCAGTTCTAGCATTCAAATCTCCAATCAATAAAACATGACCCTGGGCCTGGTAATGTCCGATCTCTAAATGGAGATTTTCAAAAAAGTTGTCATTATAATAGGGTGATTCCAGAGGGGGAGTGTAGGCTGCACATATATATAATTCGTCGTCACACTGGATGGTGTCTTTATTTAATTTAAGCCAGATATGAGTTGGTGCTTTTTTGATTTGCTGTAATTGGGTTGACAGGTCCTCTCTATACCACACAATAACTCCACCTGAATCTCTGCCGTGTCTTACGTTTTTCTGTTTGAGGGATGGCAGTAAAATTTCTTCATAGCCTGGGGGGCAGTGAGTGTCTGTGTCATGTCGACACCATGTCTCTAACAATATTATTATGTCATGAGTTGAGATACATGAGATAAACTCAGGGTTTGTGCTCTTCGGTCCAAAAACCGAAGAATACAAACCCTGAATGTTCCATGAACTAATAGAAAGAGATTTCATTAATATTGCATTACATAGATTTCTGTACAATGACAAGTAGGACAGTGTGATTAAATTTACATATTATTTACAATTATTATTATTATTATTTTTTTTGGAAGCAACACAATTAGGAGCAGGCAGTATAGGCCATTTACCCCTTTTTTTTTTTTTTTTAACCAATAATCTTACAGATGAGGTGTAGTAACTGCCTCAACTCTCCAATATCTGGATTTCCTGAGACTACCTGTGCATAGGTAGGATGCCTCTCAGGGGATAGCATGGCTTGAGCTGTGCCATGCTGTGCTCCTGTGTAGTGTGCATTGCTAGCCATGTTGTCTTGAGACCTTGTCTCTCTCTCTCTCTCTCTCTCTCTCTCAGTGCAGGGTTAATGTCTCTCTCTCTCTCTCTCTCTCTCTCAGTGCAGGGTTAATGTCTCTCTCTCTCTCTCTCTCTCTCTCAGTGCAGGGTTAATGTCTCTCTCTCTCTCTCTCTCTCTCTCTCTCTCTCTCTCTCTCTCATGCAGTGTTAATGTCTCTCTCTCTCTCTCTCTCAGATACAGATTCAGCTCAGGTCTCTTCAGCCCACAGCAACACTCTGGAGAGTGAAGACCAGGAGCTTCGCAGAGACTTACTAATCACCAAGGTTACAGCACACACCGCTGCTACACTAATCACCAAGGTTACACTACACACCGCTGCTACACTAATCACCAAGGTACACTACACCACTGCTACACAAACCCAATGTTAACACACACTGCTGCACAAACCCAATGTTAACACACACTACACACTACTGCTACACAAACCCAATGTTAACACACACTACACTACTGCTACACAAACCCAATATTAACACACACTACACACTACTGCTACACAAACCCAATGTTAAACACACTACACACTACTGCTACACAAACCCAATGTTAACACACACTACACACTACTGCTACACAAACCCAATGTTAACACACACTACACACTACTGCTACACAAACCCAATGTTAACACACACTACACACTACTGCTACACAAACCCAATGTTAACACACACTACACACTACTGCTACACAAACCCAATGTTAACACACACTACACACTACTGCTACACAAACCCAATGTTAACACACACTACACACTACTGCTACAAAACCCAATGTTAACACACACTACACACTACTGCTACACAAACCCAATGTTAACACACACTACACACTACTGCTACACAAACCCAATGTTAACACACACTACACACTACTGCTACACAAA
>JAINUG010002114.1:0-13590 GCA_029706075.1 Aldrovandia affinis
CTTGTTTTAAACTACTTTTCCGACCGATTTGGACCGGGAAAACGGCCTGGTTAATGAGGGGCGTGTCAAAGCCAATACCTAGCGATGCTTTACAATGATTAAACCGCTAGATTCGCCGCTACATTACAAAATGTCACCGATGCTATCGCTGCCATTGAATTGAATGGATAGCCAGTTAGCATGTTTCCGACTTGTTTTAAACTACTTTTCCGACCGATTTGGACCGGGAAAACGGCCTGGTTAATGAGGGGAGTGTCAAAGCCAATACCTAGCGATGCTTTACACTGACTAACCGCTAGATTCGCCGCTACATTAGAAAATGTCACGTCGCTGCTATCGCTGCCATTGAATTGAATGGATAGCCAGTTAGCATGTTTCCGACTTGTTTTAAACTACTTTTCCGACCGATTTGGACCGGGAAAACGGCCTGGTTAATGAGGGGCGTGTCAAAGCCAATACCTAGCGATGCTTTACACTGACTAAACCGCTAGATTCGCCGCTACATTAGAAAATGTCACGCCGCTGCTATCGCTGCCATTGAATTGAATGGATAGCCAGTTAGCATGTTTCCGACTTGTTTTAAACTACTTTTCCGACCGATTTGGACCGGGAAAACGGCCTGGTTAATGAGGGGGCGTGTCAAAGCCAATACCTAGCGATGCTTTACACTGACTAAACCGCTAGATTCGCCGCTACATTACAAAATGTCACGCCGCTGCTATCGCTGCCATTGAATTGAATGGATAGCCAGTTAGCATGTTTCCGACTTGTTTTAAACTACTTTTCCGACCGATTTGGACCGGGAAAACGGCCTGGTTAATGAGGGGGCGTGTCAAAGCCAATACCTAGCGATGCTTTACACTGACTAAACCGCTAGATTCGCCGCTACATTAGAAAATGTCACGCCGCTGCTATCGCTGCCATTGAATTGAATGGATAGCCAGTTAGCATGTTTCCGACTTGTTTTAAACTACTTTTCCGACCGATTTGGACCGGGAAAACGGCCTGGTTAATGGGGCGTGTCAAAGCCAATACCTAGCGATGCTTTACACTGACTAAACCGCTAGATTCGCCGCTACATTAGAAAATGTCACGCCACTGCTATCGCTGCCATTGAATTGAATGGATAGCCAGTTAGCATGTTTCCGACTTGTTTTAAACTACTTTTCCGACCGATTTGGACGGGAAAACGGCCTGGTTAATGAGGGGCGTGTCAAAGCCAATACCTAGCGATGCTTTACACTGACTAAACCGCTAGATTCGCCGCTACATTAGAAAATGTCACGCCGCTGCTATCGCTGCCATTGAATTGAATGGATAGCCAGTTAGCATGTTTCCGACTTGTTTTAAACTACTTTTCCGACCGATTTGGACCGGGAAAACGGCCTGGTTAATGAGGGGCGTGTCAAAGCCAATACCTAGCGATGCTTTACACTGACTAAACCGCTAGATTCGCCGCTACATTACAAAATGTCACGCCGCTGCTATCGCTGCCATTGAATTGAATGGATAGCCAGTTAGCATGTTTCCGACTTGTTTTAAACTACTTTTCCGACCGATTTGGACCGGGAAAACGGCCTGGTTAATGGGGCGTGTCAAAGCCAATACCTAGCGATGCTTTACACTGACTAAACGCTAGATTCGCCGCTACATTAGAAAATGTCACGTCGCTGCTATCGCTGCCATTGAATTGAATGGATAGCCAGTTAGCATGTTTCCGACTTGTTTTAAACTACTTTTCCGACCGATTTGGACCGGGAAAACGGCCTGGTTAATGAGGGGGCGTGTCAAAGCCAATACCTAGCGATGCTTTACACTGACTAAACCGCTAGATTCGCCGCTACATTAGAAAATGTCACGCCGCTGCTATCGCTGCCATTGAATTGAATGGATAGCCAGTTAGCATGTTTCCGACTTGTTTTAAACTACTTTTCCGACCGATTTGGACCGGGAAAACGGCCTGGTTAATGGGGCGTGTCAAAGCCAATACCTAGCGATGCTTTACACTGACTAAACCGCTAGATTCGCCGCTACATTACAAAATGTCACTCCGCTGCTATCGCTGCCATTGAATTGAATGGATAGCCAGTTAGCATGTTTCCGACTTGTTTTAAACTACTTTTCCGACCGATTTGGACCGGGAAAACGGCCTGGTTAATGAGGGCGTGTCAAAGCCAATACCTAGCGATGCTTTACACTGACTAAACCGCTAGATTCGCCGCTACATTAGAAAATGTCACGCCGCTGCTATCGCTGCCATTGAATTGAATGGATAGCATTTTTAGCATTTTCCGACTTGTTTTAAACGCTCTTTTCCGACCGATTTGGAAGAAACGGCATTAATACAAGGGCGTGTCAAGCCAATATTTAGCGATACAAGATCAGTGAGTAAACCGCTAAGGACATCATTGAAAATGTCTGCGTATCATACCTGTAACATTGAATGGATAAAAGGTTAGCATTTTTTTTTTTTTTTTTTTTGAACAAGTAAACAGTGGTGACGACAGATTGACTAGATGGACAGATTGAATGGATAGCCAGTTAGCATGTTTCCGACTTGTTTTAAACTACTTTTCCGACCGATTTGGACCGGGAAAACGGCCTGGTTAATGAGGGCGGGTGTCAAAGCCAATACCTAGCGATGCTTTACACTGACTAAACAGCTAGATTCGCCGCTACATTAGAAAATGTCACGTCGCTGCTATCGCTGCCATTGAATTGAATGGATAGCCAGTTAGCATGTTTCCGACTTGTTTTAAACTACTTTTCCGACCGATTTGGACCGGGAAAACGGCCTGGTTAATGAGGGGGCGTGTCAAAGCCAATACCTAGCGATGCTTTACAATGATTAAACCGCTAGATTCGCCGCTACATTACAAAATGTCACTCCGATGCTATCGCTGCCATTGAATTGAATGGATAGCCAGTTAGCATGTTTCCGACTTGTTTTAAACTACTTTTCCGACCGATTTGGACCGGGAAAACGGCCTGGTTAATAGGGGAGTGTCAAAGCCAATACCTAGCGATGCTTTACACTGACTAAACCGCTAGATTCGCCGCTACATTAGAAAATGTCACGTCGCTGCTATCGCTGCCATTGAATTGAATGGATAGCCAGTTAGCATGTTTCCGACTTGTTTTAAACTACTTTTCCGACCGATTTGGACCGGGAAAACGGCCTGGTTAATGAGGGGAGTGTCAAAGCCAATACCTAGCGATGCTTTACACTGACTAAACCGCTAGATTCGCCGCTACATTAGAAAATGTCACGTCGCTGCTATCGCTGCCATTGAATTGAATGGATAGCCAGTTAGCATGTTTCCGACTTGTTTTAAACTACTTTTCCGACCGATTTGGACGGGAAAACGGCCTGGTTAATGAGGGCGTGTCAAAGCCAATACCTAGCGATGCTTTTTACTGACTAAACCGCTAGATTCGCCGCTACATTAGAAAATGTCGCACGTCGCTGCTATCGCTGCCATTGAATTGAATGGATAGCCAGTTAGCATGTTTCCGACTTGTTTTAAACTACTTTTCCGACCGATTTGGACGGGAAAACGGCCTGGTTAATGAGGGGGCGTGTCAAAGCCAATACCTAGCGATGCTTTACACTGACTAACCGCTAGATTCGCCGCTACATTAGAAAATGTCACGCCGCTGCTATCGCTGCCATTGAATTGAATGGATAGCCAGTTAGCATGTTTCCGACTTGTTTTAAACTACTTTTCCGACCGATTTGGACCGGGAAAACGGCCTGGTTAATGAGGGGCGTGTCAAAGCCAATACCTAGCGATGCTTTACACTGACTAAACCGCTAGATTCGCTACATTACAAAATGTCACGCCGCTGCTATCGCTGCCATTGAATTGAATGGATAGCCAGTTAGCATGTTTCCGACTTGTTTTAAACTACTTTTCCGACCGATTTGGACCGGGAAAACGGCCTGGTTAATGGGGAGTGTCAAAGTGTCAAAGCCAATACCTAGCGATGCTTTTACACTGACTAAACGCTAGATTCGCCGCTACATTAGAAAATGTGTCGTCGCTGCTATCGCTGCCATTGAATTGAATGGATAGCCAGTTAGCATGTTTCCGACTTGTTTTTAACTACTTTTCCGACCGATTTGGACCGGGAAAACGGCCTGGTTAATTAATGGGGCGTGTCAAAGCCAATACCTAGCGATGCTTTACACTGACTAAACCGCTAGATTCGCCGCTACATTACAAAATGTCACGCCGCTGCTATCGCTGCCATTGAATTGAATGGATAGCCAGTTAGCATGTTTCCGACTTGTTTTAAACTACTTTTCCGACCGATTTGGACCGGGAAAACGGCCTGGTTAATGGGGGCGTGTCAAAGCCAATACCTAGCGATGCTTTACACTGACTAAACCGCTAGATTCGCCGCTACATTAGAAAATGTCACGCCACTGCTATCGCTGCCATTGAATTGAATGGATAGCCAGTTAGCATGTTTCCGACTTGTTTTAAACTACTTTTCCGACCGATTTGGACCGGGAAAACGGCCTGGTTAATGAGGGCGTGTCAAAGCCAATACCTAGCGATGCTTTACACTGACTAAACCGCTAGATTCGCCGCTACATTACAAAATGTCACGCCGCTGCTATCGCTGCCATTGAATTGAATGGATAGCCAGTTAGCATGTTTCCGACTTGTTTTAAACTACTTTTCCGACCGATTTGGACCGGGAAAACGGCCCTGGTTAATGGGGCGTGTCAAAGCCAATACCTAGCGATGCTTTACACTGACTAAACCGCTAGATTCGCCGCTACATTAGAAAATGTCACGCCGCTGCTATCGCTGCCATTGAATTGAATGGATAGCCAGTTAGCATGTTTCCGACTTGTTTTAAACTACTTTTCCGACCGATTTGGACCGGGAAAACGGCCTGGTTAATGAGGGGGCGTGTCAAAGCCAATACCTAGCGATGCTTTACACTGACTAAACCGCTAGATTCGCCGCTACATTAGAAAATGTCACGCCGCTGCTATCGCTGCCATTGAATTGAATGGATAGCCAGTTAGCATGTTTCCGACTTGTTTTAAACTACTTTTCCGACCGATTTGGACCGGGAAAACGGCCTGGTTAATGAGGGGGCGTGTCAAAGCCAATACCTAGCGATGCTTTACACTGACTAAACCGCTAGATTCGCCGCTACATTACAAAATGTCACGCCGCTGCTATCGCTGCCATTGAATTGAATGGATAGCCAGTTAGCATGTTTCCGACTTGTTTTAAACTACTTTTCCGACCGATTTGGACCGGGAAAACGGCCTGGTTAATGAGGGGGCGTGTCAAAGCCAATACCTAGCGATGCTTTACACTGACTAAACCGCTAGATTCGCCGCTACATTAGAAAATGTCACGCCGCTGCTCGCTGCTGCCATTGAATTGAATGGATAGCCAGTTAGCATGTTTCCGACTTGTTTTAAACTACTTTTCCGACCGATTTGGACCGGGAAAACGGCCTGGTTAATGAGGGGGCGTGTCAAAGCCAATACCTAGCGATGCTTTACACTGACTAAACCGCTAGATTCGCCGCTACATTAGAAAATGTCACGCCGCTGCTATCGCTGCCATTGAATTGAATGGATAGCCAGTTAGCATGTTTCCGACTTGTTTTAAACTACTTTTCCGACCGATTTGGACCGGGAAAACGGCCTGGTTAATGAGGGGCGTGTCAAAGCCAATACCTAGCGATGCTTTACACTGACTAAACCGCTAGATTCGCCGCTACATTACAAAATGTCACGCCCGCTGCTATCGCTGCCATTGAATTGAATGGATAGCCAGTTAGCATGTTTCCGACTTGTTTTAAACTACTTTTCCGACCGATTTGGACCGGGAAAACGGCCTGGTTAATGAGGGGGAGTGTCAAAGCCAATACCTAGCGATGCTTTACACTGACTAAACCGCTAGATTCGCCGCTACATTAGAAAATGTCACGCCGCTGCTATCGCTGCCATTGAATTGAATGGATAGCCAGTTAGCATGTTTCCGACTTGTTTTAAACTACTTTTCCGACCGATTTGGACCGGGAAAACGGCCTGGTTAATGAGGGGGCGTGTCAAAGCCAATACCTAGCGATGCTTTACACTGACTAAACCGCTAGATTCGCCGCTACATTAGAAAATGTCACGCCGCTGCTATCGCTGCCATTGAATTGAATGGATAGCCAGTTAGCATGTTTCCGACTTGTTTTAAACTACTTTTCCGACCGATTTGGACCGGGAAAACGGCCTGGTTAATGAGGGGGCGTGTCAAAGCCAATACCTAGCGATGCTTTACACTGACTAAACCGCTAGATTCGCCGCTACATTAGAAAATGTCACGCCGCTGCTATCGCTGCCATTGAATTGAATGGATAGCCAGTTAGCATGTTTCCGACTTGTTTTAAACTACTTTTCCGACCGATTTGGACCGGGAAAACGGCCTGGTTAATGAGGGGGCGTGTCAAAGCCAATACCTAGCGATGCTTTACACTGACTAAACCGCTAGATTCGCCGCTACATTAGAAAATGTCACGCCGCTGCTATCGCTGCCATTGAATTGAATGGATAGCCAGTTAGCATGTTTCCGACTTGTTTTAAACTACTTTTCCGACCGATTTGGACCGGGAAAACGGCCTGGTTAATGAGGGGGCGTGTCAAAGCCAATACCTAGCGATGCTTTACACTGACTAAACCGCTAGATTCGCCGCTACATTAGAAAATGTCACGCCGCTGCTATCGCTGCCATTGAATTGAATGGATAGCCAGTTAGCATGTTTCCGACTTGTTTTAAACTACTTTTCCGACCGATTTGGACCGGGAAAACGGCCTGGTTAATGAGGGGGCGTGTCAAAGCCAATACCTAGCGATGCTTTACACTGACTAAACCGCTAGATTCGCCGCTACATTAGAAAATGTCACGCCGCTGCTATCGCTGCCATTGAATTGAATGGATAGCCAGTTAGCATGTTTCCGACTTGTTTTAAACTACTTTTCCGACCGATTTGGACCGGGAAAACGGCCTGGTTAATGAGGGGGCGTGTCAAAGCCAATACCTAGCGATGCTTTACACTGACTAAACCGCTAGATTCGCCGCTACATTAGAAAATGTCACACGCTGCTATCGCTGCCATTGAATTGAATGGATAGCCAGTTAGCATGTTTCCGACTTGTTTTAAACTACTTTTCCGACCGATTTGGACCGGGAAAACGGCCTGGTTAATGAGGGGGCGTGTCAAAGCCAATACCTAGCGATGCTTTTTACTGACTAAACCGCTAGATTCGCCGCTACATTAGAAAATGTCACGCCGCTGCTATCGCTGCCATTGAATTGAATGGATAGCCAGTTAGCATGTTTCCGACTTGTTTTAAACTACTTTTCCGACCGATTTGGACCGGGAAAACGGCCTGGTTAATGAGGGCGTGTCAAAGCCAATACCTAGCGATGCTTTACACTGACTAAACCGCTAGATTCGCCGCTACATTAGAAAATGTCACGCCGCTGCTATCGCTGCCATTGAATTGAATGGATAGCCAGTTAGCATGTTTCCGACTTGTTTTAAACTACTTTTCCGACCGATTTGGACCGGGAAAACGGCCTGGTTAATGAGGGGGCGTGTCAAAGCCAATACCTAGCGATGCTTTACACTGACTAAACCGCTAGATTCGCCGCTACATTAGAAAATGTCACGTCGCTGCTATCGCTGCCATTGAATTGAATGGATAGCCAGTTAGCATGTTTCCGACTTGTTTTAAACTACTTTTCCGACCGATTTGGACCGGGAAAACGGCCTGGTTAATGAGGGGCGTGTCAAAGCCAATACCTAGCGATGCTTTACACTGACTAAACCGCTAGATTCGCCGCTACATTAGAAAATGTCACGCCGCTGCTATCGCTGCCATTGAATTGAATGGATAGCCAGTTAGCATGTTTCCGACTTGTTTTAAACTACTTTTCCGACCGATTTGGACCGGGAAAACGGCCTGGTTAATAATGGGGCGTGTCAAAGCCAATACCTAGCGATGCTTTACACTGACTAACCGCTAGATTCGCCGCTACATTAGAAAATGTCACGCCGCTGCTATCGCTGCCATTGAATTGAATGGATAGCCAGTTAGCATGTTTCCGACTTGTTTTAAACTACTTTTCCGACCGATTTGGACCGGAAAACGGCCTGGTTAATGAGGGGGCGTGTCAAAGCCAATACCTAGCGATGCTTTACACTGACTAAACCGCTAGATTCGCCGCTACATTAGAAAATGTCACGCCGCTGCTATCGCTGCCATTGAATTGAATGGATAGCCAGTTAGCATGTTTCCGACTTGTTTTAAACTACTTTTCCGACCGATTTGGACCGGGAAAACGGCCTGGTTAATGAGGGGCGTGTCAAAGCCAATACCTAGCGATGCTTTACACTGACTAAACCGCTAGATTCGCCGCTACATTAGAAAATGTCACGCCGCTGCTATCGCTGCCATTGAATTGAATGGATAGCCAGTTAGCATGTTTCCGACTTGTTTTAAACTACTTTTCCGACCGTTTTGGACCCGGGAAAACGGCCTGGTTAATGAGGGGGCGTGTCAAAGCCAATACCTAGCGATGCTTTACACTGACTAAACCGCTAGATTCGCCGCTACATTAGAAAATGTCACGCCGCTGCTATCGCTGCCATTGAATTGAATGGATAGCCAGTTAGCATGTTTCCGACTTGTTTTAAACTACTTTTCCGACCGATTTGGACCGGGAAAACGGCCTGGTTAATGAGGGGGCGTGTCAAAGCCAATACCTAGCGATGCTTTACACTGACTAAACCGCTAGATTCGCTACATTAGAAAATGTCACGCCGCTGCTATCGCTGCCATTGAATTGAATGGATAGCCAGTTAGCATGTTTCCGACTTGTTTTAAACTACTTTTCCGACCGATTTGGACCGGGAAAACGGCCTGGTTAATGAGGGGGAGTGTCAAAGCCAATACCTAGCGATGCTTTACACTGACTAAACCGCTAGATTCGCCGCTACATTAGAAAATGTCACGCCGCTGCTATCGCTGCCATTGAATTGAATGGATAGCCAGTTAGCATGTTTCCGACTTGTTTTAAACTACTTTTCCGACCGATTTGGACCGGGAAAACGGCCTGGTTAATGAGGGGGCGTGTCAAAGCCAATACCTAGCGATGCTTTACACTGACTAAACCGCTAGATTCGCCGCTACATTAGAAAATGTCACGCCGCTGCTATCGCTGCCATTGAATTGAATGGATAGCCAGTTAGCATGTTTCCGACTTGTTTTAAACTACTTTTCCGACCGATTTGGACCGGGAAAACGGCCTGGTTAATGAGGGCGTGTCAAAGCCAATACCTAGCGATGCTTTACACTGACTAAACCGCTAGATTCGCCGCTACATTAGAAAATGTCACGCCGCTGCTATCGCTGCCATTGAATTGAATGGATAGCCAGTTAGCATGTTTCCGACTTGTTTTAAACTACTTTTCCGACCGATTTGGACCGGGAAAACGGCCTGGTTAATGAGGGGGCGTGTCAAAGCCAATACCTAGCGATGCTTTACACTGACTAAACCGCTAGATTCGCCGCTACATTAGAAAATGTCACGCCGCTGCTATCGCTGCCATTGAATTGAATGGATAGCCAGTTAGCATGTTTCCGACTTGTTTTAAACTACTTTTCCGACCGATTTGGACCGGGAAAACGGCCTGGTTAATGAGGGCGTGTCAAAGCCAATACCTAGCGATGCTTTACACTGACTAAACCGCTAGATTCGCCGCTACATTAGAAAATGTCACGCCGCTGCTATCGCTGCCATTGAATTGAATGGATAGCCAGTTAGCATGTTTCCGACTTGTTTTAAACTACTTTTCCGACCGATTTGGACCGGGAAAACGGCCTGGTTAATGAGGGGGGCGTGTCAAAGCCAATACCTAGCGATGCTTTACACTGACTAAACCGCTAGATTCGCCGCTACATTAGAAAATGTCACGCCGCTGCTATCGCTGCCATTGAATTGAATGGATAGCCAGTTAGCATGTTTCCGACTTGTTTTAAACTACTTTTCCGACCGATTTGGACCGGGAAAACGGCCTGGTTAATGAGGGGGGGCGTGTCAAAGCCAATACCTAGCGATGCTTTACACTGACTAAACCGCTAGATGCTTTACAATGATTAAACCGCTAGACGCCGCTACATTACAAAATGTCACTCCGCTGCTATCGCTGCCATTGAATTGAATGGATAGCCAGTTAGCATGTTTCCGACTTGTTTTAAACTACTTTTCCGACCGATTTGGACCGGGAAAACGGCCTGGTTAATGAGGGGGAGTGTCAAAGCCAATACCTAGCGATGCTTTACACTGACTAAACCGCTAGATTCGCCGCTACATTAGAAAATGTCACGTCGCTGCTATCGCTGCCATTGAATTGAATGGATAGCCAGTTAGCATGTTTCCGACTTGTTTTAAACTACTTTTCCGACCGATTTGGACCGAAACGGCCTGGTTAATGAGGGGGCGTGTCAAAGCCAATACCTAGCGATGCTTTACACTGACTAAACCGCTAGATTCGCCGCTACATTAGAAAATGTCACGCCACTGCTATCGCTGCCATTGAATTGAATGGATAGCCAGTTAGCATGTTTCCGACTTGTTTTAAACTACTTTTCCGACCGATTTGGACCGGGAAAACGGCCTGGTTAATGAGGGGGCGTGTCAAAGCCAATACCTAGCGATGCTTTACACTGACTAAACGCTAGATTCGCCGCTACATTAGAAAATGTCACGCCGCTGCTATCGCTGCCATTGAATTGAATGGATAGCCAGTTAGCATGTTTCCGACTTGTTTTAAACTACTTTTCCGACCGATTTGGACCGGGAAAACGGCCTGGTTAATGAGGGGGCGTGTCAAAGCCAATACCTAGCGATGCTTTACACTGACTAAACCGCTAGATTCGCCGCTACATTAGAAAATGTCACGCCGCTGCTATCGCTGCCATTGAATTGAATGGATAGCCAGTTAGCATGTTTCCGACTTGTTTTAAACTACTTTTCCGACCGATTTGGACCGGGAAAACGGCCTGGTTAATGGGGGCGTGTCAAAGCCAATACCTAGCGATGCTTTACACTGACTAAACAGCTAGATTCGCCGCTACATTAGAAAATGTCACGTCGCTGCTATCGCTGCCATTGAATTGAATGGATAGCCAGTTAGCATGTTTCCGACTTGTTTTAAACTACTTTTCCGACCGATTTGGACCGGGAAAACGGCCTGGTTAATGAGGGGCGTGTCAAAGCCAATACCTAGCGATGCTTTACACTGACTAAACCGCTAGATTCGCCGCTACATTACAAAATGTCACGCCGCTGCTATCGCTGCCATTGAATTGAATGGATAGCCAGTTAGCATGTTTCCGACTTGTTTTAAACTACTTTTCCGACCGATTTGGACGGGAAAACGGCCTGGTTAATGAGGGGGAGTGTCAAAGCCAATACCTAGCGATGCTTTACACTGACTAAACAGCTAGATTCGCCGCTACATTAGAAAATGTCACGCGCTGCTATCGCTGCCATTGAATTGAATGGATAGCCAGTTAGCATGTTTCCGACTTGTTTTAAACTACTTTTCCGACCGATTTGGACCGGGAAAACGGCCTGGTTAATGAGGGGGCGTGTCAAAGCCAATACCTAGCGATGCTTTACAATGATTAAACCGCTAGATTCGCCGCTACATTACAAAATGTCACTCCGATGCTATCGCTGCCATTGAATTGAATGGATAGCCAGTTAGCATGTTTCCGACTTGTTTTAAACTACTTTTCCGACCGATTTGGACCGGGAAAACGGCCTGGTTAATGAGGGGGAGTGTCAAAGCCAATACCTAGCGATGCTTTACACTGACTAAACCGCTAGATTCGCCGCTACATTAGAAAATGTCACGTCGCTGCTATCGCTGCCATTGAATTGAATGGATAGCCAGTTAGCATGTTTCCGACTTGTTTTAAACTACTTTTCCGACCCGATTTGGACCGGGAAAACGGCCTGGTTAATGAGGGGGCGTGTCAAAGCCAATACCTAGCGATGCTTTACACTGACTAAACCGCTAGATTCGCCGCTACATTAGAAAATGTCACGCCACTGCTATCGCTGCCATTGAATTGAATGGATAGCCAGTTAGCATGTTTCCGACTTGTTTTAAACTACTTTTCCGACCGATTTGGACCGGGAAAACGGCCTGGTTAATGAGGGGGCGTGTCAAAGCCAATACCTAGCGATGCTTTACACTGACTAAACAGCTAGATTCGCCGCTACATTAGAAAATGTCACGTCGCTGCTATCGCTGCCATTGAATTGAATGGATAGCCAGTTAGCATGTTTCCGACTTGTTTTAAATGACTTTTCCGACCGATTTGGACCGGGAAAACGGCCTGGTTAATGAGGGGGCGTGTCAAAGCCAATACCTAGCGATGCTTTACAATGATTAAACCGCTAGATTCGCCGCTACATTACAAAATGTCACTCCGATGCTATCGCTGCCATTGAATTGAATGGATAGCCAGTTAGCATGTTTCCGACTTGTTTTAAACTACTTTTCCGACCGATTTGGACCGGGAAAACGGCCTGGTTAATGAGGGGGAGTGTCAAAGCCAATACCTAGCGATGCTTTACACTGACTAAACCGCTAGATTCGCCGCTACATTAGAAAATGTCACGTCGCTGCTATCGCTGCCATTGAATTGAATGGATAGCCAGTTAGCATGTTTCCGACTTGTTTTAAACTACTTTTCCGACCGATTTGGACCGGGAAAACGGCCTGGTTAATGAGGGGGCGTGTCAAAGCCAATACCTAGCGATGCTTTACACTGACTAAACCGCTAGATTCGCCGCTACATTAGAAAATGTCACGCCACTGCTATCGCTGCCATTGAATTGAATGGATAGCCAGTTAGCATGTTTCCGACTTGTTTTAAACTACTTTTCCGACCGATTTGGACCGGGAAAACGGCCTGGTTAATGAGGGGGCGTGTCAAAGCCAATACCTAGCGATGCTTTACACTGACTAAACCGCTAGATTCGCCGCTACATTACAAAATGTCACGCCACTGCTATCGCTGCCATTGAATTGAATGGATAGCCAGTTAGCATGTTTCCGACTTGTTTTAAACTACTTTTCCGACCGATTTGGACCGGGAAAACGGCCTGGTTAATGAGGGGCGTGTCAAAGCCAATACCTAGCGATGCTTTACACTGACTAAACCGCTAGATTCGCCGCTACATTAGAAAATGTCACGCCGCTGCTATCGCTGCCATTGAATTGAATGGATAGCCAGTTAGCATGTTTCCGACTTGTTTTAAACTACTTTTCCGACCGATTTGGACCGGGAAAACGGCCTGGTTAATGAGGGGGCGTGTCAAAGCCAATACCTAGCGATGCTTTACACTGACTAAACCGCTAGATTCGCCGCTACATTAGAAAATGTCACGCCGCTGCTATCGCTGCCATTGAATTGAATGGATAGCCAGTTAGCATGTTTCCGACTTGTTTTAAACTACTTTTCCGACCGATTTGGACCGG
>JAINUG010002115.1:0-13584 GCA_029706075.1 Aldrovandia affinis
ACAAGTCGGAAACATGCTAACTGGCTATCCATTCAATTCAATGGCAGCGATAGCATGGCGTGACATTTTCTAATGTAGCGGCGAATCTAGCGGTTTAGTCAGTGTAAAGCATCGCTAGGTATTGGCTTTGACACGCCCCCTCATTAACCAGGCCGTTTTCCCGGTCCAAATCGGTCGGAAAAGTAGTTTTAAAACAAGTCGGAAACATGCTAACTGGCTATCCATTCAATTCAATGGCAGCGATAGCATCGGCGTGACATTTTCTAATGTAGCGGCGAATCTAGCGGGTTTAGTCAGTGTAAAGCATCGCTAGGTATTGGCTTTGACACGCCCCCTCATTAACCAGGCCGTTTTCCCGGTCCAAATCGGTCGGAAAAGTAGTTTTAAAACAAGTCGGAAACATGCTAACTGGCTATCCATTCAATTCAATGGCAGCGATAGCATGGCGTGACATTTTCTAATGTAGCGGCGAATCTAGCGGTTTAGTCAGTGTAAAGCATCGCTAGGTATTGGCTTTGACACGCCCCCTCATTAACCAGGCCGTTTTCCCGGTCCAAATCGGTCGGAAAAGTAGTTTAAAACAAGTCGGAAACATGCTAACTGGCTATCCATTCAATTCAATGGCAGCGATAGCAGTGGCGTGACATTTTCTAATGTAGCGGCGAATCTAGCGGTTTAGTCAGTGTAAAGCATCGCTAGGTATTGGCTTTGACACGCCCCCTCATTAACCAGGCCGTTTTCCCGGTCCAAATCGGTCGGAAAAGTAGTTTAAAACAAGTCGGAAACATGCTAACTGGCTATCCATTCAATTCAATGGCAGCGATAGCATGGCGTGACATTTTCTAATGTAGCGGCGAATCTAGCGGTTTAGTCAGTGTAAAGCATCGCTAGGTATTGGCTTTGACACTCCCCCTCATTAACCAGGCCGTTTTCCCGGTCCAAATCGGTCGGAAAAGTAGTTTAAAACAAGTCGGAAACATGCTAACTGGCTATCCATTCAATTCAATGGCAGCGATAGCATGGCGTGACATTTTGTAATGTAGCGGCGAATCTAGCGGTTTAGTCAGTGTAAAGCATCGCTAGGTATTGGCTTTGACACGCCCCCTCATTAACCAGGCCGTTTTCCCGGTCCAAATCGGTCGGAAAAGTAGTTTAAAACAAGTCGGAAACATGCTAACTGGCTATCCATTCAATTCAATGGCAGCGATAGCATCGGCGTGACATTTTCTAATGTAGCGGCGAATCTAGCGGTTTAGTCAGTGTAAAGCATCGCTAGGTATTGGCTTTGACACGCCCCCTCATTAACCAGGCCGTTTTCCCGGTCCAAATCGGTCGGAAAAGTAGTTTAAAACAAGTCGGAAACATGCTAACTGGCTATCCATTCAATTCAATGGCAGCGATAGCATCGGCGTGACATTTTCTAATGTAGCGGCGAATCTAGCGGTTTAGTCAGTGTAAAGCATCGCTAGGTATTGGCTTTGACACGCCCCCTCATTAACCAGGCCGTTTTCCCGGTCCAAATCGGTCGGAAAAGTAGTTTAAAACAAGTCGGAAACATGCTAACTGGCTATCCATTCAATTCAATGGCAGCGATAGCATCGGCGTGACATTTTCTAATGTAGCGGCGAATCTAGCGGTTTAGTCAGTGTAAAGCATCGCTAGGTATTGGCTTTGACACGCCCCCTCATTAACCAGGCCGTTTTCCCGGTCCAAATCGGTCGGAAAAGTAGTTTAAAACAAGTCGGAAACATGCTAACTGGCTATCCATTCAATTCAATGGCAGCGATAGCATCGGCGTGACATTTTCTAATGTAGCGGCGAATCTAGCGGTTTAGTCAGTGTAAAGCATCGCTAGGTATTGGCTTTGACACGCCCCCTCATTAACCAGGCCGTTTTCCCGGTCCAAATCGGTCGGAAAAGTAGTTTAAAACAAGTCGGAAACATGCTAACTGGCTATCCATTCAATTCAATGGCAGCGATAGTGGCGTGACATTTTCTAATGTAGCGGCGAATCTAGCGGTTTAGTCAGTGTAAAGCATCGCTAGGTATTGGCTTTGACACGCCCCCTCATTAACCAGGCCGTTTTCCCGGTCCAAATCGGTCGGAAAAGTAGTTTTAAAACAAGTCGGAAACATGCTAACTGGCTATCCATTCAATTCAATGGCAGCGATAGCATGGCGTGACATTTTCTAATGTAGCGGCGAATCTAGCGGTTTAGTCAGTGTAAAGCATCGCTAGGTATTGGCTTTGACACGCCCCCTCATTAACCAGGCCGTTTTCCCGGTCCAAATCGGTCGGAAAAGTAGTTTAAAACAAGTCGGAAACATGCTAACTGGCTATCCATTCAATTCAATGGCAGCGATAGCATGGCGTGACATTTTCTAATGTAGCGGCGAATCTAGCGGTTTAGTCAGTGTAAAGCATCGCTAGGTATTGGCTTTGACACGCCCCTCATTAACCAGGCCGTTTTCCCGGTCCAAATCGGTCGGAAAAGTAGTTTAAAACAAGTCGGAAACATGCTAACTGGCTATCCATTCAATTCAATGGCAGCGATAGCAGTGGCGTGACATTTTCTAATGTAGCGGCGAATCTAGCGGTTTAGTCAGTGTAAAGCATCGCTAGGTATTGGCTTTGACACGCCCCTCATTAACCAGGCCGTTTTCCCGGTCCAAATCGGTCGGAAAAGTAGTTTAAAACAAGTCGGAAACATGCTAACTGGCTATCCATTCAATTCAATGGCAGCGATAGCAGTGGCGTGACATTTTCTAATGTAGCGGCGAATCTAGCGGTTTAGTCAGTGTAAAGCATCGCTAGGTATTGGCTTTGACACGCCCCCTCATTAACCAGGCCGTTTTCCCGGTCCAAATCGGTCGGAAAAGTAGTTTAAAACAAGTCGGAAACATGCTAACTGGCTATCCATTCAATTCAATGGCAGCGATAGCATCGGCGTGACATTTTCTAATGTAGCGGCGAATCTAGCGGTTTAGTCAGTGTAAAGCATCGCTAGGTATTGGCTTTGACACGCCCCCTCATTAACCAGGCCGTTCCCGGTCCAAATCGGTCGGAAAAGTAGTTTAAAACAAGTCGGAAACATGCTAACTGGCTATCCATTCAATTCAATGGCAGCGATAGCAGTGGCGTGACATTTTTCTAATGTAGCGGCGAATCTAGCGGTTTAGTCAGTGTAAAGCATCGCTAGGTATTGGCTTTGACACGCCCCCTCATTAACCAGGGCCGTTTTCCCGGTCCAAATCGGTCGGAAAAGTAGTTTAAAACAAGTCGGAAACATGCTAACTGGCTATCCATTCAATTCAATGGCAGCGATAGCAGTGGCGTGACATTTTCTAATGTAGCGGCGAATCTAGCGGTTTAGTCAGTGTAAAGCATCGCTAGGTATTGGCTTTGACACGCCCCCTCATTAACCAGGCCGTTTTCCGGTCCAAATCGGTCGGAAAAGTAGTTTAAAACAAGTCGGAAACATGCTAACTGGCTATCCATTCAATTCAATGGCAGCGATAGCATCGGCGTGACATTTTCTAATGTAGCGGCGAATCTAGCGGTTTAGTCAGTGTAAAGCATCGCTAGGTATTGGCTTTGACACGCCCCCTCATTAACCAGGCCGTTTTCCCGGTCCAAATCGGTCGGAAAAGTAGTTTAAAACAAGTCGGAAACATGCTAACTGGCTATCCATTCAATTCAATGGCAGCGATAGCAGCGGCGTGACATTTTCTAATGTAGCGGCGAATCTAGCGGTTTAGTCAGTGTAAAGCATCGCTAGGTATTGGCTTTGACACGCCCCCTCATTAACCAGGCCGTTTTCCCGGTCCAAATCGGTCGGAAAAGTAGTTTAAAACAAGTCGGAAACATGCTAACTGGCTATCCATTCAATTCAATGGCAGCGATAGCATCGGCGTGACATTTTCTAATGTAGCGGCGAATCTAGCGGTTTAGTCAGTGTAAAGCATCGCTAGGTATTGGCTTTGACACGCCCCCTCATTAACCAGGCCGTTTTCCCGGTCCAAATCGTCGGAAAAGTAGTTTAAAACAAGTCGGAAACATGCTAACTGGCTATCCATTCAATTCAATGGCAGCGATAGCATCGGCGTGACATTTTGTAATGTAGCGGCGAATCTAGCGGTTTAGTCAGTGTAAAGCATCGCTAGGTATTGGCTTTGACACGCCCCCTCATTAACCAGGCCGTTTTCCCGGTCCAAATCGGTCGGAAAAGTAGTTTAAAACAAGTCGGAAACATGCTAACTGGCTATCCATTCAATTCAATGGCAGCGATAGCATCGGCGTGACATTTTCTAATGTAGCGGCGAATCTAGCGGTTTAGTCAGTGTAAAGCATCGCTAGGTATTGGCTTTGACACGCCCCCTCATTAACCAGGCCGTTTTCCCGGTCCAAATCCGTCGGAAAAGTAGTTTAAAACAAGTCGGAAACATGCTAACTGGCTATCCATTCAATTCAATGGCAGCGATAGCATCGGCGTGACATTTTCTAATGTAGCGGCGAATCTAGCGGTTTAGTCAGTGTAAAGCATCGCTAGGTATTGGCTTTGACACTCCCCCTCATTAACCAGGCCGTTTTCCCGGTCCAAATCGGTCGGAAAAGTAGTTTAAAACAAGTCGGAAACATGCTAACTGGCTATCCATTCAATTCAATGGCAGCGATAGCATCGGCGTGACATTTTTGTAATGTAGCGGCGAATCTAGCGGTTTAGTCAGTGTAAAGCATCGCTAGGTATTGGCTTTGACACGCCCCCTCATTAACCAGGCCGTTTTCCCGGTCCAAATCGGTCGGAAAAGTAGTTTAAAACAAGTCGGAAACATGCTAACTGGCTATCCATTCAATTCAATGGCAGCGATAGCAGCGGCGTGACATTTTCTAATGTAGCGGCGAATCTAGCGGTTTAGTCAGTGTAAAGCATCGCTAGGTATTGGCTTTGACACCCCCTCATTAACCAGGCCGTTTTCCCGGTCCAAATCGGTCGGAAAAGTAGTTTTAAAACAAGTCGGAAACATGCTAACTGGCTATCCATTCAATTCAATGGCAGCGATAGCATCGGCGTGACATTTTCTAATGTAGCGGCGAATCTAGCGGTTTAGTCAGTGTAAAGCATCGCTAGGTATTGGCTTTGACACGCCCCTCATTAACCAGGCCGTTTTCCCGGTCCAAATCGGTCGGAAAAGTAGTTTAAAACAAGTCGGAAACATGCTAACTGGCTATCCATTCAATTCAATGGCAGCGATAGCAGCGGCGTGACATTTTCTAATGTAGCGGCGAATCTAGCTGGTTTAGTCAGTGTAAAGCATCGCTAGGTATTGGCTTTGACACTCCCCCTCATTAACCAGGCCGTTTTCCCGGTCCAAATCGGTCGGAAAAGTAGTTTAAAACAAGTCGGAAACATGCTAACTGGCTATCCATTCAATTCAATGGCAGCGATAGCATGGCGTGACATTTTCTAATGTAGCGGCGAATCTAGCGGTTTAGTCAGTGTAAAGCATCGCTAGGTATTGGCTTTGACACGCCCCCTCATTAACCAGGCCGTTTTCCCGGTCCAAATCGGTCGGAAAAGTAGTTTAAAACAAGTCGGAAACATGCTAACTGGCTATCCATTCAATTCAATGGCAGCGATAGCAGCGGCGTGACATTTTCTAATGTAGCGGCGAATCTAGTGGTTTAGTCAGTGTAAAGCATCGCTAGGTATTGGCTTTGACACTCCCCCTCATTAACCAGGCCGTTTTTCCCGGTCCAAATCGGTCGGAAAAGTAGTTTAAAACAAGTCGGAAACATGCTAACTGGCTATCCATTCAATTCAATGGCAGCGATAGCATCGGCGTGACATTTTGTAATGTAGCGGCGAATCTAGTGGTTTAGTCAGTGTAAAGCATCGCTAGGTATTGGCTTTGACACTCCCCCTCATTAACCAGGCCGTTTTCCCGGTCCAAATCGGTCGGAAAAGTAGTTTAAAACAAGTCGGAAACATGCTAACTGGCTATCCATTCAATTCAATGGCAGCGATAGCATCGGCGTGACATTTTGTAATGTAGCGGCGAATCTAGTGGTTTAGTCAGTGTAAAGCATCGCTAGGTATTGGCTTTGACACTCCCCCTCATTAACCAGGCGTTTTCCCGGTCCAAATCGGTCGGAAAAGTAGTTTAAAACAAGTCGGAAACATGCTAACTGGCTATCCATTCAATTCAATGGCAGCGATAGCATCGGGCGTGACATTTTGTAATGTAGCGGCGAATCTAGCGGTTTAGTTTTGGGTTTTTTTTGGTCAAATTTTTTTGTAGTTTGAAAAAAATATATATATATATTTTTCCTTTATATATATATTTTATATATTTTTTTTTTTTGGTCAATTTTTTTGTAGTTTAAAAAAAAATATATATATATATTTTCCTTTATATATACATTTTTATATATTTTTGTTGTCATTTTTTTTTTTTTTTTTTTATATATATATTCTTTCCTTTATATATATTTTTTTGTCACATTTTCTTGTAAATTTTTTTGTACATTTTTTTAATATATATATTTTTCCTTTATATATATATTTTATATAATATTATTTTTGGTCAAATGTTTTAGTATTTTTTTTTAAAAATATATATACTTTGTTTCTTTTTACATTTTTATATATATTTTTTTTTTTGTCAAATTTTTAGTACTTTTTTTTTTTAGATATTTTTTTCCTTTTATATATATATTTTATATATATTTTTGTTTTTGTCAAATTTTTAGTACATTTTTTATATATATATATTTTTTCCTTTTATATATATATTTTATATATATTTTTTTGGGTCAAATTTTTTGTAATTTAAAAAAAATATATATATTTTTTCCTTTATATATATATTTTATATATTGTTTTTTTGGTCAAATTTTTTAGTAGTTAAAAAAAAATATATATATTTTTTTCCTTTATATATACATTTTATATATTTTTTTGTTGTCAATTTTTTATTTTTTGAATATATATATTCTTTCCTTTATATATATATTTTTTGTCACATTTTCTTGTACATTTTTTTTTATATATATATTTTTCCTTTATATATATATTTTATATTTTTTTTTTGGTCAAATGTTTTAGTAATTCTTTTTTAATATATGTCCTTTTTTGTCAAATTTTTTTGTACATTTTTATATATATTTTTTTCCTTTATATATATTTTTATTAAAAAAAATATATATATATTTCCTTTATATATATAATTAATATATATATTTTTTTTTTTCTTGGTCAAATTTTTGGTAATTTTTTTATATATATTTTTTTTCCTTTATATATATATATATATTTTTTTGGTCATATTTTTTTAAATTTTTTTAATATATGTATATTTTTCCTTTTATATATATTATTATTTTTTTTTTTTTGTCACATTTTTTTTTTGTACATTTTTTTAATATATATATATATTTTTCCTTTATATATATATTTTTATATTTTTTTTTTTGGTCACATTTTTTTGTACATTTTTTTATATATATATATTTTTCCTTTATATATATATTTTATATTTTTTGGGTCAAATTTTTTGTAATTGTTTTAAAAATATATATATATATTTCCTTTATATATATATATTATATATATTATTATTGTTTGTCAAATTTTTCTTTTATATATATATTTTATATATTTATTTTTTTTTTTGGTCACATTTTTTTAGTACATTTTTTAAATATATATATATTTTTCCTTTATATATATATTTTATATCAGTGTAAAGCATCGCTAGGTATTGGCTTTGACACTCCCCCTCATTAACCAGGCCGTTTTCCCGGTCCAAATCGGTCGGAAAAGTAGTTTAAAACAAGTCGGAAACATGCTAACTGGCTATCCATTCAATTCAATGGCAGCGATAGCATCGGCGTGACATTTTCTAATGTAGCGGCGAATCTAGCGGTTTAGTCAGTGTAAAGCATCGCTAGGTATTGGCTTTGACACTCCCCCTCATTAACCAGGCCGTTTTCCCGGTCCAAATCGGTCGGAAAAGTAGTTTAAAACAAGTCGGAAACATGCTAACTGGCTATCCATTCAATTCAATGGCAGCGATAGCATCGGCGTGACATTTTCTAATGTAGCGGCGAATCTAGCGGTTTAGTCAGTGTAAAGCATCGCTAGGTATTGGCTTTGACACGCCCCTCATTAACCAGGCCGTTTTCCCGGTCCAAATCGGTCGGAAAAGTAGTTTAAAACAAGTCGGAAACATGCTAACTGGCTATCCATTCAATTCAATGGCAGCGATAGCATCGGCGTGACATTTTTGTAATGTAGCGGCGAATCTAGCGGTTTAGTCAGTGTAAAGCATCGCTAGGTATTGGCTTTGACACGCCCCTCATTAACCAGGCCGTTTTCCCGGTCCAAATCGGTCGGAAAAGTAGTTTAAAACAAGTCGGAAACATGCTAACTGGCTATCCATTCAATTCAATGGCAGCGATAGCAGCGGCGTGACATTTTCTAATGTAGCGGCGAATCTAGCGGTTTAGTCAGTGTAAAGCATCGCTAGGTATTGGCTTTGACACTCCCCCTCATTAACCAGGCCGTTTTCCCGGTCCAAATCGGTCGGAAAAGTAGTTTAAAACAAGTCGGAAACATGCTAACTGGCTATCCATTCAATTCAATGGCAGCGATAGCATCGGCGTGACATTTTCTAATGTAGCGGCGAATCTAGCGGTTTAGTCAGTGTAAAGCATCGCTAGGTATTGGCTTTGACACGCCCCTCATTAACCAGGCCGTTTTCCCGGTCCAAATCGGTCGGAAAAGTAGTTTAAAACAAGTCGGAAACATGCTAACTGGCTATCCATTCAATTCAATGGCAGCGATAGCATCGGCGTGACATTTTCTAATGTAGCGGCGAATCTAGCGGTTTAGTCAGTGTAAAGCATCGCTAGGTATTGGCTTTGACACGCCCCCTCATTAACCAGGCGTTTTTCCGGTCCAAATCGGTCGGAAAAAGTAGTTTAAAACAAGTCGGAAACATGCTAACTGGCTATCCATTCAATTCAATGGCAGCGATAGCATGGCGTGACATTTTCTAATGTAGCGGCGAATCTAGCGGTTTAGTCAGTGTAAAGCATCGCTAGGTATTGGCTTTGACACGCCCCCTCATTAACCAGGCCGTTTTCCGGTCCAAATCGGTCGGAAAAGTAGTTTAAAACAAGTCGGAAACATGCTAACTGGCTATCCATTCAATTCAATGGCAGCGATAGCAGTGGCGTGACATTTTCTAATGTAGCGGCGAATCTAGCGGTTTAGTCAGTGTAAAGCATCGCTAGGTATTGGCTTTGACACGCCCCCTCATTAACCAGGCCGTTTTCCCGGTCCAAATCGGTCGGAAAAGTAGTTTAAAACAAGTCGGAAACATGCTAACTGGCTATCCATTCAATTCAATGGCAGCGATAGCATGGCGTGACATTTTCTAATGTAGCGGCGAATCTAGCGGTTTAGTCAGTGTAAAGCATCGCTAGGTATTGGCTTTGACACGCCCCCTCATTAACCAGGCCGTTTTCCCGGTCCAAATCGGTCGGAAAAGTAGTTTAAAACAAGTCGGAAACATGCTAACTGGCTATCCATTCAATTCAATGGCAGCGATAGCAGGCGTGACATTTTCTAATGTAGCGGCGAATCTAGCGGTTTAGTCAGTGTAAAGCATCGCTAGGTATTGGCTTTGACACGCCCCCTCATTAACCAGGCCGTTTTCCCGGTCCAAATCGGTCGGAAAAGTAGTTTAAAACAAGTCGGAAACATGCTAACTGGCTATCCATTCAATTCAATGGCAGCGATAGCATGGCGTGACATTTTCTAATGTAGCGGCGAATCTAGCGGTTTAGTCAGTGTAAAGCATCGCTAGGTATTGGCTTTGACACGCCCCCTCATTAACCAGGCCGTTTTCCCGGTCCAAATCGGTCGGAAAAGTAGTTTAAAACAAGTCGGAAACATGCTAACTGGCTATCCATTCAATTCAATGGCAGCGATAGCATGGCGTGACATTTTCTAATGTAGCGGCGAATCTAGCGGTTTAGTCAGTGTAAAGCATCGCTAGGTATTGGCTTTGACACGCCCCTCATTAACCAGGCCGTTTTCCCGGTCCAAATCGGTCGGAAAAGTAGTTTAAAACAAGTCGGAAACATGCTAACTGGCTATCCATTCAATTCAATGGCAGCGATAGCATGGCGTGACATTTTCTAATGTAGCGGCGAATCTAGCGGTTTAGTCAGTGTAAAGCATCGCTAGGTATTGGCTTTGACGCCCCCTCATTAACCAGGCCGTTTTCCCGGTCCAAATCGGTCGGAAAAGTAGTTTAAAACAAGTCGGAAACATGCTAACTGGCTATCCATTCAATTCAATGGCAGCGATAGCAGTGGCGTGACATTTTCTAATGTAGCGGCGAATCTAGCGGTTTAGTCAGTGTAAAGCATCGCTAGGTATTGGCTTTGACACGCCCCCTCATTAACCAGGCCGTTTTCCCGGTCCAAATCGGTCGGAAAAGTAGTTTAAAACAAGTCGGAAACATGCTAACTGGCTATCCATTCAATTCAATGGCAGCGATAGCATCGGCGTGACATTTTCTAATGTAGCGGCGAATCTAGCGGTTTAGTCAGTGTAAAGCATCGCTAGGTATTGGCTTTGACACGCCCCCTCATTAACCAGGCCGTTTTCCCGGTCCAAATCGGTCGGAAAAGTAGTTTAAAACAAGTCGGAAACATGCTAACTGGCTATCCATTCAATTCAATGGCAGCGATAGCATGGCGTGACATTTTCTAATGTAGCGGCGAATCTAGCGGTTTAGTCAGTGTAAAGCATCGCTAGGTATTGGCTTTGACACGCCCCCTCATTAACCAGGCCGTTTTCCCGGTCCAAATCGGTCGGAAAAAAGTAGTTTTAAAACAAGTCGGAAACATGCTAACTGGCTATCCATTCAATTCAATGGCAGCGATAGCATCGGCGTGACATTTTCTAATGTAGCGGCGAATCTAGCGGTTTAGTCAGTGTAAAGCATCGCTAGGTATTGGCTTTGACACGCCCCCTCATTAACCAGGCCGTTTTCCCGGTCCAAATCGGTCGGAAAAGTAGTTTAAAACAAGTCGGAAACATGCTAACTGGCTATCCATTCAATTCAATGGCAGCGATAGCATCGGCGTGACATTTTCTAATGTAGCGGCGAATCTAGCGGTTTAGTCAGTGTAAAGCATCGCTAGGTATTGGCTTTGACACGCCCCCTCATTAACCAGGCCGTTTTCCCGGTCCAAATCGGTCGGAAAAGTAGTTTAAAACAAGTCGGAAACATGCTAACTGGCTATCCATTCAATTCAATGGCAGCGATAGCATCGGCGTGACATTTTCTAATGTAGCGGCGAATCTAGCGGTTTAGTCAGTGTAAAGCATCGCTAGGTATTGGCTTTGACACTCCCCCTCATTAACCAGGCCGTTTTCCCGGTCCAAATCGGTCGGAAAAGTAGTTTAAAACAAGTCGGAAACATGCTAACTGGCTATCCATTCAATTCAATGGCAGCGATAGCATCGGCGTGACATTTTGTAATGTAGCGGCGAATCTAGCGGTTTAGTCAGTGTAAAGCATCGCTAGGTATTGGCTTTGACACGCCCCCTCATTAACCAGGCCGTTTTCCCGGTCCAAATCGGTCGGAAAAGTAGTTTAAAACAAGTCGGAAACATGCTAACTGGCTATCCATTCAATTCAATGGCAGCGATAGCATCGGCGTGACATTTTCTAATGTAGCGGCGAATCTAGCGGTTTAGTCAGTGTAAAGCATCGCTAGGTATTGGCTTTGACACTCCCCTCATTAACCAGGCGTTTTCCCGGTCCAAATCGGTCGGAAAAGTAGTTTAAAACAAGTCGGAAACATGCTAACTGGCTATCCATTCAATTCAATGGCAGCGATAGCATCGGCGTGACATTTTCTAATGTAGCGGCGAATCTAGCGGTTTAGTCAGTGTAAAGCATCGCTAGGTATTGGCTTTGACACGCCCCCTCATTAACCAGGCCGTTTTCCCGGTCCAAATCGGTCGGAAAAGTAGTTTAAAACAAGTCGGAAACATGCTAACTGGCTATCCATTCAATTCAATGGCAGCGATAGCATCGGCGTGACATTTTCTAATGTAGCGGCGAATCTAGCGGTTTAGTCAGTGTAAAGCATCGCTAGGTATTGGCTTTGACACGCCCCCTCATTAACCAGGCCGTTTTCCCGGTCCAAATCGGTCGGAAAAGTAGTTTAAAACAAGTCGGAAACATGCTAACTGGCTATCCATTCAATTCAATGGCAGCGATAGCATGGCGTGACATTTTCTAATGTAGCGGCGAATCTAGCGGTTTAGTCAGTGTAAAGCATCGCTAGGTATTGGCTTTGACACGCCCCCTCATTAACCAGGCCGTTTTCCCGGTCCAAATCGGTCGGAAAAGTAGTTTAAAACAAGTCGGAAACATGCTAACTGGCTATCCATTCAATTCAATGGCAGCGATAGCAGCGGCGTGACATTTTCTAATGTAGCGGCGAATCTAGCGGTTTAGTCAGTGTAAAGCATCGCTAGGTATTGGCTTTGACACGCCCCCTCATTAACCAGGCCGTTTTCCCGGTCCAAATCGGTCGGAAAAGTAGTTTAAAACAAGTCGGAAACATGCTAACTGGCTATCCATTCAATTCAATGGCAGCGATAGCAGCATGGCGTGACATTTTCTAATGTAGCGGCGAATCTAGCTGTTTAGTCAGTGTAAAGCATCGCTAGGTATTGGCTTTGACACGCCCCCTCATTAACCAGGCCGTTTTCCCGGTCCAAATCGGTCGGAAAAGTAGTTTAAAACAAGTCGGAAACATGCTAACTGGCTATCCATTCAATTCAATGGCAGCGATAGCAGCGGCGTGACATTTTCTAATGTAGCGGCGAATCTAGCGGTTTAGTCAGTGTAAAGCATCGCTAGGTATTGGCTTTGACACGCCCCTCATTAACCAGGCCGTTTTCCCGGTCCAAATCGGTCGGAAAAGTAGTTTAAAACAAGTCGGAAACATGCTAACTGGCTATCCATTCAATTCAATGGCAGCGATAGCATGGCGTGACATTTTCTAATGTAGCGGCGAATCTAGCGGTTTAGTCAGTGTAAAGCATCGCTAGGTATTGGCTTTGACACGCCCCTCATTAACCAGGCCGTTTTCCCGGTCCAAATCGGTCGGAAAAGTAGTTTAAAACAAGTCGGAAACATGCTAACTGGCTATCCATTCAATTCAATGGCAGCGATAGCATCGGCGTGACATTTTGTAATGTAGCGGCGAATCTAGCGGTTTAGTCAGTGTAAAGCATCGCTAGGTATTGGCTTTGACACGCCCCCTCATTAACCAGGCCGTTTTCCCGGTCCAAATCGGTCGGAAAAGTAGTTTAAAACAAGTCGGAAACATGCTAACTGGCTATCCATTCAATTCAATGGCAGCGATAGCATCGGCGTGACATTTTCTAATGTAGCGGCGAATCTAGCGGTTTAGTCAGTGTAAAGCATCGCTCATTAACCAGGCATTTTCCCGGTCCAAATCGGTCGGAAAAGTAGTTTAAAACAA
>JAINUG010002116.1:0-13580 GCA_029706075.1 Aldrovandia affinis
CAGCTCTCTCAGGGGTGAGGAGACTGACTGCAGAGCTGAGGCCACAATTTCACAGGATTCCCCTCTGAGATAACACCCACTGAGCCTGTGAAGACACAACAAGCAACATTTACTAAAATGAACAACATTTAGAAAAATAGATTATTGCAAACGCATTTCTATTGTAATTATTGTAACTGTCAGTGTGGTCATTTCCTCTTCTCAGTGAGATGGGTGTGGCACTGAGTTGGTTCCAGCATTAGGGGGCAGTATTGAATACAATGAATTTGGTTAAAAACTCAGCATACACACCTATAACACACAGGTAACTGCCAAACTAAAGGAAACACCAATAGTTTCTTAATAGGGCGTTGGGCCACCACAAGCTGCCAAAACAGCTTCAATGGACCGTGGCAATTTTATTTTTCCAATTTTACCCTGTTTTTCTCCCAGTTTGGTAGCCAATTACCCACTGTGCTTAGTTCAATACCCTTCCCTCATAGTTTGCTGCCGTAGTCCTGTGACCGGCAGTGATGAGGGCAAAGCGCCGCCTCCGCCAAGACAACAGTCGTCGTGCCGTCGAATGTAATTCCAGTACCCCAGAACCACTCCTGTGTGCAGCAAACTGTGTGTGTCGGCTTCCCTCCCCCCTCCCTGGGGCAGACAGCCAATTGCCGCCCCGCTGGTGCTCCCGGCCAGAGCCGACTCAGGCGCAACGGGGAATTGAACCCCGGTCGCCGTGGCCAGCGTCGGACGTTGTAACCACTAGACCACGCGGGAGGCCCTTGGCATAGATTCTACAAGTGTCTGGAGCTCTGGAGTGCTGCAGAGATGTTTGTCCTTCTGCCAGGTTCTCCCATCGCTGCAGAGGAACTCTGAAGCTCTCTTAGAGTGGCCATTGGGTTCTTGGTCACCTCCCTGACCAAGGCCCTTCTTGGCCGGTTACTGAGTTTGGCCAGACGGCCAGCTCTAAGAAGAGTCATGGTGGTTCCAAAATTCTTACATTTCACAATGATGGAGCCCACTGTTCTCCTGGGTGCTTTCAATGCTTTAGCAATGTTTTTATACCCTTCCCCAGACCTATGCCTCAACACAATTCTATCTCGGAGGTCTATGGAGAGTTCCTAGGACTTCATGGCTTGGGTTTTACTCTGACATGCACTGTCAACTGTGGGACCTTATATAGGCAGGTGTTGGCAATCCCCAATCATGTCCAATCAATTGAATTTACCACAGGTGGACTCCAATTAAGTTGTAGAAACATCTCAAGCAGTATCAGTGGAAACAAAATGCACCTCAGCTCACTTTTGGGTGTCATATCAAAGAGTGTGCACACTTGTGTACATATATTTTACATTTAGATTTTTAATAAATTAGCACAAATGTCTAAAAACCTGTTTTCACTTTGTCATTATGGGCTATTTTGTGTAGAATTTTGAGACAAAGAATTAACTTAATCTATTGTAGAATAAGTCTGTAACGCAATGAAATGTGGAGAGGGTGAAAGGGGTGTGCAGACTTTATGGCTTGACTGTATGTGCATGTATAGAAGATGCAAAAGTATACAGTATATTATGATCTACACTGCCTGGCCCCAAAAAAAGTCACCACCTTGATTTAACTAAGCAAATAGGTAAGGGGTTGCTGCAGTTGGTCAGGTCTAGGTTCAGCAATGTTATGTGCCCAAAGAATGAGGTCAGCTGACTACCTGAATATACTGTATGACCAGGTTTTTCCATCAATGGATTTTTTCTTCCCTGATGGCACGGGCATATTCCAAGATGACAATGCCACGATTCATCAGGCTCAAGTTGTGAAAGAGTGGTTCAAGGAGCATGAGACATCATTTTCACACATGGATTGGCCACCACAGAGTCCAGACCTTAACCCCATTGAGAATCTTTGGGACGTGCTGGAGAAGACTTTGCGCAGCGGTCCGACTCTCCCATCATCAATACAAGATCTTGGCGAAAAATTAATGCAACTCTGGATGGAAATAAATGTTGTGACATTGCAGAAGCTTATCGAAACGATGCCATGGCAAATGTGTGCCGTAATCAAAGCTAAAGGCGGTCCAACGAAATAAAAAAAAAAAAAAAACGTTTTTGGCCGGGCAGTGTACTTGGTGATTTCTCGTGTACATAAGTGACCTCTGAGTGATTGTGCAGGTGAGTGTGCGCGCGTTTTTAACATACATGTTTTTTAGGATGTCCACAAGAGAACAGAATGGTGATATCTATAATACATTAGAATGGTATTTTTCATAAAGTATTATAATGGTGATTTACAGGATAGATTAGAATGATGATATCTAATCAATTATAATGGTGATTTACAGGATAGATTAGAATGATGATATCTATAATAAACTAGAATGGTGATTTCCATGTTAATACTTACATAGCCTTTCTGCAGTGCTTCACAACAGGGATCAGTCTGCTGCGCCCATCAGATCTGGGGTTGTATTTGTTCAGATCAAACTCATCCAGCACCTTCTCTGAGTTCAGGAGCATGTAGGCCAGGGCGCTACAGTGTGCAGGTGAGATCTTTCCACCAGAGCTCAGGCACCGTTGGGCCTCCTTCTCAAGTGAATCATCGCCGAGTTCAGATAGACAGTGCAACAGATTAATGCATCTCTCTGAAGAGAGATCCTCATCAGACTTATCATAACCATCATCATCATCAAATGAGTGAAGTAACTTCCTAATGTACTGAACTGTTTTCCTGATGCTCTCTGAGTTACTTCCTGTTTGCTTCAGCAGGCCTTGGAGAAGGCTCTGATTAGAGTCCAGTGAGAGGCCCAGAAGGAATCGGAGGAAAAGGTCCAGGTGTCCATTCTTACTCTGCAGGGCCTTATCAATAGCTTTCTTGTGCAAGTCATGAAGTGACGGTTCAGATGATTCAGATGGAAGAAAGGAACCCCATGCATCGAATTTGTTGTGTGTAAATGAGTCAAGCACGTGCAAAGCAGCCAGATACTCCTGGAAGCTCAGATGCACAAAGCTGTAGAATTTCTTCCTCCATGCAGTCTCCTGTTTAAAGAAGTCAGTGCACACTCCAGAGCGTGATGCTTCAGTGACATTGATGCCACACTTGCTCAGGTCATCTTTATAAAACACGGCATTGCCCTTTTCCAGCTGTTGGAAAGCCAGCTGCCCCAGTTTCAGAAGGATTTCTTCATTCGACTCCAGAAGTTCCTGTGTTTCGATCTCATTCCCGTTGTCATACTTCTCATTCTTGATGTTGGACTGAATGAGCAGGTATTGTGTGTACATTTCAGTCAGTGTTTTAGGGATTTCTCCAATGTCAGGTCTATCGAACATTTTCTCTAGAACACTAGCAGAAATCCAGCAGAACAGTGGTATGTAACACATGATGTAGAGAGTCCCGGATGTCTTTACGTGAGCGAAAATTCTGTCAGCCAGGTCAGCTTGATCTCTGAATCTGTTCTTGAAGTACATCTCTTTCTGTGGGTCACTGAACCCTTGTACCTCTGTCCGCCGATGGAAGTACCGAGGGGGGATCTGATTGGCTGCTGCTGGTCGGGAGGTGATCCAGAGGAGAGCAGAGGGAAGCAGATTTCCCTTAATGAGGTTGGTCAGCAGCACGTCCACTGAGGATTTCTTCTTTACATCAGAAAGCCTCTCATTGCGGTGAAAATCCAGGGGAAATCTGCTTTCATCCAGACCGTCAAAGATGAACACAAGTTTGCAATCATTCAAATTAATATTTTCCAATCCCTTCTGTTTCTGGGTGGAATTCTTGCAGAAGCCCAAGGAGACTGTACTCACCTTTAATCAAGTTCAGCTCCCGAAAAGGAAGAACAAACATGAGATCAACATCCTGATTGGCTTCTCCTGTTGCCCAGTCGAGAACAAACTTCTGCACAGAGATGGTTTTTCCAATGCCAGAGATCCCCTTCATCAGCACTTTTCTGATGGTTATGGTTTGTCCAGGTAAGAGCTTAAAGATGTTGTTGCACTTGATTGGAGTGTCTTCTTTTCTCCGTTTCCTGGATGCTGTCTCAATCTGCCTCACCTCGTGTTCGTCATTGACCCCCTCACAGTACCCCTCTATGACGGAGAGCTCTGTGTAAATATTGTTGAGGGGGGTGGGTTTTTCTGAATCTTCAAACCTTTCAGTTGTGTACTTATACTGCAGACCAGACTCAATTTCAGCTTCTTTTTGATGCTTTGAGGTTTTTCTGTAAAAGTTGAGAAACTTATATTTGTGCCTGTAGGTTGTTATTAAACAGTATATCTGTCAGTTGTGTTGTTAAACAGCAGTGTGTGTTGTGTTATTCAGTTGTTGATTATTTATCATGATAAAATAATGAAAATGTGAAATATACTGTAAGTAGTGAAAAACATCATACTGTTTTCTGTATCAGGGCCCTGGTGACTGGAGCTCAGGGGTGAAGCCGCTATGCATCATTCACAGTAATGTGTGCATGACCAAACAGCGCTCACAGTAGTGTGTGCAAACAGCGCTCACAGTAATGTGTGCAAACAGCGCTCACAGTAGTGTGTGCATGCCCAATTAAAAATATAAATACTCAGAAGTGTTGGTGAATCTTACTCTTTTTCGGGCCGTTCTCCAGTCTCTTAATGAGATCATTCCGTCTGATTTTCTTTAAGATCACCTGTGTGATTTTCACTATCTTGTCAGCATAGTGACCCTCCATCGTGTTGACAACACTGGTCTTAGATTTGACCTCCAGCTGACCCAACGGAATGGGCTTACATCCTTTCAGCACCCTTCGATTCAACTGCCATTTGAACGTTTTAAATTCTTTTTTTGTCAGCTCCTGCAGAATCTCCAAGATCAGTTCAGCCATCACAGACACCTAAGAGCAGGTAACAAGATAGTCAGTGCCCCAGTAACAAATCTTTCTGGATATTTACAGTTTTTGCTGCCAAATTCATGTCACAAATGGTAAGTACTCATAGATTTTCTGTTTGATTTGAGATCATTGTTGCAAATATTGATTTCCTATCGAAACCTGTATCAAATGAACACTTTTATATATGGTTGCTCTCATTTGTGGTTAAACATTGGCTAAGCAAAGTATACCTGCACACACAACCATAGATTATATTTAAAGAGCCAAGTATACCTGCACACACAACAATACATTATATTTAAAGAGACAAGTATACCTGCACATAGAACAATACATTATATTTAAAGAGCCAAGTATACCTGCACACACAACAATACATTATATTTAAAGAGCCAAGTATACCTGCACACACAACAATATATTATATTTAAATAGCCAAGTATACCTGCTCACACCACCATACATTATATTAAAAGAGCCAATGGTGCACATGGGGAGTCTGGTTTTGGAATTAAAGGTGTATGAGCAGGTGACATCATTAATAGTGTCCATATGCAATCTCATCCACTTTCAAATATTAACATGCTCTTTAATATGCCCTGAACACATGAATCACCAGTAGACCCCATAGCAGTGGTAGAAGAACGCATTGGGCACGGGAGCAGATACTAGTCTAGGGATAGGTCAAAATTAAATTGTTTGAATTCAAAATATTTGCATGGGTGTATAGTATTTGAATGCCCCATCAGTTTTGCCTTTAAAAAAAATGCATTTTATTTATTCATTTATTTATGCCGTTAATTAACCGTTATATTTTCAGTTCAACTGTAACTAGCATGTACTAAGGAAGTGATTATTGAGGGGCTCAGACTGCGATCTATTGGCTAATAAATGTACTGACGCTGACACACTAGTTACCGCCAGTAATACACAGCAAAAATCATCATTCATCATCACTGACCTGTCTGTGTGGACCCAGCGTTTGAGTCTAGAGTTGATGCAAACTGACATATGCAGCACCTGGAGACAAAATGTGGTAACACTAGTTTAAGTATAAAATTACATATAACAAAACAGAACAATTAATAACTGCTCCACACAGTAAATTAATAGCCTCATAGGGTATTTGAATGGCAAAATGTGCAGAAACCACATGACAGAAAATCATAAATTGAAGAAAAACATGTCCATGCATGCAGACAGTACATGCATAGCTCATTGTGCAAATGTACATAAAAGATTTTTAAATGTTTTAATTCTATATTACATTTTATTCGGTGGATTTTCGAGATAGGAAACAGATATTAACACATAAAAGTGACTACCGGATGAACTTCAACCAAGGTCTGACTTTTTGAAGGAATTTAGAATTGCAGTAGCCACCAAGTTACAATGCACCTGGTAACCCTACACGATCAAACACATCATCAGTCACAAAACCTTCAGCAAAATCATTTAGCTAAGCGTTTAAAAAAACACTAGCAAAACCATTTGCTACACAATTAATTAAACTATTAGTAAAAACAATTGTTACGCGATTTGCAAAACCACTTGCTAAGTGTAACGGAGTTGAGAGATGTCAGTTAGCATGTGAACGTCCTCTACAGAATGTGACATCACCCTTTGAGAAGCAATAAGAGTAGGATTAGTTCCCTTGAGGGAAGCCAAGATGGCTGCACTTGAGGAGTGTTTTTAAACGCTCTGTCAGGAAAATCAGAGGTTGTGTAGTTTAAAAAATATTTTTTAGACAAATTCCCTCCTGCTAAAAAGCACAGACAACATTCAAACACTGGAGCGGATATCCTCACAGCCTTTAATGCCGCATCTATGAAACACAATGTGACATTTCAGAAAACCTCTTCCAAAGAAAAGATTTCCAAAAATACTTTGAGCGCCCTGGAAACGCTATCAACTACTGTGCAAATAGTCGTCATCGATGTCAACCAGCAGAAAGAAAAGGTGACCGACCTTCTTAGAAGAGGCTAACAAATAAACTTGACAATCTAATGAAAAATGAAAACTTGTCATTGGATGGAAAATTAGACATGAAAAAAAATTCCAATAGAGCTAGACCAAATGCATCTAGATCTGGCTAGAGGTGCCCTTTGTTCGCTCTAGAGCCAAGTGGCTAGAAGGGGGGGGAAGTAGCCTAAGATTTGCCTACAGATTAGTGATATAAGTATTACTCATCTTGATATAACCTAAGAACAATGCAAAAGAAAAAATCTGGAGTATGGCAGCATTTCTTTTTAGTCGCGGACGATCCAAAAAAAGTGGAATGTAAACTTTGCAAGCAACGATTCGCTTACCAAAGTTCAACAACGAGCATGACCTACCACTTGAAAATGGTAAGTTAGCCTACTTTATATTCTTTCCGTTCTTTTTTTTTTGCAAAAGAGATTTTAAATCCCAATGAGACCAACCTGGTTAATTAAATACAACATAGCCTACGCATTTATTTGTGGTCAAATAAAGGCATCAGCCTATTATGTGGCCATACTGCAACTTCACAAGCGCAACAGCAGAATCTGCAAGCATGAACTGAGTTTTTTCTTTTCTTTCAGGTAATCTTGAACTCCGGCTCCATAAAGTGATTAGCCCATTGTTACTCATTTGTGTTATTCATTTAATAAAGTTATAAAACATGAGACAAGCGCAGTGTGCATATTGTTGTATTTATTAACCCCCACAGGTCCGTGCTTAATTCAGAGAAGCTTTGTCATTTTGGTGTCGTCTGATATTTATCTAAATTTCATCAACTCAACACACACTTACTCCAAAGTGTTTGATATTTTTATTTGAAGGACAATCACAGCTACATTAATATGCCATCAATAGTTTGGTCAGTATCATATGCAGCTTGTAAATAGATCTACAAACACACAAGTTATAAAAGACAAGGTTTACTTTTTGTCTAACTAACCTAACTTAAAAAATCTCATATTTGCCAGTGCTCAAATCGGAAAGTCGCGATTCTAAGGTTTCTGTCAATGTTTTTGCCGAGTGTGTATGATAAAATCTCGCGAAGTTAGAAATAAAAATATACTTTTATTGCTGCTCAGATTGGCGGCGATCCCTCTGTGCCCTCCACTCCCTCTGTGCCCTCCACCCCTCCCCTCCCTCTGTGCCCTCCCCTCCCTCTGCACCCCCTCTGTGCCCTCCACCCCCTCCCCTCCCGCTGTGCCCTCCACCCCCTCCACACCCTCTGTGCCCTCCACTCCCTCTGTGCCCTCCACTGCCGCTGTGCTCTCCACTCCCTCTGTGCCCTCTACCCCCTCCCCTCCCTCTGTGCCCTCCCCTCCCGCTGTGCCCTCCACCCCCTCCCCTCCCTCTGTTCCCTCCCCCTGCTTCCCCTCTTTCTCTCCCCTCACAGACTCTGAATTATCGCCCAGTATCTCTCCTCCCCTTCCTGTCTAAAACCCCCGAAAGAGCGGTATCTAGCCAACTCTCTGCTTTCTTCACAGAAAATAAACTGCTGGACCTCCACCAGTCTGGCTTCAGACCTGGCCACTCAACAGAAACTGCTCTCCTCTCGGTCAATGAGGCACTTCACACCGCACGAGCCGCCTCCCTCTCCTCCATCCTGATCCTGCTTGATCTCTCAGCTGCCTTTGACACTGTGGAGCACTCCATCCTCCTGTCCTCCCTGGCAGCAACAGGGATCTGCGGTACAGCCCTCGCCTGGATCGATTCCTACCTCTCCGGTCGCTCCTTCCAGGTCGCCTGGGCTGGTAAAGTATCACCGCCTTGCTCCCTCCCCACCGGGGTTCCACAGGGCTCAGTCCTCGGTCCCCTTCTCTTCTCTCTGTGCACCCGATCCCTTGGCTCTATAATCTCTGCCCAGGGCTTATCCTACCATTGTTATGCTGATGGCACTCAACTCTTTCTCTCCTTCTCCCCATCACACTCAGGTCTCTACCCGCATCTCTGCTTGCCTGAGGGACATTCAGAGCTGGATGGACAGTCACCACCTAAAGCTCAACCCAGGTAAAACAGAACTAATCTTCATTCCTGCTCTAAACTCTCCCCACCTTGATTTCTCAATTTCTCTAGGTGACACCTTGGTTACATCATCACCCTGCGCGAAGAATCTCGGTGTGGTGATGGACAACAGGCTGTCCCTATCAAAGAACATTGCAGTGGTAAGCCGGGCTTGCAGATTCTTCCTGTATAACATCAGGAGAATCTGTCCCTTCCTTAACACATACTCTACCCAGCTCCTGGTCCAAGCAATGGTACTGTCCCGCTTGGACTACTGCAACTCGTTTCTGGCTGGCCTTCCGGCATCTGCCATCAGACCCCTGCAACTCATCCAGAACGCTGCAGCCCGTCTGGTCTACAACCTTCCTAGACACTCCCATGTCACCCCCCTGCTCACTACCCTCCACTGGCTGCCTGTTACAGCTCGCATCAAATTCAAGACATTGGTCCTAGCATACCAGGCAGTCAAGGGATCAGCCCCAACATACCTCCTCAAGAACTTCAAACCCTACACACCTGCCAGACCACTCCGTTCTGCTACCTCAGGATGCCTGGCACCTCCCCCCCTCCGCACCTGTGCTTCCCGGTCACGTTTCCTGCCGGTTCTGGCTCCACAAAGGTGGAATGACCTTCCCGTGGAAGTCAGAACAGCTGAGACCCTGGCCACCTTCAAGCGACGACTGAAGACTCACCTCTTCAGGGTGCACCTCTCCCTGTAGTCCGGTTTTGTAAACTTAGGGACGTAGCTGTTCAGTATTGCACTCATGTCTACTTGTTTATGTATTGTATTAGGTTTAGGCATTATTTCGCAGATATTTTCCACTCTGTTTGTTTTATTGCTGCCTTTGAATTGTGGTTACAGATTTACCTACAGGGTCCGAGTTTAACTATGTGGTTGCTCCTAGCACCTAGGAACTGTACTTCCCGCTAGGGTGGCTTTCGGCTAAACTGTTCTTGACTACGGTTAGCACTTTGTTGTACGTCGCTCTGGATAAGAGCGTCTGCCAAATATATATATGCCATTTAGCAGACGCTTTTATCCGAAGCGACTTACAGTAGTGAATGTATGCATTTTTCAGTATATATGATCCCAGTGGGAATTGAACCCACAACCTAAGCGTTGCCAACGCTGTGCTCTACCAACTGAGCCACACAGAACAATTCAATGCCTGTAATGATAGATCACTACAACAAATTGTTCATGAAATAATGCTCCTAACATATGATGTGAAATATAATACTTTTGCGTTTTTATCTCTATTTTCCTTTTATGTTATTTACATATTTTTTACATTATTATTAAGTTATGTTGTTTATTTTCTTATCTTTAACCAATGCTGTGGCTAAAATGTATTCCTGATTTTTGTAATGCATAACTTAATAAACAAAATAATACTTTTTATAAAAAAATAAAAAAATTGTTACCTTGGCTGGGAGCCTCCTCGGTCTTTACCTCAGCAGGTTAATCGTCTCTCTTGTTGTGTGAAGGGGTTAAGGTTCGAATCCCGCAGCAGACCTGTCCCTGTTAGATGAGAGATGAGCAAAAGTATTAGGAAAGTAATTTGCATGCTAGCTCCACACTATAGCTAGCTCAGCAAGTAACAAAACCATTGTAGAATGCATATGCAGTAATTTTGGCACTAAACACATCCAGTCTTTATAAGCCCTAACATTTTAAAAATATGTCCTGTTTGTATTAAGCTGGGCGGCACGGTGGTGCAGTGGATAGCACTGTCGCCTCACAGCAACAAGGTCCCGGGTTCGAATCCCGGCCGGGGGCCTTTCTGTGTGGAGTTTGCATGTTCTCCCCGTGTCCGCGTGGGTTTCCTCCGGGTACTCCGGTTTCCTCCCACAGTCCAAAGACATGCACGTTAGGCTAATTGGAGAGTCTAAATTGCCCTGTAGGTATGAGTGTGTGAGTGAATGGTGTATGTAGTGCCCTGCGATGGATTTGCGACCTGTCCAGGGTGTATTCCTGCCTCTCTCCCCAATGCATGCTGGGATAGGCTCCAGCCTCCCCCCGCGACCCTTACCAGGAATAAGCGGCTGAAGAAGAAGATGTATTAAGCTGGAATGCTAGAGAAAGATCCACAGGGGGACACACAGACACTAATTAACTCGGTGTGACGCTGCAGTTCTGAACAGCCAGGCTAACAAAAGGCTTTTCGCGCCACAACTTCAAAAGAACATCCGTTCTGATCGGTCCTGATCGGTCCATAAAACAACCAAATCAAACTTGCATCTCAGTCAGTAAAGTTAACTAGATAGCTGCAGCAAGCTATATAGTCATTTCCCTGTGTTACAGGTATGGTGTGCAGCTGCCAACAATGATGTCTATTGCTGTATTACTGCACTGATCTCTTGCATGAACAATGATTGTTCTTACCATTGTAGCGCCCGAGTAGGCGCTTTCTATGGCGTCATTGTGGAGGGGAAATACCTTTCGGCACGCTGGCTCCACCCCCGCGCCGTGTTGGGAACCCCGGGACTGATTCCACAGCTGATGTGCGTAAAGGCAATTACGAAATAATAAAAAGAGCACAGGTGCGCTGTTGGGAGTAGGTACGAGAGTAGGTGGGCGAGAGTTTGAAGAGAGAGATAGAGAGCTAGAGATAGAGAGAGTGAGAGAGTGAGAGTGAGAGAGTGAGAGAGTGAGAGAGTGAGAGTTAGAGTTTTGTTTATGATTATTATTTTGTGGCAATCGGACGGATTCTTTTTGGATAAACGACCACGGATTGTAAGACGACGACGACAACGGAATCACCCCGGAACGGACAAAGACAACGGAATTGGATCACGGAGAAAACAACGAGAGCGAAAGTTTGTGGACATTGTTATATTTCCAGTGACATTGGTTGCAAGCCGTGTTTCCCTGCCACGGGAACGGCATTTCCTTCCGCGGAA
This sequence comes from Aldrovandia affinis, assembly GCA_029706075.1. Lineage (NCBI taxonomy): Eukaryota > Metazoa > Chordata > Actinopteri > Notacanthiformes > Halosauridae > Aldrovandia > Aldrovandia affinis. The sequence goes on from JAINUG010002116.1 coordinate 11,708, forward strand.
ACCTCCGCTGTAATTAATAAATCTGTTTTGATTTTGAACTGTCTCCATTTTTATCGTTGTATATTGATTAAGTTATCAATTATTGGCGGAGTGGAAACCCCACACCCTTGGTTGCGCTACACCATGTATTAATGCACAACTTGTAAGTCGTTCAATGCGCAGCGAACATCCTGTCCCTGGGGCAGACAGCCAATTGCCACCCCCTAGTGGCACTCCCGGCCAGAGCCGACTCTGGCACGACAGGGAATTGAACCCCGGTCGCCGTGGCCAGCGTCGGACATTGTAACCACTGGACCACGCGGGAGGCCCTCATTTTAATACAGAGAATCTCTGTACTGAGAAAATAGCTACTTTAGATACGTCAAAAAAACTGTGTTGAACTCGTGATGCACACATGCATGCAACTCCTTTACCCCAGGAAAAAAATTACTTACTTTTTGATCAATTGCTCCAAAAAGATCGACTTCATTCAGATGCTTGGTGCTGTCCGTCCCACCGAGACAACTGTACAGAAAGTTTATCATTCAAACCATAACAGAATTCAATAGGGTTCAATTCCACCGGCCGCACCAGAGTCAGGTCTGGATGAGAGCACCACTAGGGGGCGACAATTAGCTGTCCGCCCCAGGGAGGGGGGAGGGAAGCCGACAGGATGTTCGCTGCGCATATAGGAGTGGCTCTGTGTGTACCAGAGTTACCGTCGATGACTTTGCGAGTGCCGGCTCAGAGGAGGCGGTACATCACCTTTGTCACTGCTGGTCACAGGGCTACGGCAGTGAACTCACAATACGAGGGGGGGATTGATATGAAACAGATTGGCCTTAACCTGAGACGAGAGAAGAGACGATCTGATGATTGAATTACAGCCGCCTGAACTTTTACACCCATCCGATGCCCCACAATGCACCACTTACACAAGGCCATTACATTACAGGCATTTAGGAGACGCTCTTATCCAGAGCGACTTACACAGTTTACATTTCTTTACATAATATCCAGCTGTGTAAATGGATTGTATGTATCAAGGGCACTGCTGTTGTACCCTTGAGCTAAAGGTACTTAACCTGAATTGCTTCAGTAAAATATCCAGCTGTATAAATGGATTGTATGTAAAGAAATGTAAACTGCGTAAGTTGCTCTGGATGAGAATGTTTGCTAAATGCCTAAAATGTATCTATCACTACCATGGACAAGGGTTCTCTTCACCTGACCTATGGAAATTACTAACAGATTTAGTTTGAATACAAGTACATTCAATTTACCTGCACATCAATTCATAGCAAAATCAGCCATTGCAATGAAACGATCTCCACATATGATTTAAGATCTAATTTACACAAGTTAAACAATTTTTTTTAAATAACCTAGTCATGCTGGGATCTACTTAATTGTTAATCTGGAGTTCTTGACATGGTCTAATATTTTAAAAATGTTTTTAAAAAAACGTAAAAAAATATTTTTGACAATAGTGTACCTTTTTTTGTTAAAATCAGGCTACCCCCACAAAACAGTGGAAGTATATCCTAATCTATACCGTTGGCATTGAATTAGTGCTGTATTATACATCATAATGAAATTTGATAACGGCTAAAATATTCCCATATATTGGACAATAGGGATACTAATTTATTTATTCTTAGTTATTATAATTTTTTTCTTCTGTGTTATATGGTTATGGAGTAAATAATGTGCCAATGTTCATTAATTAAATAAAAAAAATAAAAATGTAAAATAGTGAATGATTTATTTCCACTTGTCATTGTCTACTATATCACATTGATATATTTATTTAAATATTGAATTCATTCATATTCACACATTTCCTCTGTGGTGCGAAAAGGGAAATAATTAAATCTGTCAACATCACCCATCA
>JAINUG010002117.1:0-13574 GCA_029706075.1 Aldrovandia affinis
AAGGAAGGATGGAGTGATAAAGTAATACTCAGACCTTGAGAAGTGCTGGTGTTTAAGTGGTAGTCTTGGTTCTATAAAAGGTTGTTAGCAACTGAGGCGAATGTGCAGGTGAAACACTACATTGCATTGCGTATGTTATTCTATTCAGTAAAATGAGTCATTCATCATTATTTAGGATGACAGCTGCTTTGCAAACAAACCCACAACCCACATCAAACACACTGAGGTTTGAGGGGTAGGAGAGGCAGTAATGGGCGACACACCAACACAACGCCATCCAGTTTTCAGTTGAGAATTGAAAGTAATGAATTACATTTGATCATACAGGTACAGTGCTTGCAAAAAGGCATTTCATTTAAACCCTGAACCAGTTGTCACATTTTAGTGGACTATGAATGATACATTGACATTGGTTCTGTGATTCTGTGTGGCTTAAGCAGGTAGAGCACGGCATTGGTAACGCTTAAGTTGTGGGTTAAAAAAATGGATGCATTCACTACTGTTCAGTGGCGTGCCGTGCATTTCACACCTAGGCCTTCAGTAGTGCTCCGTCTGAATCAATCCACCCCTCAATAACTATTTTATGGCTATAAAAGCCATCTTATTGTTATGTTTTGAGTGTCTGTTCGGTTTGTTTTTGCACTTTGTTTATTTATCTTTCTTCAGTCATGTGTAGTGTTTGCAGAGAAAAACAAATGGCTTGGTTTTCAAGGTTGCAAAAACACTTTATTAGAGCACATCGCTCTGATCCAGATACATGCGTACTGCCACGTCAGGAAGCTCTGGACTCCCTCAATCCACTCCCCGCTTATCTCTACTTCCCGGCTGACACGTCACCTGTCAGGTGAGTCCGAGAACGTGGGCGTGTTGCCGCAGGGAATTCTGCCTCTCTCTCTCCAGTGCTCACTACACAAGCCCCCCCAGAATTTACTGTGGCAGCAAACCGCCTAGGGGTCTGGATTACACGGCCAAACCTCCCCAGTCTCTTGCCCGCAGCCCCGGACGGATCAGGACCCATACCAGAGTCAGTTTTAGGGCTGTCACCAGGGTCAGGGTTTAAGTCAGGGGCAGGATTTCTCGACCTGAGAGCGGAGGGCGACCTCTGCGCGGAGGACAAGCGACCTCTACCGGCGAATCTAAATCGACGTGCGCCGGTTTTAAGCGGTCTACAGTAATGCGGTCAGATCTACCACCGATATCCAAAACAAAAAATTTCTCCCGGACTTTATTACTCGAAATGGTCCCTCGTAAGGAGGCTGCAAAGGGCTACGATGCTTATCTTGGCGCACAAACACAAAGCGCGCCTCACCCAAACCTGGATGAACGTGGGAACCGTGATGTGTCGTAGGCACAGGGGCGAACGATTTCAGACCGTCCCGCAGAACCGGGAGCTGGCGCGTAGCTGACCAAGGCACCGAACAGCTAGGTAGAAACTCCCTGGTACGTGCAACGGTTGCCCATAAAACCAGCTCCGCAGAAGATGCTCCTAAATCAGCCTTAGGGGCCGTCCTAAGACCCAGTAAGACCCATGGGAGCGTATCAAACCAAGCGTCCCCCTGCAGTGCAGCGCGGAGGGACACCTTTAATGAACGGTGAAAACGCCGCACATCCCGTTAGCCTGAGGGTGATACGCCGTAGTCTTCTTCTTTTCGTGTCCATATACAAGAGTCGCCATTCAGACTACACGACGTCCAGCCAGTGATTGGTACACTGCTGTGCCTTGGTGTTGTTGAGTGCTAGGTCCTTTGCTGTGCAGGGTCCGCCTAGTAGAGGACATCGGAGGAGATGTTCCATGGTCTGGGGTTCTGTGCCACAGTCACAGGTTGTTGGACCACTCAGGTACCCCCATCTGCTTAGGGCTTTCCTGGAACGGCCCACGCCTGAGCGGGAGCCGGTTCAGGCATTTCCACTTTGCCCAGTTGTTATCTCCTGGTGGGAGGCTTTCGGCGGCGGATGTGCATGGTCGGGCTGTGTGGGTGGTTGTTCAGCTTTTCCTTCCACATTGCGAGGCGAGCTTCAGTTGGTGTTTTCTCCAGTGGAGCAGTGCTGGTCAGGAAACTTTTCCGTGATTTTAATCGGCTGGGGGCAGGCACGTGGCCATGTAGGGGGTGCCTCATCTGTGGTTTGCCTGCGCCGCTCTGTCCTGCTGGCTACTGCTCTTCTGATGTCTGAGGGGCAATACCTGCCAGGATGTACAGGTTGTTGGTGTTGGTTGGCTTCAGGCACCCAGTGATGCATCTACAGCTTTCGTTAAGGGCGGGATCCAGCTTTTTGGCGTGAGTGGATCTTTCCCATGCTGGGCAGGCATATTCTGCAGTAGAGAAGCAGAGGGCAAGGGCTGTGGCACGTAGTGTTTTGGGGCATGCACCCCATCTGGTGTTAGTGAGTTTGCGCAGGATGTTGTTGCGGGTGCTCACTTTTGCAATACGCCGTAGTCCAATGCAGCGTCACCCCCAACTGCCGAGCTATCGCCGCCCACAACTCTGACGTAAACTGAGCCCCACGGTCGGAGGATAAATCGGCCGGAACCCCGAAAAGCGAGACCCACGCACTAATAAACGCCCGAGCCACCTCAGCAGTGGTGGTGGACGCCAGCGGTATTACCTCCGGCCAACGTGGTCCTATCTACAATTGTTAAAAGGTGTGTAACCCCGCGACGGAGGCAACGGCCCCACTAGATCCACATTAACGTGGTCAAACCGCCTTTCAGGGACGGCGAACGGCGCTAAAGGAGCCTTAGTGTGCTTGTGAACTTTAGCCCGTTGACACGCTAAGCAAGCATTCACCCAGTCACGAACATCCTTTTTCAGGCCATGCCACACAAACCTTCCAGACAATAGTTTTTGCGACGCTTGCGGCCCGGATGGGATAGGTTGTGTAAAACCTCGAAAATACGCCGCTGCCAAACCACCGGCACCACCGGTCTGGCGACCCCGGTGGACACATCACAAAGGAGTGGGGTGCATGAAGGACCAAAACTCACCTCCTGCAGCTGCAGACCTGTAGTCGCGGCGCGCGTAACGCCTGCACTTCGGGATCAGACGCCTGGTCAGCAGCCATTTGCCCGTAATCCACCCCTAAATTGACCGCGTCCACTATGGACCGCGAAAGACAGTCAGCCACCACGTTGTCCTTACCTGCGACGTGCTGGATGTCCGTGGTGAATCGGAGACGAATGCCAACTGCCTTTGCTGACGGGCGGACCATGGCTCCTTAACCATAGCCATAGCTAGGGCTAAAGGCTTGTGGTCTACAAAAGCCGTGAACGTGCGGCCTTCGAGCAGGAACCGGAAATGACGCACAGCTAAATAAAGAGCAAGGAGCTCGCGATCGAACGTGCTGTAATTGCGCTCAGCAGGACGGAGCTGGCGGCTAAAAAAGCAAGCGGCTGCCAAACCCCATTAACTAGCTGTTCATGCACCCCGCCAACCGCAAAATCCGATGCATCCGTGGTTACAGAAACCGCACGTCCGACCAAGGGTGCGTAAGAGTAGCATTCGCTAATCACATCTCGCCGACCAACTTACCAGTTGCTTTGCTGTAGCCCCTTTAAGGGCAGCGGACAGGCAGCATTAGCCGAGCGGCTCTGGGAATGAAACGATGGTAAAATTTACCATGCCCAAAAACTCCTGCAAAGCCCGGAACTGTAACCGGTCGCGGAAAATTTTGAATAGCCTCGACCTTAGAAGGGAGGGGCACCGCACCTTCCGGGTGACGCGGTGGCCGAGGAAATCCACCACGGGAACCCCAAATTGACATTTCGCCAGATTAATAATTAACCCGTGTTCGCTGAGGCGCGCAAAAAGGCCCGGAGATGGGCCTGGTGCTCATTGCTGGTGACACTGGCCACCAGGATGTCGTCTAAATAAACGAAAAGAAAAGGCATATCCCGCAAAACCCTATCCATTAAGCTGAAAAGTTTGGGCCGCGTTTTTAACCCGAAAGGCATTCTTAAAAACTCAAATAGCCCAAACGGGGTTATTACCGCGGTTTTAGGGATATCTTGCGGCTGAACCGAACCTGGTGATAACCCCTGATCAAATCAATTTTCGAAAACAAAACCCTCCCAGCTAATCGAGCCGAGAAATCCTGTATATACGGTATAGGGTAGCGGTCAGGAGTCGTGGCGTCATTAAGTCGTCGATAGTCCCCGCAAGGGCGCCACCCCCCTGTTTTCGAACCAAGTGGAGGGGTGAGGCCCAAGGACTGCTGGACCTACGCACAATCCGCAAGCGTTCCATGGAGTCAAACTCCGCTTTAGCCACAGCCAGCTTCTGCGGGTCCAACCGCCTTGCCCGGGCGTGGACCGGCGGACCCGTAGTGGCGATAAAATGATCCACCCCATGCTTGACGGCTGCCGAAGAGAACGTGGGCGTAGTGAGGTCCGGGAAATCCATCAGGAGGCGCTGAAACATATCCGCAGATGACAGGGCGCTAGACAGCTTGGACGCCCCGGTGCTGCTGGGAGAACCCGGGCGTTGCGAATGTCTCCGCATTCACCAGCCGTCTGTTCCTCACATCGACCAGCAGGCTGTTAGCACACAGAAAATCTGCGCCCAACAACGGGGTAGACACAGACGCTAGCACAAACACCCACTGGAAATGTTGCCCATCAAAACAAAGGTCCACTGCTCGTCTGCCAAAAGTGGAGATAGTGCTGCCGTTGGCTGCCTCCAGAGGTGGTCCACGACCCCAGTCTGTACGTCCAAAGCAGACGCAGGGAGGACGCTAACCTGCGCGCCTGTGTCGCAGATAGAAATCGCCGATCAGAAACAGAGTCCGTAACAAAAAGCAAACTGCTAGCCTTGCCGACACTCAACGCAGCTAATGGGCGTTGGCTCTGCCGTTTTCCGACGCAAAGAGCAAGGCGGACGGCACTGCTTAAGCGCGTGTGCCAAACCTGGCATGATAGTAGCAGAGGCCCGCTGTAGGTCGCTGCCGCTGGGTAGCGGCGATGACATCCTCCCGGATAGCCTGCACATCAGCAGCGCCAACCACCCTTACTGCAGGACCGGGCATCTGGCTGGAGTTTAAAACTTTATCGGCTTCCCTGGCCAGAGCCCTGAGGTCTTTCACCGGGGAACCTGCCAGAGTTGCACGCACTTGACTGGGCATCTGCTGCATAAACAATTCTCGGAATATGAAACACGGTTGGTGGTTACCCAAAAGTGTCAGCATATGGTCCATTAACTCCGACGGTTTAGAATCCCCCAAACCAGGCAGTGTAAGGAGCTTGCGAGCACGCTCAGGTTCTGACAGCTCGAAAGTCTCCAACAGGAGCTGTTTGAGAGCCAAGTACTCATCGTCTTCGGAGGATCCTGGAGTAGGCTTAATACCCGCGATGCTGTCGAACTATTTAGAGCAGCAACCACGTAGAAGTATTTCGTGTCCTCCTGCGTTATGCCTCTCAACGCGAACTGCGCCTCCGCTGAGCGAACCACACGGCGGCATGTTCCTGCCAGAACTCCGGGAGCTTGAGAGCGACGGCGTGCATCTTTCAGAAAAAATAAAATAATCACTTCGGAATCGTCCGAAGAAACGTCGGGTCACCAATGTAGTGTTTGCAGAGAAAAACAAATGGCTTGGTTTTCAAGGTTGCAAAAACACTTTATTAGAGCACATCGCTCTGATCCAGATACATGCGTACTGCCACGTCAGGAAGCTCTGACTCCCTCAATCCACTCCCGCTTATCTCTACTTCCCGGCTGACACGTCACCTGTCAGGTGAGTCCGAGAACGTGGGCGTGTTGCCGCAGGGAATTCTGCCTCTCTCTCTCCAGTGCTCACTACACATGTTTCATTCTCGTTCTGTCATGCACTTCGGGAAATTCTATGTTTCGGTTTTTCTGTCTTCGTTTCTAATCTCGTTTTACTTCCTTCTTACTTTCTAATTACACTTTGTATATATTAGTTAGATGTATATAGTACTAACCAACTAATCTACTAATATTAGGGATTTAGATTAAGTTACTAACACTACTAATCACTAATTATCTCACGCTTCTAACTATCGCTGTCATTCTCTCGTCCTATCTCTGTATGCTTCTCACGTTCCGCTTTATTCGCACGCAGATTTTTTATGCGTTCCTCCTCCTCCCTAAAAACCGAAACATAGAATTTCCCAAGTGCATGACAAGACAAGGAGAGGAACTCGAACAGGAACAATGACAGACGGGGGGAACAGAACGAGAATGAAACATGACTGACGAAAGATAAATAAACATTTGACAAAAACATATAAAATATATATATAAAGGAAAAAAATATATATTAAAAAATATTTACAAAAAAATAGACAAAAAAAATATATATATATAAAATATATATATAAAGGAAAAAATAAATATATATAAAAAAAGAAAATTGAAAAAATTTTTTGACAAAAAATAAAAAAAGATTAATATTAAAAATATTATTAATAATTATTATTATTATTAATAATAATAATAATAATAAATTTGACCAAAAAAATATATATAATATATATATAAAGGAAAAAAATATATATTAAAAAAATTTGACAAAAAAACAACATATAAAATATATATAAAGGAACATTTGACAAAATAAAGTAATGTTAAAAATATTAATAATTATTATTATTATTAATAATAATAATAATAATAATAATAAATTTGACACAAAAAAATATATGAAATATATATATAAAGGAAAAAAACTATATATAAAAAAATATATATAAAAAAAAAATAGACAAAAAAAAATTTGACAAAAAAACAACATATTAAATATATATATAAAGGAAAAAATATATATGAAAAAATATTTACAAAAAAAAATAGACAAAAAATATATATAAAATATATATATAAAGTTAAAAAAAATATATATATAAAAAAAAAGAAAATTTTTTTTTTGACAAAAATACAAATAAATTAATATTAAAAATATTAATAATAATAATTATTATTATTATTAATAATAATAATACATTTGACCAAAAAAAATATATATAATATATATATAAAGGAAAAAAAGATATATAAAAAAAAATATTTACAAAAAAATTTGACAAAAAAAAATAAATATATAAAATATATATATAAAGGAAAAAAAAATATATATTAAAAAAATTTGACAAAAAAACAACATATAAAATATATATATAAAGGAAATTGACAAAATAAAGTAATGTAAAAAATATTATAATAATAATTATTATTAATAATAATAATAATAATAAATTTGAAAAAAAAAATATATATATATATATATAAAGGAAAAAACTATATATAAAAATATATATATTAAAACAAATTGACAAAAAATTGACAAAAAACATATAAAATATATATATAAAGGAAAAAATATATATTAAAAAAATATTGACAAAAAAATTTGACAAAAACAATATATATAATATATATATAAAGGAAAAAAATAAATATATATAAAAAGAAAATTGAAAAAAATGTTGACAAAAATACAAATAAATTAATATTAAAAATATTATTAATAATAATAATTATTATTAATAATAATAATAATAATACATTTGACAAAAATAAATAAATATATAATATATATATAAAGGAAAAAAATATAAAAAAAAAATATTTAAAAAAATTTGACAAAATAAATAAATATATAAAATATATATATAAAGGAAAATTTGACAAAAAATAAAAATAAATTAATGTTAAAAATATTAATAATAATTATTATTAATAATAATAATAATAATAATAATAATAATAATAATAATAATAATAATAATAATAATAATAAATTTGACAAAAATAAAATAAAATATATATATTTACAAAAAAAAGAAAAAAAAATATATATAAAATATAAAAAAGGAAATTGAAAAATAAATTTGACAAAAAATAAAAATTAATATAAAAATATTAAAATATAATTATTATTATTATTAATAATAATAATAAATTTGACAGAAAATAAATATATATAATAATAATAAAGGAAAAAAATATATTAAAAAAATTTGACAAAAAAATTTGACAAAAAATAAATATATAAAATATATATAAAGGAAAAATATATATTAAAAATTTGACAAAAAACAACATATAAAATATATATATAAAGGAAAATTTGACAAAATAAAGTAATGTTAAAAATATTAATTATTATTATTATTAATAATAATAATAATAATAATAATAATAATAATAATAATAATAATAATAATAATAAATTTGACAAAAAAAAAAAAATATAAAATATATATATAAAGGAAAAAAAATATTAAAAATATTGACAAAAAATTTGACAAAAAAACAATAAAAATTATGATAAAAAAAATTTGATAAAAAAGAAATTTGAAAAAAAATTTGACAAAAAAAACAAATAAAATATATATATAAAAAGGAAAAAATATATATTAAAAAATATTAATAAAAACATTTGACAAAAAAAATAAATATATAATATATATATAAAGGAAAAAATATATATAAAAAAAAAACAAAAAAAATTTGACAAAAAAAAACAACATATAAAATATATATATAAAGGAAAATTTGACAAAATAAAGTAATGTTAAAAATATTAATAATTATTATTATTATTATTATTAATAATAATAATAATAATAATAATAATATAATTTAATAATAAAAAAAAATAATATAAAATATATATATAAAGGAAAAAATAAATATATATAAAAAAATATATTGAAAAAAAATGGACAAAAAAATGTGAAAAAAACATAAAAAATATATATATAAAGAAAAAAATATATACTAAAAATATTTATAAATTTGAAAAAAATAAATATATAAAAAATATATATAAAAAAATATATATTAAAAAATTTGACAAAAAAAATATAAAATATATATAAAAGGAAAATTTGAAAAAAAAAAACAAAAATAAATATAAATTAATATTAAAATAATAATAATAATAATAATTATTAATAATAATAATAATAATAATAATAATAATAAATTGACCAAAAAAATAAATATATATATAAAGGAAAAAAAATATATAAAAAATATATATAAAAAAATTTGACAAAAAATTTGACAAAAAAATTTGACAAAAAAATTTGACAAAAAAACATATAAAAATATATATAAAGGAAAAAAATATATAAAAAATATTTAAAAAAAAATTTGAATAAAAAAAATATAAAAATATAAATATATATAAAGGAAAAAAATAACTATATTAAAAAAGGATGACAAAAAAAAAACATATATATAAAAAAATTTGACAAAAAAACAACATATAAAATATATATATAAAGGAAAATTTGACAAAAAATTTGACAAAAAAAAATGTTAAAAATATATTAGGAAAAATTATTAATATTATTATTAATAAAAAAATAAAAATAATAATAATAAAAATAAAAATAAAATTTGACAAAAAAATATAGAAAATATATATATAAAGGAAAACAAAAAAAATATAAAAAATATATATATAAAAAAAAAAATTATAAAAAAAAAAAAAAGAAAATTGAAAAAACAATTGACAAAAAATAAAAATAAATTAATATTAAAAATATTAATAATAATTATTATTATTAATAATAATAATAATAATAAATTTGACAAAAAAATAATATATAAAATATATATATAAAGGAAAAAAACTATATATAAAAAATATATATTTAAAAAATTTGACAAAAAAATTGACAAAAAAACAACATATAAAATATATATATAAAGGAAAAAAGATATATTAAAAAAATATTGACAAAAAAATTGACAAAAAAACAACATATAAAATATATATATAAAGGAAAAAAATATATAAAAAAAAATATGACAAAAAAACAATATATAAAATATATATATAAAGGAAAAAAAAGATATATTAAAAAAATATTGACAAAAAAATTGACAAAAAAACAACATATAAAATATATATATAAAGGAAAAAAATATATATTAAAAAAATATTGACAAAAAAAATTGACAAAAAAACAATATATAAAATATATATATAAAGGAAAAAAATATATAAAAAAAAAAAAAATGACAAAAAAATAGACAAAAATTAAAAATATATAGAATATATATATAAAGGAAAAAATAAATATATATAAAAAGAAAATTGAAATTTTTTTGACAAAAATAAAAATTAATTAATGTTAAAAATATTAATAATAATAATAATAAATTTGACAAAAAAACAACATATAAAATATATATATAAAGGAAAATTTGACAAAATAAAGTAATGTTAAAAATATTAATAATAATAATAATTATGGGCGGCACGGTGGTGCAGTGGATAGCACTGTCGCCTCACAGCAAGAAGGTCTCGGGTTCGAATCCCGGCCGGGGCCTTTCTGTGCGGAGTTTGCATGTTCTCCCGTGTCCGCGTGGGTTTCCTCCGGGTACTCCGGTTTCTTCCCACAGTCCAAAGACATGCACGTTAGGCTAATTGGAGAGTCTAAATTGCCCGTAGGTATGAGTGTGTGAGTGAATGGTGTGTGTGCCCCTGCGATGGATTGGCACCTGTCCAGGGTGTATTCCTGCCTCTCGCCCGGAACGCATGCTGGGATAGGCTCCAGCACCCCCGCGACCCTGACCAGGAATAAGCGGCTTAGACAATGGATGGATGGATGAATAATAATTATTATTAATAATAATAATAATAATAATAATAATAATAATACATTTGACAAAAAAAAAAAATATAAAATATATATATAAAGGAAAAACTATATATAAAAATATATATATTAAAAAAAAATTGACCAAAAAATTTGACAAAAAACATATAAAATATATATAAAAAGGAAAAAAATATATATTAAAAATATTTACAAAAAAAAAAAAAATGTGACAAAAAAATAAATATATAAAATATATATAAAGGAAAAAAATATATATTAAAAAATTTGACAAAAAAACAACATATAAAATATATATATAAAGGAAAATTTGACAAAATAAAGTAATGTTAAAATATTTATTATTATTATTATTATTATTAATAATAATAATAATAATAATAATAATAATAATAATAATAATAAAAATAAATTTGACAAAAAAATATATAAAATATATATATAAAGGAAAAAAACTATATATAAAAATATATATATAAAAAAAATTTGACAAAAAAACAACATATAAAATATATATATAAAGGAAAAAAATATATATTAAAATAATAGACAGAAAAAAATAGACAAAAAAAATAGACAAAAAAATAGACAAAAAAATAGAAAAAAAAATTGACAAAAAAATAAATATATATAAAGGAAAACAATAAATATATATAAAAAAGAAAATTGAAAAAAATTGACAAAAAATAAAAAAAAATTAATATAAAAAAATGAATAATAATAATAATAATTATTAATAATAATAATAATAATAATAATAATAATAATAATAATAAATTTGACAAAAAAAAATATAATATATATATATATAAGGAAAAAATATATATTAAAAAAATTTGACAAAAAACAACATATAAAATATATATATAAAGGAAAATTTGACAAAAATAAAAATTAATTAATGTATAATAATAATAATAATAATAATAATAATAATAATAATAATAATAATAATAATAAATTTGACAAAAAAATATATATAAAATGTATATATAAAGGGAAAAAATATATATTAAAAAAATTTGACAAAAAAACAACATATAAAATATATATATAAAGGAAAATTTGACAAAATAAAGTAATGTTAAAAATATTTATTATTATTATTATTATTAATAATAATAATAATAATAATAATAATAATAATAATAATAATAATAATAAAAATAAATTTGACAAAAAAAATATATAAAATATATATATAAAGGAAAAAAAAATATATAAAAAATATATATATAAAAAAATTTGACAAAAACAACATATAAAATATATATATAAAGGAAAAAAAAATATATTAAAATAATAGACAGAAAAAATAGACAAAAAAAAATAGACAAAAAAATAGACAAAAAAATAGACAAAAAAATTGACAAAAAAATAATATATATATAAAGGAAAACAATAAATATATATAAAAAGAAAATTGAAAAAAATTGACAAAAAATAAAAATAAATTAATATAAAAATATTAAATAATAATAATAATTATTAATAATAATAATAATAATAATAATAATAATAATAAATTTGACAAAAAAAAAAAATATAATATATATATATATAAAGGAAAAAAATATATATTAAAAAAATTTGACAAAAAACAACATATAAAATATATATATAAAGGAAAATTTGACAAAAATAAAAATTAATTAATGTATAATAATAATAATAATAATAATAATAATAATAATAATAATAATAATAATAATAATAATAATAAATTTGACAAAAAAATATATATAAAATGTATATATAAAGGGAAAAAAAAACGATATATAAAAAATATATATATAAAAATAATTTGACAAAATAATTTGAGAACACAGAACACATTGTTCTGTGTGTGTGTGTGTGTGTGTGTGTGTGTGTGTGTTTGAAGAGAGAGAAACCTGTGAAGTTGTTGACCAGCCAGGAATTGGAAAGAGTGTTGGAGTGTGTTTGTTTGTGTATGAAAATTGGATTGTTTTGAGGACCCCCTTTGGATTGACTACGGACTGGATTACGGAACTGAACTGGATTTTGGAATTGGATTGGACATTGACGACGAGAAAGGATTTGTGGACTTTGTGTTTGTATTCCCCTGAAGACCCCACCCTGTGTTTTGTGTTTGTCAAGTATTTGTTTATTAAATTATCATTTTTGTTTATATTACTGCCTCCTCTGTGTTCTTGCCTACGCCCTCTGCAAGGTCCGTGAGTGTCGCCCAACCCCTGGGGACACCACATATGCTACAGGTGTGGATTATAATACACTATAAGGTAGATACTAGGCATGGGACGGTTACCGTAATAATGGTATACCGCGGTATAACAGGCACGGTATAACTAACTACAAACATTTAGTTTCCACGGTATATGCTCTACGGTATTTTTATTAAAAGAAGCAAAAAAAAAATACAGTGGTCCCGTTTATCGCGGGGTTACGTTCTAAAAATAACCCGCAATAGGCGAAATCCGCAAAGTAGTCAGCTTTATTTTTACAATTATTATATATGTTTTAAGGCTGTAAAACCCCTCACCACACACTTTATACACTTTTCTCAGACAGGCATTAACATTTTCTCACATTTCTCTCTTGTTTAAACACTCTCAAAGTTCAAACCTTCGTAGATTTTAAAAAATAAGTACAGTATTATAGAATGAAACCAAAGATCAAAGCTGTTTTCAGGCCCAAACATTTATTTGAGAATAAAAAATATAAACGTTTTCCATATACATAAATATGATAGCTTTTAGAAACAAATTTAATTTTAATGATCAACCTACGAGGATGGACACATAAGAAATTATGAATAGTGACTCAACGCGTATTTCACAGTTCCTTTGACCGTGCCTCTTCCCTGGCGCCGCTCCGCTGTAGCGTCTTTTTCCACTGAAGGCCTTGGAGCAGGTGTCATTTTTCTGGTGAAGAACATAGTTATGGGTAGTTGTTGGCGCTGTTTTTTCTTCTGGGCGAAAAGATTCTTATAAACAGACATGCCACC
>JAINUG010002118.1:0-13570 GCA_029706075.1 Aldrovandia affinis
TGTTTTGTTTTGCTTCTGTTCTGTAATATGTAAGTATGTCCTTCATCTATGTTTTGTAAGTAAAACTTGACTGTCACTCTTTTGCCTGGGGGTATTTTGTTGTGTTACGTTCGGTGTTTATTCCCCCGGCTATTGTAGCGCGTGTGGACTTTGGGACATAACAGTCAACAATGCAAATATGGGCCGATACCAATAATCCACCAATATATCAGTGCACCCCTACAATATGTATTTCAATACATTTAATTTTCATAAGGGGGGAGACAGTAATACAAGTTTGAAAGTCAAAATAATTGAGTTAAGACTTACAAATGGTGACAGGCTCTGTACTTATGCTATTTTCAGGTAAGGTCATTCAACAGTATAGGACCCTGTACTGAGAAGGCAAGGCCAGTCTAGTAGTGACCCTTATTTGATGATCTTTGATCATGACTGCTTTAGTAAGGTATCACTAGTTCCACTGTACAATCCAGGGCTAAGCCATGAGGTGTTTTAAAAGGCATCAATAAAATCTTAAACTCTATTCTCAATGCCACTGGCAACCAACACAAGGAGGCCAGGACAGGGCTCATATGTGACCTGTTGTTTGTGGTAACTAGCAAGAAGCATTGCAGGGAAATCAATGAACCAGTTGGAGCACAATGGTGCACATCAATGTACTAGAGGCCAGCCTTCAGCTTGATAGTTTTTAGTGTTTCCTCGCTACCTGAGAGGAATATATTCCTGGGAATAAGTGCCTTGGACTTGAAGATACGTTTCTTCTCTCTTTTTGACTTTACTACAGCTTCAAACAAAGATTCTTGCCCTACCAAGGGCCCTGTAGAGGGCATCAGTCGGTTTCTACTGTTTCATCAGTTTTTGGTGCTCACAGCATTGTATATGTCAGAGATGGAAAAACTGCTTGTGATCACACTTAAAAAGAACTTCCTCTTGTCATTAAGAGGCTTGACTTTGCTGCTGGCTTGAACACTTGGTAATTTATTAATTTATTCTGATAATCAATACTCTGATTGGCTAGATAAGGGACATCATGCAATTTATTAGGCTACATCCTGGTTGGAGAACGCCCATCCCACCTAGTCAATAAAACCATAATGCATACAGGAACTGAAGATTGCTTTTGTAAGCACACAACAGAATTAGGATCCACTTTTCTCTTGCAAGGACAATATTACTTCTTCTGCAGTGCTTCTATTCTGTGAGTAGTGAATGAATGATATATAAATATATAAATATATATATATATAAATTCAACATGCTATAAAGCATACACACTATATTGGTTTATTGGTTCTGTAGTGTTGTTCTGTAATTGGTTCTGTAAATGTTTGCTTAATATTTTGGTAAACTTATATTGTGAATTGTATGTTATTTTATTTCTCACTCTAGTATTCACTGCTTTTTGCCACCTTGTGTAAATTCCTACCCATCTCCTCATGTTCCCTTCAGACATGTACAGAATATAGGTCCAGTCCTCAGTCACTTTCTATGCACTCAAAAACTTCAGTGAAAATGATGCTTCCTCTTGGTTTTTCCTGTTTTTCATTGGCAGGAATCTCTGGCCATGAATCTCCTGTATCCAGTCAGTCTAGTACTGCTTCTTCCAGCTTTGGTTGTGGCTGAAGTCATCAGTTTTAATAATTGTCCTCAATTTTTCACTCAGCCTCATTCTCAGGTTTCTTTCCCAACAATTTTTCAAGGCCCAAGTTACAAGCAGATTTGTCAGAGATACAAAAATACTTATGAATTTGCAACTCTTTATGACACAACAAACAGAATTCCTGTGTATTCTGCGTATAAATACTTTGGAAAAACCCCATGTGACAGGAAATCTGGTGACTGGTTCATTGAACCTCAAGTAAGTAATTCATAGAAAGGAATTTTATTTCTTCAAATGTCTATGCTTTTGTTCACAGGGCCAAATCTGTTTTGCTCTGTACTAGCCCAGCCACATCAGTCCTGCCTTTCAGGGCTACACAAATGTCATTAGTCAACAACCAGCCAATCATTTGTGAGCCCAAAACACCTCTATTTTTTCTTTCTTGTGTTATTTTCGTACACACACTTTTTTTTACACTTTTGCTAATCCTGACCTATGGCTCAGTATAATGGAAACAGCATGGCAGTTCATCCGGGATTAACTCAAATTATCTTACTGTATATAATTGTATTACTAACAGGAATTGAATGAATGACTAATTACTACTCTTCCTTTTGTTTGTCTTAAAAAATGTTTATTACCCAGCTTGATATTCCTGGTGGGGCGAAAGATATGTCACCCGAAGGACAAACCATTGGCCAGAACCAAGCCCTAAACAAAGACTACGTTGGATCAAATTATGATAAAGGCCACCTGTACCCCATTTTCCAAGTTCTGAAACAGTGCACTGCTGATGCTACCTTCACCCTGACCAATAGTGCCCCACAGGTCATCAACTTCAACCGGGGCGTGTGGAAGAAGATGGAGAAAGAAATACAGGGAATTTTAAGCACAAATCCAAATTGCAAGGGAAACTCCTATGTTGTCACAGGAACTGTGCCAGGGAACAATCAAATAAGCAAAAGAGTGAACATACCTTCTTATTTCTGGAGTGCTTACTGTTGTCTTGACAACAATAATAAACCTAAGATGTCAAATGGTTACATCGGTAAGAATGTCATAAATTCCAAAGTTGATGGGCCAA
The DNA here is from genome assembly GCA_029706075.1 of Aldrovandia affinis. Taxonomy (NCBI): domain Eukaryota; kingdom Metazoa; phylum Chordata; class Actinopteri; order Notacanthiformes; family Halosauridae; genus Aldrovandia; species Aldrovandia affinis. Next base: position 2,685 of record JAINUG010002118.1, read on the forward strand.
TGGCAGTCGCTGCCCTTGAAGGCAAACTGAGTGATAACAATCATTATGCTACTTCTTTCTCTGTGTTTGGAGGAAAGTGCTGAGGGAAATGACCTATATGCTTCTGATTAACCTGTCTAGGCTTATATGCCTGCTTTTCAGCGCTTTTAAAAGTTCATAATAGTCCATTAATCTGTATGAGTAAGCTGTGATTTAAAAGAAATGAAGCAAGTCATTCAAACTCTGCATGGCACAGATCAGACTCCGAAAACAAAACAATGGTGTTTATTCCACCCCCAATGCCATTTTCAAACAAATGCTGAAAGTTACTTTTTCTGTTCCTGTACTTTATATGTGTTTTACCCTTATGTCCTTACAAATGAGAAAGTGAGTATTAAATTTGTATTGAAATAGAGAACTAAAAGTAAAAATTGCAATTCACACATCAATCTACATATATTGTGTCTCTAAGACTGTTTAAAAGACTGATTTTCTGTATTTTTACTGTTGCCATTGCTTTAGCTCATACATTTTCTTCTGTTTTCCCTGCACACTGTCAGGAAGAATCTATCTATCTTGAAATAAAGCTACACTGATGCATTGAAGTATGTTTTTCTTGCCAATTCTTGTCCATATTCTGTGTAAAGGAATGTATATATTCATACCGTTATTGATATACAGCCTTGACTTTCATACAGAGATTTTTCATATGTACCAACAGCATACAACTCATGCAATGCTCATTTGTCTCCACTTAGAATGCAGATACTGAGTTAATGTTAAAAGCCAAGCAAATTAGAGGCATTCATTTTCTATCCTGGTCATGGTTTAGGTCCACTCAACCCATAAGAGAACAAGGTTAATGCTAATAAATATTAGTGATGACTTTCATCATATGATGAAGCATTTCTATCCTGATGGGAGTTCTCTCTTCCAGGATGACAATGCCCCCATCCATAGTGCATGAGTCTTAACTGAATGGTTTGATGAGCATACTGTGGTGTCCCCAAGGGTTGGGCGACACACACAGAGATTGCAGAGGGCGTAGGCAAGTTAAAGAACACGGAGGAGGCAGTAATATAACCAAAACAAACAAAACAAAGGGTGGGGTCTTCAGGGGAATACAAACACCAAGTCCACAAATCCTTAGCTCGTTGTCAAAGTTCAATCCAATTCCAATTCCAATTCAGTTCCGTAATCCAGTCCGTAGTCGATATTCAAAGCAGTCCAATTTTCCACACAAACAAACACACTTCACAGGTATTCTCTCTCTTCTTCCAACAAACACAGCAACTCCTTCCAAAACATGTTCCTACTCCTCTCCCAGTGTGATGGGATTCAGCCCTTTAAATATGCCTCAAAATGGCTTTCAGCTGTTCGTTAGTCCCCATTGCCTGACTTCGTTCAGGTGTTACTGTGGCCTGCTGGGAAATGTAGTGTTTTTGGGCTGCCATGTGTTGGAGGCCAGGCAGCCATTTTCTGGTGCAGCCCCAGGCTGCCACAATACATTTTATTTATTTATTTTAAAGATTTTGTTTGAGTTTTTCCCATTTTCTCCCAATTTAGTAGTCAATTACACCCTCTCTTTTTCATGTCAATCCCCCCCTCATATTGTGAGTTTGCTGCTGTAGCCCTGAGACCGGCTCCTCCAAGCCGGCACTCGCTAAGCCGTTGATTGTAACTCCGGTACACAGAGCCACTCCTATACGCAGCGAACTCATGACGGCTTCCCTCCCCCCCTCCCTGGGCCGGACAGCCAACTGTCGCCCCCTAGTGGCACTCCCAGCCAGAGCTGTTACTGGCACGGCCAGTGGAATCGAAGCAATTTACAATTTGAGGTTATTATACTGGCTATACGGGCTGGTTGATGAAGACTGTGTTGAGGGTCTAGCTGGTCTACAGCTGAGGTGGTGGAGACATTCTCTGCCCTCGGTCAGGACCGTGGAATCACTCGCGATCTTCCGCAAGAGGCTCAAAACACACCTTTTCAGACTCCACTACCACTGAATTCTGTACATCTAGCCAATTGTCATCACCACTGCCTACTTGCTCAACACTTCTTGCATATGTATCCCTGCTCACTCCTCATAAAAAAAAGAATAATTTACTAACCTTTTCCTTCCCAGTGTTACAGGTATGGTACGCAGCTGCCTGCAAAGATGTCTATCACTGTATTACTGCACTGATCTCTTGCGCAAACTATGATTGTTCCTACCATGTATTAATGCACATATTGTAAGTCGCTCTGGATAAGAGCATCTCATAAATGCTTAAAATGTAAATGAAAATGAAAATGAAATGAGAGTTGTCTCATTTAGAATACACCTGCCCCCAATATTGCACAGAGAAAGGGATTCTCGGAATGTAGCAGTGTCTTATGTGTCTACATAATGTGTTCTATGCAATTTTATGAAAGACCTATTATAGCATTTCCTTATTTGCTCAACCTATCTATATATGAGCAGACAAAATTCACTGACTTAGAGTGTATAGCAGGTGGCTAAATCTAATTTTGTCAGTCTTCCTTTTACAAATCTTAATTTCAAGCGGCTCTGACTTCATTGGCCTATGCCGCTGTGCATATTCCTGATCTGAAAACAATTTCAAGATCAACTAATAAACAATAAACAACATACAAATGAGAAATTGTAGTGACAAAAATAGTTGTAATTATTAAAATGCTGACCGGCTGCGGTGATTGACACAATACAGGCTAATCATTTCGATTGTAAGGGGGCTGGGCTGCACTGTATCTGATGTACAGTCACTTAGGCGCCGCAACATTGTCATGCTGTTTTGTCATGCAACTTACATTTTCAGCCTTCATGTACCACAAAGATAATGTTAGAGAGTGACCACCAGATAACAATGCCATCCTGACATTAGAGTTCTTATGCAACCACAAAAGTGCCACATATTGCAAATCCAATAGTCCATAGTCATGTTTTTAATACTGGAGCAACCATACCCCAACACAAAGATACAATGTATAGGTATCAAATGAAACATCATTGTGCTCAGCAATGTTTTGTAAGTCATCCGTTAATTAACTGTTGAGGGGAGGGTCTACACATTCACATAAAGATTAATGTGTAGACCCCCCACTTTTGACCTTAGTGTTTTTTAGTTATTTTGTCCCCCCCTAATTTGCACTTTAGTTTGCTGTCCTTTTTTGGATCCCCGAAAATAAGGAAAGGTAATGATGATGTGAGTAATAATACAGTAGCCTACTGATCGGTTTTACTTATTCAGAATCAGAGTGTCAACTATCCCCAGTCTGTAGCTTATATAAAGCCAGGTGCATTTGGGACAGATAACTGGCTAACTAACTAGATAACTCAGTTCGTATATGAATGCATTTTTAAATGAACCCAACACCCTACTATAGTTGCATTCCTCCAGAAATCAATCAGGTTTTTGTGTTGTGCCCACAATCAGTTCAGGCGCCGCATTCACTTGAATACATGGGGGCTAAGTCTATCTTCATCCTTCAAGAAACATATGTATTCTTACGTTACGCAAATTCTGTTTGATGTTATTCTGCAAGTCCGGCTAATAAACATTTTCATACTAAAGCATCTCTCATTAATCTAGACTGCAGTTACACATTGTGGTTTTAAGATTAAAGTTAACACACATATGTCACGGTTGTTCCCCAGATTCACCACCAGATGGCGGTGTTGCGCCTTCCCTTTGGAATGTGCACAGGTGAAACGAGGGTTCAATTATCTCTTCCCTATAAATACTCGCACCTGACTTCTGATCGGGGCGAAATCGTAAGCCATCTTTACGATTTTTAGCCGGTAAGGTAAGAATGTCTTTTTCAAGACGTTCACAAAGACTTTTCTTTAGAAACGACTATCTCCATTTCAATCCCTTTAAAAACGCAAGAACTTAGTTAGTTGTACCTTTAAGGAAACCTTTCTCTCTAAATGGGGGTTTTCGGTTGGTTTCCGTCGTCAGTCTGTTCGACTGTTTCGGGTTGCTAACTCGTTCTTTTGGCTCTGCTAGCCGTTTACGTTTTTGGGGAGTACTCTGTCCTAACGAAAGAACTTATTTTAGTTTCCTGCTTTAAGAAACCTTGTTCGCTAAAATGCGCTTTTCTTTTGGTTTCGTGTTATCAGCCGGGTCGACTGGTTCGTGGGTTACTACTTGTTCTTTTGGCTAACTGCCTTTCACGTTTTGGACATAAAGAGTTTTGGGTTAAGGTCGGTTCATTAACCATTTAATTGTACCCACATTTGAAACTTCTCTCGTGTGTAAATTGTACCCGCATTTGAAACTTCGCTCGTGTGTAGGAGCGATTGGTTAAGTTTCTTTTGTTGGGTCGCTGAGACTGTTTTCGGGTGACAAACTTGTTCTGTCGGCTCTCTTAGCCTTTCACGTTTTCGGACGCACAGAACTGTTGGTTATGTCAGGTCATTATAAATTATTTCCTTGTCACTTACAAATAGAAACCTTGTTCGCTATTAAGCGCTTTTTGTTTGGTTTCATTTTGTTCAGCCAGTTCGTCTGTTTTGGGTTTCCATATTGTTCTGGCGGCTCTTCTAGCCCCCCCTGCGTTTTCATACGCTCAGAACTTATGGGTCAAGTCTTAACATTCGGTTCGACTGTTTTCGGGTGACAAACGTGTTCTGTCGGCTCTCATAGCCTTTCACGTTTTTCGGAGGCACAGAACTGTTGGTTATGTCTGGTCATTATAAATTATTCTTTTGTCATCTACAAATGATTCCTTGTTCGCTATAATGCGCTTTTATTCTGGGTTTCATTTTGTTCAGCAGATCTCCTGGTATAGGTTTTACTCTGTGGTTCTGTCGGTCCCCTTAACCGTTTCGAAGTTTTGCGGACGTCAGATGTGGGTCTTGTTGTGCCCTGCTGTCTGTCGATCCCCCCTAACTGTCTCTTAGGCTCCTGCGTTTTCATACGCTCAGACCTTTTCGCCACCATTTAGTTGTACCCACTTATGGAACTTCTCTCGTGTGTAAATTGTACCCTCTGGGTCGCTGAGGCTGTTTTCGGGTTTCAATATTGTTTTGGCGGCTTTACAGTTTTTGCGGATGCCAGATGTGGGTCAACTTGTGGGCCCTGCTGTCTGACGAGGATGTCGGATGTGGGTCCAGTCGCCCTGCTGTTCTGCCGGTCCCCCTAACCGTTTGAGTTTCGGACGTTCAGAACTAGTGGGTCAGGTTTTACCATGTTATCTTGTGGGCTCTCCTAGCTCTTCCGCGTTTCCGGACGCTCAGTATTTTTGGGTATGTCCAGTCTTAATAAATTAATTACTCGTGTCTTACTAAAAAACCCCTTTGCTCGCTATTAGCGCGTTTTCATTTGGTTTTCGTGGGTTCAGTCGTTTAGACTGGTTTCAGGTGATAATCTGGTTTTGTGGGCTCCCCTAGCCTTTCACATTTTGGGATGTTCAGAATTATTGGTTGGGTATTTACATAATACTTATTTAAATTGTACCCTTATTAGAAACCTTGCTCATTTGTTATGGGCTTTTGTCGGGTTTCGTTTGTTCAGTCACTTCGACTGTTTCGGGTTGCAATGTGGTTCTGTGGCTCTCCTGGCGCTGGACGTTCGGAACTTTTAGGTATTATGCAAACTGTTTAACATGTTTATTGTACCCACTATAAAAACCCTGCTCGCTATTAAGCGCTTTCGTTCGGGTTCTGGTTGTTCAGCCTGTTGGGCTGTTTCTGGGTTTCAATCATGTTCTCTCGGCTCTCCTAGCCTTTATTGTTTTGGGATACTCGTGTCGTTATTTTACGAACTTATTTAGTTGTAACTTTTATAAAGAACCTTGCCCGCTAGTCGGTGCTTTGATTCAGGTTGCTTTTGTTCAGTTCGGTTCGACTGGCTCAGGTTACAATCTGGTTCGTTTGGCTATCATAGCCTTTGTGTTTACAGACACTTGGAGTAACCACCCGTTGGGTGTGATTTTCCGTTCCTCCCTGGTCATTATCTTCCCTATTTCTCTGTTTTGCAGAGCTAGTGGTTAGACTGGTTCAGTCTAACTTTTTGATCCCCTAGGGTTTCTGCGAGTGGCGCCTACCACCACCAACCCTTACAACATACATAGAACGTTGCACTCCGTAGCCGCCTGATACATTAGTGCCGTTGCAAGATACGCAACTGTATCCTTGCTAGGCTTTACACAGGACAAAGGCACGTTTGCATCTCATATAGAGATAGCAACACGTATAGAGCCACACTACGCGAGACAAGAGACAAGAGACTACAGTCTTTCATTTGCCTTTACGATTCTAGCAGTAACAGTTAACAGAGAGAAAAGCTAACATACATTGGAGTCAGTTAGAGTTGAAGTTAATTAACCTTTATTTAATCCCGTTCCGGTAACACTAACACTAAGGCTACACGCTATCATTCCACAGTTAATTTGGTTAATATTTTGGTAAACTGGTATTGTGAATTGTATGTTATTTTATTTCTCACTCTAGTATTCACTGCTTTTTGCCACCTTGTATAAATCCCTACCCATCTCCTCATGTTCCCTTCAGATGTGTACAGTGTATAGGTCCAGTCCTCAGTCACTTTCTATGCACTTCAGTGAAAATTATGCTTCCTCTTTGTCAATTCAGGGTTTTCCTATTTTTCATTGGCAGGAATCTCTGGCCATGAATCTCCTGTATCGAGTCAGTCTAGTCCTGCTTCTTCCAGCTTTGGTCGTGGCTGAAGTCACCAGTTTTCAAAACTGTAAAACATTTTTCACTCAGCCTCATTCTCAGGTTTCTTTCCCAACAATTCTTCAAGGCCCAAGATATAAGCAGATTTTAATGTTATTCTTTATGAATTCTTAATGCTTTCATGTTATTCTTCATGAGTTCATTTAATGTTATTTAAATATCTCTTATCCAGAGCGACTTACAGTTTTACATTTCTTTACAATCCATTTATACAGCTGGATATTTTACTGAAGCAATTCAGGTTGAATACCTTGCTCAAGGGTACAACGGCAGTGTCCCACCTGGGGATTGAACCTGCAACCTTAACGTTACAAGCCCAGTTCCCTAACCATTATACCACACTGCCTGCCTATATAAGATATAAGATATAAGATATAAGATCATGACTGCTTTAATAAGGTACCAGTACGTCCACTGTGAAATCCAGGGCTAAACCATGAGGTGCTTTAAAAGGCATCAATAACATTTTAAATTATATTCTCAATGCCACTGGCAACCAACACAAGGACGACTGGACAGGGCGTATATGTGACCTGTTGTTTATGGTAACTAGCAAGAAGCATTTCAGGAAGAAAAAAAAACAGTTGGAGCACAAGTGTCCACATCATTGCACTAGGGGCTAGCCGTCAGTTTGCTAGTTTTTAGTGTTTCCTCGCTACCTGAGAGGAAAATTTTCCTGGGAATGAGTGCCTTGGATTTCATTTTCTTCTCTCTTTTTGATTTTACTACAGCGTTAAATCCCTACCCATCTCCTCATGTTCCCTTCAGATGTGTACAGTGTATAGGTCCAGTCCTCAGTCACTTTCTATGCACTTCAGTGAAAATTATGCTTCCTCTTTGTCAATTCAGGGTTTTCCTATTTTTCATTGGCAGGAATCTCTGGCCATGAATCTCCTGTATCGAGTCAGTCTAGTCCTGCTTCTTCCAGCTTTGGTCGTGGCTGAAGTCACCAGTTTTCAAAACTGTAAAACATTTTTCACTCAGCCTCATTCTCAGGTTTCTTTCCCAACAATTCTTCAAGGCCCAAGATATAAGCAGATTTTAATGTTATTCTTTATGAATTCTTAATGCTTTCATGTTATTCTTCATGAGTTCATTTAATGTTATTTAAATGCAATGTTTTAGTGTGTTGAGATTAAAGATGATTCGATTATTTTATGAGAAATTACTCTGTTTCGCTTTACAGTTTGAGTGGCTCATTTTAGCTGATCAGCCGGCCCATTTTACCTGAACACTGCTCATCTAAAAAAATTTGACAGCTGATGTTTTCAAAAGCTGTAGGGCCTGAACAATTATATTTTATTACATAAATTCAACACAAAAATATTAAAAACAGTCCTTATTAACCATAAAACACAATTCAATGTCATACATTGCTTTTCTTAGTTTCCCAAGCGATTAAGGCGCGCAAACCTGATCGGGATGTCAGCGACCATTCGCGGCTGCTGGTGATTGCCCTGCCTCGATCGAGCCATTCACCGCGGATCAAATTAGTCACAGTTGCTGTCATTTTTCTTATTATTTCTTGCTATGATATTAATGAAGTCAGCAATGGTTGTTTTGTGGATAATGTTTCTAAGATAATATATCATCGATGATGCTTCATTGAGCTGTGATGTAAATGTGGTGGTTCAATTATTTGCCTGACAGCTAATAAGGACTATAGTGAGTCTGTATCTAATGGGCACCGCGAAATGCAGAGTGTTAGATATAAGGTGTTATCGAGCATATTAAGTGTCTGAAAACTGAAGTTATTGCAAATATTGTCTATCTTCCGAGTGCTGACCATCTGCCCAGTCTTTATCCCTCTAATTTCAATTCATTATATTTAAACCATTTCATTTCCATAAGGGCAGTAATAGTTGGACAGATCAGAAGGCTGATCACTTGAGGTTTTAGAGACTAAAATGGCATTGATCTCCTTCCTGGTATTTATAAACAACAAATCATCTATACCATATAAGTTCTATACAGAAGGCCAAGTCAAGTCTAATAGTTCTCCTTTGGCGTCATTACATTGTTCCCATTCATTATTTGAAGGCATTAATAATATCAGTAGACTTACAGTTCAGTATATATTTTACATCCATTATGCTGGATATTTTCAAGCAATTCAGGTTGATCATATGTCAAATTTGTGGCAGTGTCCCACTATGAGGTCAGACCTACCCAACCTTAACAATTCTGTTGTTGGTTTATAGCATTATACCACACACGCCATTATCTCAGATATAAAGATAGATAACAAGATCATGATACCGCTTTAATAAATTTAATCATCCACTGCAAATCGGGCCTAAACCGCCACCAGGTGCTTCAAAGCATCAACATTTCAGCTCTCATTCTCCATCTGTGCACTTATCAACACAAGAGGCAGGCCTGGACAGGCGATCTCTATAATTATATGTTTTGTCTAATATCATAAGAAGCATTGTAGGGAGGGTCTCGATAACAAAACAGATATTGGGAGTACACTGGATAGTCACACACATTGAATACATCTGTGGTTTCAATCCACTCATTCTACACATGCCACACACTCCAGTTGCATTGCTAATAAGAGGGCACGTGGGAAAGAGGTATCAGCTCAGTGGTGTGCTTATGGGTTACAGAACTCCAACATAAAAACCATAGCTAAGCACTCCCAGTTATCAGTTAATATATGAGACTATATGGGGGTCACACCATTGCACAGCAATACAACAGCAGGTAGCAGAGGGGCCCATACATACAACACCACTAGCAGATTCCACTGCTGTGTTTGTAGACTGCCTCTCGTTATTACCAAACGGAACAGTGCGACACTGGAGCTGCATGTTGCATCCCAGTTGGGAGGAGGTGTTGATCAAATGTAAACCTACTGATTCACAAAAGCAGAAGTTATTGCAGTCATTGCACCATTACGGGAATTCATGGGACAAAGTTTTATTTCCTCAGGCAGTGCTTTCATCTGCAAGTCTTTCACTGAATGACTGTTTGGCAGAAAAGATATGGAAACGACACATACCACAATGAGGAAGCACATTGTGGCCATTTGTAAAGTTAAAGCCTATCGAAAACACTGCCCACAACCGAAGGAGACAATAATAACAAAGTTGATCTGATTGCAAAAGCAGCAGCTGTTTCATGCATTCCATGGCATTACCTGCCTCCCACTCTCACTGTTGAACCTGTTAAACAATCACATCCTATGACACTCAATCTACAAGTATGCCAGGCAACAGACAAAGAAATCGGAGAGGCATAGTGCCATTTGGCAACAACAACAACTTCCAGAACCATACACACGGCACACACCAGATTTGATACTATTTTATGATATTTGTACCACACTAACCCACAGCCTTTCGTTTGGGTAACACCCTATGCTCGTAATTCATGCACCAACCGCATGTTGTTTGTCTCAGTAGGTAGAACATGGTGCCAACAATGCTAGGTTAAATTCACATCCCACTGGGACCACATCTATTGAAAAATGTATGTGTTCACTACTGTAAGTCGCTTATAAAAGCGTCTGCTAAATGGCATATATTATATATGTGGATTTTCAATTTGGGATCAAGTGATACTTAAAAACTTTAAAGGGGTGGGAAGCAACTGGGAATGTCCATAGAGATTATGGACAAAACTGGGAGAAACCAATGTGAAATTCGGGCAATACAAAAGCTGTGATAGCCAATACAGTATTTCTGGCATCATGGTAATCAATGCAAATTGTACAACAAAGCTGAGCTTAATACCAGTATCAATGTGAATAATGATTAAAGAATATACACTCACACTTGGTCTTTTCTCTCTGCAGAAATAATCAGGATAAGGACGATGCTCCTGAATATTTTGGAGCAGACTCTGGTTGAGTCAGCATTAAATGGGATGTTCCTGCCATTTTCATAAACACACAATGTGTCAAACAAGGACAATACGCCCAGTTGCAGTTTGATTTGCCGTTTGGACTTCAGACCTGGTGGAAAGATGATAATGCGTGGGAAGTAGCAAGTGGAATCATCATATGCACCAGGTATATGCACTTGTCATACTCCTCAAGATCTTCAAACCCTACACACCTGCCAGACCTCTCTCCGTTCTGCTACCTCAGCACGCCTAGCACCTCCCCCTCCGCACCTGCGCTTCCCGGTCACGTCTCCTGTCGGTTCTGGCTCCACGATGGTGGAATGACCTTCCTGTGGAAGTCAGAACAGCTGA
>JAINUG010002119.1:0-13562 GCA_029706075.1 Aldrovandia affinis
AATCCAAACACATTGTATACACTGCTGGCAATGCCACGGGCCAAGCATCCGAGCAGTAGTAGAAATGGAAATACTTTCCATGACAAAAGAGCCACAGGCAGTACAGCACTCAAGAAGGACATCTCTGCATCCCCCCTGGCTGCCTTAAGCTTGCCCTACCCCTCGCAGGAGTAAGCCAATCGCATCGCGTAGCCACATCGGAGTAAGCCAATCGCATCGCATACATATTACATTTTAAGCATTTAGCAGACGCTCTTATCCAGAGCGACTTGTGCATAAATACATGGTAGGAACAATCAGAGTTCGTGCAAGAGATCAGTGCAGTAATACAGCGATAGACATTATTGCAGGCATCTGCGTACCATACCTGTAACACTGGGACGGAAAAGGTGATTATTTAATTTAATTTAATTTATTTATTTACTAATATTAAGTGGAGTAAGCAGGGGTATACAGTGTTGAGCAAATAGGCAGTGGTGATGACAATTATCTAGAAGTCCAGAGTTCAGTGGTAGTGGAGTCTGAAAAGGTGGGTTTTGGCATAGACACGGACACCTGCTCACAATGACGTGACCCAGACCGACGTTGACGAGAACGACGAAGCTTGTGCTCGCAGGATGCTTCAGCCGTGCACAGAATGTTTTGTATCATCATGACAAACGCATGACTAAAGCAGCCTCTTCTGCGCTGCCGTCTGCCCGAGTAATGGCGGCTGAGCGCTTCATCGCGTGAGGATTCAAACATCTTAATAATATAATAATAATAATATATGCCATTTAGCAGATGCTTTTATCCAAAGCGACTTAGTCGACTGGTCGATTGTTTGGTCGATGGGCTGTTGTTCGACCGAGATTTGTTTTGGTCGAGCAGTCACGCAAAATAAAATAAAATACAAAATAAATAAAAAATCTTCACGCAGCATGAGACGCCTAGATTCGCGCCACAGTTTGGCGCACTTGTCAGTAGAATACTCCATTCTGGACGCTGTGGGTATGGCAGTGACAGTCCTTCATTCTTAACATAGCTAGGCCTATATATGTTCTCTTTAAATTATATTAGGCAGTTAAGGTAATAGTAATGTTGTGAATAATTCTGCAAAACTAATAAAAGTAACATTTTATAATAAATGTGTTTTGCCAATTGTATGGTTTATATATTTATAACTAACATGGGTAACACCCCCTTTCATGGAGCCTATATTGTATCCTTCTTGTTTTAGGCACGCAAATGTGCATTTTACATTTTTACATTTTAAGCATTCAGCAGACGCTCTTATCCAGAGCGACTTACAAGATGTGCATTAATACATGGTAGGAACAATCATAGATCGCGCAAGAGATCGCAGTGCAGTATAAAGCGATAGACATCATTGCAGGAAGCTGCGTACCATACCTGTAACACTGAGAACATGTGTTATGGTTGTGGTCAAATAAAAGCATCAGCCTATTATGTGGCCATACCTCAACTTCACAAGCGCAACGGCAGAATCTGCAAGGGCAGCATGAGCTCGGAACGGATACGTTTTTCTTTCTTTCAGGTAATCTTGAACTCCGGCTCTATAAAGTAATTAGCCTATTGCTACTCATTTGTGTCATTCACTTAAGAAAGTTATAAAACATGAGACAAGTGCAGTGTGCATATAGTTGTATTTATTCAAACAAATAAGGTGTGTCACATAGACAAAACGTTTCGACCAATCGAAAAAAACGGACGACAAGATTTGTTTTAGTCGGGGACAGCCCTAGAAATTACGCTCAGTAAAAAAAATACATATATGTATATATATATATATTTTTCCCCCCAAAGAGGTAAAACCATTCAAATGAGCACGGCCAAAACTCCCTCGAGAATTCTAAACCCGTCAGCGTCAGAACTGCTTTCCCCAAACAGCGCGTCCGTGCCCGTGTCTCCTGATCTGGGCAGTTCCGCCCTGTAGCTAAATCCAGGAGACCCATCAAACCCAGGAGCGCTACCGAAGCCACCGGTCAATCACAGCCACCGAGCCAAGCGTGGCCATCTTCCAAGGTTCTCCACTGGCCCCACTTCCTGTGGCTTGGTTCCCAGAGCAGCCGGGAACGTTACACAGCGATGTTCATCAGAAATAGTTCACCTGGGGCCTTGGCTGCGATACCAGGCATGACATACGCCGCGTTGTTTGAAACACGAGGAAGGCTCGGGGTGGACCAGCGGAACCGTCCTTGAGCTGGCTCGGTGAACCAGCACAGCAGCACTACATTACACTACATTACATTACAGGCATTTAGCAGACGCTCTTATCCAGAGCGACTTACAGTTCACATTGCTTTACATACAATCCATTTATACAGCTGGATATTAACTGAAGCAGTTCAGGTTAAGTACCTTGCTCAAGGGTACAACAGCAGTGTCCCACCTGGGGATTGAACCTGCAACCTTAACGTTACAAACCCAGCTCCCTAACCATTATACCACACTGCCACTACAGCGAGCTTCTGTTCACTGACGACCCCTGGGCTCACCTGCCCGGGCTCCATGCTGGCGGACGGCTGGCCCCGAAGGCCAGCATGACTCGGATTAAACTTTCCACCGGAGGACCGTGCCCTTGTATCAACTTACACCACTTGGCAAGGGGATAAGTTGATATCACATGGCATGAACCATGGAAGACATCCCCATGATCATCCATGTATCAGCATAGCTCCAAAGGCTAATAATAGCACTCATATTAAATACTTACAGCTGCTTTGTGAATTTGCAAAAGTACTTTTTACTTTTGGTATAGAGATTATATATATATTAGGGCTGTCAATCGATTAAAAAAATTAACTGAGTTAATCACAATGATAGGCTGTGATTAATCGCGATTAAAATACTAATATTTACTTGTATTTTGGCAGGGAGATAAAACAAATACGTGTGGTGTTAGAATAAAGAAATGCATGACAAATTGGTTAAAGGAATCCGTTTGTTTTACTTTATTATTCAACATCTCACCTTTAAGCTTCAGCTTTGTTTTGAACTTTTGATTTCAGAATTTGAAAAGTAAAAAACAAAAGTCTCAGGGAGTGCTTGGAAATTAGATAGATAGATAGAATTGTATTTCAAATATGCAAAACAAAACCAATACAGTCCTGTAGCCTTAACAGCCATTATAACGAAACAAAAACAATGGAGAAAAAAAGAAAGCACTCTGCTAGTGTAGCTTGACGAACACGGCTTGACCCAGCTATCTCAGTGCTAGCATCCTTGCTAACATCAGCAAAGATGTGCTTTGCCCGAAGATGGTACCTGAGACTCGTTGTACTTCGGTGGTAAGAGAGCTCAGTGCTGCAATATGTGCACACAACTTTAGTTTTATCGAAGCTTCCATTTGGAAGCTTTTTATACGCAAATTGGCCATTAAGCACTCCGGGGCTGCCTCCTCAGTCATGTTACCGTTAGCAATTGCCACACTTTTCAGTAATTCGGCCAGGTAAACGTCCGCTGGAATTACGGGAGGAAATTTGGGTCTATATTTGCTCTGATTAGGTCTAACAGACCGAAAGCTTTGCTATTAAAGTGAAACACTGAATGGATCTAAGTGTGCAGACATTTTTTCTACCAGTTGGGTTCTAAGGGGGCATTCACACTGCGGAGCGTTCGCTCATGAAAGTCATTATTCCCTATGGGAGGACGCGGAATGAGCGCTCATAGACCGTTGCGACGCGGCTCGCTCATTTTTCCGCTAGCGTATTGGCGCGAAAAGTTGAAAATAGTTCAACTTTTGCGGATCAGCTCCGCGCATCAACTGTCACTTCACGCCAGGTGACCAATCAAAAACGAAGGGGTTTGTTGATGCGTTGCATACTGGGGGGGAAAATGGAGGAGAAAATAATTTTGGCGGTGTACGACCACCCAGAACTTTATGAATTTTTGCTAGCTTACTAGCTAGCTATATTATCCACACATTCTTCAATAAACTGAACGTTATACCACTGATCATAATAAGGTTAACGTTATGGCTATCCATAAAATGTAATATTATTAATGAATGGATTGTTAACGTTATGGGCATAACGCTATTTATTCATCCATCCAGTGAATTGTAAGGTAAGGTAGCTAGCTAAAGGAAAACATAATCCATATTTTTGCTAAATGTGTTGTAGTACTTGTAACATATTTTTATGGATAAAGGCGTGAAGTTCGCTTGCTAGCTAGCTTTGCGAAATGTCAACAACACAACAGCCATGATTCGAATTTGTTTGATTTTGGTCACCTGTGGCAACTAAAACGAGCACCGCCCCTCTGCGCCTCCGCGAGTCCCAGCTCTGTGTTCACAAAATATCCAAAGCGGAGCGCATCGCCGCATTTCAGGCAGAATACGCTCCGCAGTGTGAATGCGCATTAAAAAAAATAATTAACGCAGATTAATCATTTTACCTAACTTGGTAAAATGATTAATCTGCGTTAATTATTTTTTAACGTTAAGGTTTCCAGATTAATCGCGGGTTAACGCGTTAACGTTGACAGCCCAGCCCTAATATATATATATATATATATATATATATATATATATATATTTTTTTTTAAATGTAAGTTACAAAATTAAAATCCCAAAAGAAGCCAGGTAGAAAATCTGAAACAAATAAGTTGACAAAGGCCAATAAGTTGGTCCTAGGCCACATTACCACTACATGAATTCCCTATTTCAGTCCTATAGATGTATATATATTCTATATATATTATAGCCCAGGTCTGAGGTGACCCCGAGTCTTGCTTACCTGTTTAACAAGAGAGTGAGGTCACGGAGGACGCATGCACACACGCACGCACCACAGAAGAAGACTCTGGTCGAAAAGTGGAATAGTGGGGAAAAACTACTTCTGCCAGAAGCGTTTACACACAAATGTGCTGAACTGTCAAATAAATTATGGTCAGAAGATGGAGCATGCAAAGGGTCCATGTGTGACAATACGCCACTTGTTGTAACGCGTTGCGTTCTGATTAGGACGCAGGACGTGACCGAGATCTTGGGATCCCGTGACGAAGTGGGACAGAGAACACTGTAGCACAGTACGCGCTGGAGAGTCAGAAATGTCGAGCGCAAGCCTTTTAAGACAATTCTCTCCAGCCGCCTCAGACCGTGGTGAAGCCTCTGATGCCAATATGCGCAGAAGCCTGCAATACCGAACAATGACCTCTGGGCTTGGAACACAATTACCATCTGCTTCAAATTCAGGCTCCCTGTCTGATACTTTGAGACCTAAATATTAATTACAAAAAAAATCTAAAACAGCAAGAGAGCACAAAACAAAATCTTGCTCATGAAAATCTGCGAGCCACACCAGATCACCCCAGCCTCCAACGGGAGGGAGGTGGAGGTGGAGGGCAGTCTCACAATAAGGGTCCTGCAGGGTCACCAAGAGTACTGTGCCCCATAACAGCCCCAATCCAGCACGTCCCGCAAGAACAGGGAGCAGATGATGCTAAACTGAAAACAAATGATGCAAAACTTAATCAATGTATACAAAGCAACCTGTCACACTGGAACCTCCTTCCTATAAACAGTGTGTGTAGATGATGCTTTGGCTTTACAAACCCTACAGAAGAAAATGCTCTTGTCCCAGAGGAATGAGACGGTGTGGCCGGTTTACATAAACGATAAATACGATTTTTTATTTTTTTAATGTAAACTTTAAATATAATAAATAAACGGACATCTGGATCATATATTGACATCGTCAAGTTCGGAGACACTTTCTGGGCACGTGCGTGCATCTGTATTTATCGTTCGAAAACCTACAAAAAATAAACTTATTAACAGTAACAGCTAGTAAGTAACCTGACCAAACTACGCTCCACATAGCCTAGAACTTCTAGAACACAAGCTTAAACCCTGTTGAATGAATGAATGGGGAAGCGACTTCAAGGGGAAAGCAAATGAAACATCACTCAAACTGTCGTTAGTGATTTCATTAACCCAAGCACTCGATTTAGAAAAGTACGGGCAAGAAAGCAAAATTAACTTAGAAAAACCAAACCACCACCAGGAACACATGATTAAATATAAGACCAAAAGTTTCTAAAGACCGTACTTTGAATGTAAGTGCGGCACATTTTGGCGGTAAATGATCCACCGTTTCCTTAAATTCTTACTGGTATCAGTTTCAACATACGTTAGAGATAAAAACCGATAACATGAATGAATAAATATTTTTCGGATACTGATATCGTTCAAAAAGTCAATAATCGCACGTGTTAACAATACGCTAGAATAAGCTAGCCAACAAGCTAACTAGCAAACTGTAGGCGGCTAGGCAAAAGTAGTTGATTTCCAAGTTGAACACGTTTGTAAAATATATTCACATCTACGTGTTTTAAGTGATAGAGCACGTACGATACATGGCATTTACAAATACACTTTACGTTTCGGTTCGGAGAATGGAGCCGGGAACGTGTTGTACGTTACTTACCCCTTCGCGTCCAGTGTCTGAGCGAACGAACTCAGGGAGTTTAGCAAAGAGCCATGCTCTCATGACGTGGTGCCTATATGGGACTGCCCATTTGATAAAAATGGATTGTATAACGACAATAAATAACCTCAACAATCCTACAAAAACGTTTTTGTTCAGATTCAAATTCAAAGAGCTCAGAGTGAGGAAGCAACTATCGCACTGTCATTTGACTAACTAATACAATCACGTGTTTAAATTTAAAGTTAGTGATAGTTGCCAGTGACACTTAAACTGACGTGACATGGGGGTTTCAGCTCCATACACTCAATAGACATTCGCAATTATCAATGTAATCGAAGTGGAGATTGCTATTTTATTTCTGTTTCTTATTATGCATTTTGTACTTTTATATTCTATTGATATTGATGTCAGGTTTTGATTCAGCATCAAAATCAGGATACAAAGTACATTTAATGACAAGTCTCATCGCATGTTTCCTGGTAGTCAGATTCATTTTAATTATTTTATTTAATTTTAATGTAAAAAGTCAAAATAAGATTTGAAATGTAAGCCTAACAAATAGGGGCTCAATTGTACAACTGTAGTAAATAAGGTGTGTTACACACAGGGGATTTATATAGGCTACGTATGTGAGCTGTTTTGTGAAGTTTTGACGATCCCAATACAGTCTACTTAAGTCTGCTATTATGTAATCGCACGAAATGAAGTGACTGATCTGAAGTGAGTTTATCCATTGAATAAATACGACTGTGAAGTCATTATATCAAATGTGTTCGTTGTTGTTTCGTCTCACTGTTGGGCGTCTGCATGTATCTATGTATATATGCAATATACCAATGTCATCCACTTGAACCTCATGCATTTTTGGTTTGAAATGTGTAAATAAAGCTGGAAAAAGATGGATTTTATGTACTTTCATTTCAGGCTGTAAGACTGCAAAAAAATGTAATTTCCACCTGTGCCCTCTTGTTCTGCTAACTGAACTCTTATGTTTAGCTGTTGTGAGTTCTTGAAATAATATACAGTGCTGCTTGAAAGTTTGTGAACCCTCCAGACATGGTCATTGTTTTTGTAAAAAAAACAAAAAAAACCTTATTAAATGTATATCAAACACCAATTTGTAAAGCAGACTTTCCAAATAATGGACACAAACAAAAAAAAAAAGATGTATTTTCATTATTTATTCAACAAAAGTGGTTTATCTCACAAAAACTGAAAATTTGACATGTGCAAAAGTATGTGAACCCTTTTAGTTAGTAGCTTGTGGCACCTCCTTTTGCAGCCATTACTTCAACCAAACGTCTTCTGTAACCACTGACCAGTCTCTCGCATCTGCTGTTGGGGATTTTGCCCACTCCTCCTTACCAGAACTCAGCCAGTTGAGAGAGTTTGAGGGACATCTGGCATGTACCGCCCGCTTCAGGTCTAGCCACAACATTTCTATAGGATTGAGGTCTGGACTTTGACTAGGCCATTCCAGAGTACGAATCCTCTTTCTGTTAAGCCATTCCTTGGTAGTTTTGCTGGTATGCTTTGGGTCATTGTCTTGTTGCAGAACCCATTTTCAGCTTCAACTCCCTGACTGATGGCAGGAGATTCTGATCAGAATTTGTTGATAGGCATGAGAATTCATGTTTCCCTGGATAATATGGAGTCGTCAGGTCCGGAGGGGCAGAAAAGCTGCCCCAGACTTTCACATTTCCACCACCATGCTTCACTGTTGGGAGGAGGTTCTTTTCTTGGTATGCAGTGTTGGCTTTTCTCCAAACATAGCGGTTTTGATTGTGACCAAATAATTCTATCTTGGACTCATCTGTCCAGAGAATGGACTTCCAATAGGCCTCTGGTTTGTCCAAGTGTTCTCTGGCAAAGTTGAAATGGGCAGCTTTGTTCTTTCTTGAACAGCAGAGGCTTCTTTCTAGCAACCCTCCCATGAATGTCATGTCTATTCAATTTTCGTCTGATTGTAGACGCATGTACATTTACCCCAGATGCTGCCAGAGAGGTCTGCAACTCTCTAGAGGTGATGTGTGGGTTGGCCTTTACCTGATTTATTATTCTTCTGGTGCTTCTTGGTGATAGTTTTGATGGGCGTCCACTTCTAGGCAGAGTTGCAGTCATGTTGAATGCCCTCCATTTGTAAATGATTTGTCTTACAGTGGATGGATGGAACTGGAATCTTTTGGAGATGGTCTTATAGCTTTCCCCAGACTGATGGGCTGTCAGTACCTTCTTCCTGATGTCCTCGGATATCTCCTTTCCTCTCGGCATTGTTGATCTGTTTAGGTACACCTTGGCACTACAGTGGTTTGGTTGGTTTCCTCTCTCTTTTAATCTGTGTTGCCCAACCCTTTTCCTAAGGATGTCTCATTTGATTGGTCTGCTTAATTGATTAATTAAGCACCCAAATGTGTTTCACCTGAATCTATTACCTACTTGATTTTACCAATGCAGCTGGGGTTCACTTACTTTTGCACATACACTAATTCCATGTTTCATGTAGTTTTTGGCTACTCACAATTCCCTCTAAACAAGTACATGCAATTGATAAACATAAACCTGACATTTCATATATAGAAAACTGGTGATGATAAAATAAGAAAATCATGGTAAAACAACGGAAAACTCTAAACTGCTCAAGGGGTTCACATACTTTCAAGCAGCACTGTATATGTATAGGTATAGGTATGATATGAAGGAGAATGCCTCTTTTATTTAGGCACTGCAAGCTTATTCCACTCTACAGGTCACATCTGTAATAATAACAACAATAACATCTGCGTTCTATGATCAGATGCTCACTCACGCTCTGTGCCTGTGTGTTAGTCTCAGGCATGAGTAACCTATATAGGCTATCACCATCTTACATCTACTATCATTATAAACCCACATACAAAATCATTGGTAGTTCACTTTCTTAATCCCTTTCATGAAATCCCCCCATTGACTCCATTTGCTAAACATTACATGTTTTAAGCCTTGCCTTTCCTCATTCCTCAACTTTTACCTTTCATACAAGAAACCAATTTAGTTGCCCTTCATTTGTACGTGTTCAAGAGCTTCTACAGTATAAAAAAAAGTAATCACCCCTTTGGCATTTTTCATTTCTTTTATTTTCTTACTTCATCGAATCAAAATGGATTTAATTGGGATTCTCGCCACTGATCAACCCAGCAGACTGCATAATGTCAAATTAAAAAACAACAACTCTAAAGCTTTGTCCTAATTAATGACAAATAGGTCTCTTGCAGACTGCAGCAGGTTTTCCTCCAAGATTTGTCTAGATCTTGAGCTATCCATTTTTGTCCTATATTTTGACAAATTTTCCATTCCCTGAAACAGAGAAGCACCCCCATAGCATCAGGCTCCCTCCACCATGTTTCATGGTAGGGATAGTGTTCTTGAGATGATGCCCAGTGTTAGGCTTGCGCCAAACATAGTGCCTAACGTTCATGCCAAGAAGTTAAATCTTGGTCTCAGACCATAGAGTCTCCCACATACCTTCTGGCAAACTCTCGGCAACATTTTATGTGAGTTTTATTCAACAATGGCTTTGTTTTTGCCATCCTCCCATAAAGCACAGATTTGTGAAGTGCCCAGGCTATTGTTGTCCCATAGACAGTTTCTCTGATCTTTGCCATGGAAGACTAACTCCGTCAGAGTTGCCATAGGCCTCTTGGTGACCTCCCAAACAAGATGCTCAGACAGCCTGTTCTAGGCAAATTCACAGTTGTGCCATTTCTTTATGTTGGATTTAATGGTGCTCTGGGGATGTTCAAAGTCTATGAAACCTTCTTATGTCTTTCCCTGATCCAGCATTCCCTGTTAAGCATTGCATTGCGAAGAGACAATCCGCACAGTCCTGTCTCCATTTCAATGGACGATTTAAAGGGTGATGTTAGGTCGACCTCTACAACGGGAGAGTCTGGCGTCCAAAGGAGGACACGACTGGCTGGCTCATTGTGCCGAATGATATGTCCGGCTAGCCGAAGACAACGCTGTCTGATGACACTTGAGATGGAGGGGAGGGCACCGTAGAGGGCGGAGTTTGGAAGGTGGTCCTGGCAGGAAACATTCTGGACCACGCAACATCCGTGTGTAGGTACCATCGATGGACTTAGTGATCTTGCTGGTGAGGGCCCAAGACTCACACCCATAGAGGAGAATGGACTCCACCGATGTTTTAAAGATGCTAATTTTGGAGCTTTTACGGATTGCAGATTGCCAAACATTCCTCAATGAGTGGAGAGCAGACTAAGCTTGAGCCTTCCTACATTCAACATCATGGGTCGAGTTTGTGTAGGAGCCCAGGTATCTGAAGTCATCAACTTTGTCGATCTTACTGCTATCAAGCGCTATGTTGTCGCCAGAGCCGCGTTAAGCCTCCCCGGGGCCCAGGGCTAACACACCTCCCGGGGCCCTATGTTCACGATTTTCAACTGGAAAAGTAAAAGCACATTGAGGCCACCAGGCCTGGCAACGATAAAGACATGCCGCAAATTCAACAAATAGGCCTATGACAAAGGATATTAGAAGTAGATAGTGAATATGTTACAGAATGAGACCTCCAATTGAAAATTTTGAACGTTGTAATGTATTAAAAGCCGTCAAAGAGTACCGACTCTTATATTACAGTGCTCTCGAAATATTCACGTCTGTTACCCGAACGCATGAGTTCAAGTTCAAGTCATGACCAACCTTGGCCAGCATGGCAGGATAATGACATGGAGTAGTAGCCTAGTGTACAAAGTAGGCCTACAAACCAGACATTTGACCACAAATGACAATGCACAAAACAATACACTTCCCGTTCAACCACTAGCACCAACAAAACAAGCATTGATATAAATGATTTAATGTTACTCACCTATAGGACAACGTATCATACTTTGTGTAAGTTAATTGAGCTACCGTTTTAATTTCAACACGTAGCATTAACACCTGCATCTAATTATACAACAAATGCGAATGTATACAGCAAACTTGACATAATTTAAGTTTATACTGGCTTTTAAAAATACTTTTGTCCAAACATTGCTACAAACTACAGGCCAACTTGCTAGAGAACATTAGGCTATTAAATTGCGTTGTTGTTGTTCAGCTAGCTGACGTTACTTAGGCTACTTAGGAACACAACTAAGCTATTCGGTCACGCAAAATTTTCTTCAGTCGAACTCGAATTAAGATGAATTTATCTGAAATAGTTTGTTGACAGTTATAAAATGGTGGTTGCCTGGTGGGAATAGGCTACAACATCGTTTTTTGCAGCGAACCCCGTTATAAATAGTAATTTATTACTTTCTTGCTGGACATCTCAGGTTATAGCTCTAGCTAAGTGCGTTTCTCTCGCCAATTTCAGCAACTAAAGTATCAAAATGTTATCGCACGTGAAATTGACATAGGTCATTTTCTAATTTCACTAAAGCAGAACGACAGCGCGCGCATACATGTAGCGACATGATTGCGCCGCGTGACAGGTTTACCTCTGCTCGTGACGCTACAGCAACAGTTGAAAGTCCTCCGACACACCGAGTTGGACCGACGGCGATTTCCACTTGTAGAATCCAGCTCCCGAGACAAAGCCGTCATTACGCAAAAGGGAACAGACTATACAAACACACTCTCACTGACGCTGACTGTTGCGACAGGACAATGTGGACTACTACAGGTGGGAAAGTGGACCAAAATGTACAGTAACACAGTACGGTGTCAAAACACCATAAACCCGCATTCAAAAATTCAATGTAGGCCTACAGTAATCAGCTATTCCCGGGGCCCCCTAGTGGCCGGGGCCCTGGGCTGCAGCCCATGTTGCCCAATAGGTTAACGCAGGCCAGGTTGTCGCCAGCGGTGGAGGGATTGAGGTGAATGTACTTAGTTTTCTTTGCATTAAGAGAGAGCAATGGACTTGCAACAAGTTTCGACTTTGTGGAGGAGAGATTCTGCATCTCGAAGGGTGTCAACCAAGCAGACTAATGTCATCAGCATAATCTAGGTCAGAGAGAGGTGTTCAGCAGGATATCTACTACTTCTACGAGTCAGAGTTAGACCATCAGTGTCGTTTATTGCTATCCGCAGGGCATAGTCCAAAACTATGATGAATAGATAGGGGCAAGTGGATCACCCTGGAGAACGCCGGTGTTGATGAAAAATGAATCAGTTTCGCCTTCCGGAGTGAGAACGACTGCACTTGTATCCTCATACATAATTTTGATGGCATTTACAATCTCCTCCGGGATTCCGTAAGCATTCAAAATTTTAAACATTGTGGGTCTGTTGATGGAATCAGAATGCTTTGCGGGAAGTCAATGAAGATTATTGCAGCTTCTTTTGATTTCGAATTTCCTCAATTATTCGTCTGAGAGCAAGGATTTGTGAAGATGTAGATCTCAGAGGCCGAAAACCATTTTGGTTGGGCGAAGGACCTTTTTCAACTCAGGTACGAATACAATTCAGCAAAAGACGGTTATAGATTTTTGCAGCTGTTTGAGTTAGACTGATTCCCGATAGTTGTCTGGGATGGTCAGGTCACCTTTTTCGGAACTGGCACAATGCTGGAGATGCCCCATTCAGGCGGGCGATTTCCTTCCAAGGTTGTATTACAGAAGTGTGTAAGACACTTCTTCAGTTTAGGGAAGCCTCCAGACTTTGATAGGGATGCTGTCCATACCAGGGGCCTTGCCAAGTTTCATTTGCGCGATAGCCGTATTGACCTCGGCTTGAAAATTTGCCAGTTATGTTAGTCATTCAAGGGCACAACAGCTGAAGTGAAAAACATGGGATTTCCAAATGGCTGAAAATCAAATTGACCTTATTTCAAATTATTCTGAAATGTATTTGTCCTTAGTGAACCAAGAGAGGGGCCATTAAGTTCACATTAAGTTCACATTTCCCCACGACAGCTTAAGGGCTTAAGTTTATATTTCAAAGCTGAAGGTCCCTACAGTAATTTCTATATAGAGACATGAGTTTCATGTTTATGAAAAAGCTCGGGTCAGCTTTTAAAATTGTGATTTGGCTCAGACACCCCTCAAGCCCATTAAAAGAGACACAACATATATGACCCGTGGAATCCCTGCCATAATTACTCTAAGGAGAGATTAAGAGTGACTCTCCTTTGAGTTTCGT
>JAINUG010000212.1:0-17500 GCA_029706075.1 Aldrovandia affinis
ATCCCACTTTCCTGCCCCAAAAAACGCACTGTTACGTTTTTAAAAATAAGTGTAAAATGTAAAATAAAAGACATACAACCATTTAATTGCCTGTAATAATAAAGAAATACATTTGAATCATTTGGACTTTCTGACAATTGGACTGATTAAACAAACACTGATTTGGGCTATTAGCCAACACAGCCCTCTCTTAACTGAGGCAACGATGAGCTGCTTTAATCAGAAGCATGGGTTGTGCAGGATCCCAGACCTGCTGCAGGGCTCAGAGGTCAGGGCTCAGAGGTCAGGGCTCAGAGGTCAGGGCTCAGAGGTCAGGGCTCAGAGACGAGGGCTCTGCAGCCAGGGAGCACATTACCCAGCTTGTAACAAGACTTTTATCCACAAGTTCAGAAAATCTGTAAGAAAATACTACACAATTCTGTAATGTAAAGTAAAATGCTACAACAAAATAAAATTGGGAAGCTATAGCCTACTTATAGGTATTGATAATTCATCAAATTAATTGCTTGATCGATAATCAAGGAGTGTAAACAGAAACAGGTTAAAAGTAATCGTTGGTTTAACGGCACGACTTTCAGCCTTTTTTTAAATGTCAAGCTGATGAATCGCTACTGATGTGCACATCGGGGTGGGAGCAGTGCTCTCATACTCAATAATCCAGAACAGATCATGTGGCAGGGAAGTCACAGCTATGCTTCTGGCTGAACACCGTGCTCCATTCATCAAGTTCAGATTCCAGGCAGTGCGGTGAACGCACACAATAACTCACAGCTGACGTTACTTCTCTCAGAGTCAAGTCCAATATTTTTATGAATTTGTTTCAGATTTTCTCCCAATTTAGTAGCCAATTACACACTCTATTTTTCATGTCAATCCCCCCCTCGTATTGTGAGTTCGCTGCCGTAGCCCTGTGACCGGCAGGGACACGGGCAAAGAATCGTCTCCTCCGAGACGGCACTCGCCAAGCCTGTCTTCCCTAACTCTGGTACTCCAGAGCCACTCCTATACGCAGCGAGCCAATATCGGCTTCCCTCCCCCCTCACTGGAGCAAACAGCCAATTGCCGCCCCCTGGTGGCACTCCCGGCCAGAGCCGACTGGTGGAATGGAACCCCGGTCACAGTGGCCAGCGTCAAACGTTGTAACCGCTCGACCACCCAGGGGGCCTCAAGTCTAATCTTTTGATCCTTAATCATCTGCTCCACTTGCCTTCAACTCATTATGCCCAATTCACTGAGAAAATCAGAGAATGCGCCCCCCACGCAAGGGACCGACTCTTCACCTGAAATCTGAAGACGCTTGCGAGAGGAGGACGATGTTTCCCTGCTTCAGAGTGCCCACTTACTTTTAAAAGCCTCTTTATAAGGGCCTTGTCTTTGTGAAGAAAGGTTTTGTATGCAGTGTAAACACCTTTGGGAAGGACAGAAAGAAGGGGAGTATTACACACAACATTGTTACCGCTGGACACAAAACAAAAGTATAAAAAAATGATGCACACCAGTTCTCAAATTATGAGGGGACAAGAAGAACTGTTATAAGCCCAGGAGGGGGCGCTGTTGTTGTAACCTAGAGCAAGGTACTTCACTGGAACACCCTCATCTATGCACAGAAGATTATGAAAGTACAGAAGTCTCTTGATTCCATAGGATTTAGAATTGGATATTAAATAACAGAAATTGTATTGCACATCAAACTGCTTTGTTGGTGTACACAGATAAAAAAGTCACACTTTAAGGTGAAATGCATTGATTGATACTAGATATCTATGTTATAGCCAAGGGGCAGAGAGAAATACTACAACACTACATACCTGTTTCAGAGCATGTATACAATTCAGGCCCAGAGAAACATGACCAAGATAAGATGCATTTTCCTTCATTAATTAGAAAGGTTTTGGGGTTTAACATTTTTTTAACACATTAAATGAAAGTGGCATTAAAACAGTGAGCTGTGTGCACTTTACCTGGTTTTGTATCCAGGGTTTTCAACTTGGCCAGCTTCTTTACTTTCACTTGCTTTGGCAAATCACCTTTAATGAAAGGAAGCAAGTGTCAGGAAACAGCATAGCAACTATACAGCAACGAAACAATTTTTGTTGTCTTCAACCTCACAGAAACAAGGCAACAGCCTCCGGCTTGGAGACGGAAAACAGGACGTCCTGATTAAATTACATTTTGTAATTAATCCAATTCATCGTCTGCACTTTGAATGAAGTAAGAACATTTCCACTACTCTGCTTATCAAAAAAAGTACTTCAAACTAAAGCGAGATTCAGTGAAGCAGCTCTCCACGAACACTGAGGCAACAGTACCGGACATCTTGAGGTCGCCCAGGCGGATGACGTGGGGCCAGTGCTGGAAGGTTTTGATGAAGAACGGGTTGGTGACCCCGAGGATCACGTTGGGCCTGCGACACAGGGGAGCGGGGTCAGAGGTCAAAGCAGGGGCGATTTTAGACCCTATTTAGGGGAGCTTTCATCTCAGCCCCCCTGAAAATGCTTAGCCATTTCTTTCCAAAAACCCCCAAACATTTTGACTTAATATCTATTTTTAAAAATACCACAGATGGAGAGTGGTGTTTAAATTTTGAGAGCGACCACCATTGTGGTGTTTTTGTTTTGGGGAATGTAACAGTAAATTAATTAAAATTTAGGCTTGTGCTTTGCATGTGTACATCTCACATTCTCATTGGGGGCTGAGCCCCCCCTAAAGGTCAAATCCTAGAATCTCCCTGGGTCAAAGTCACTGGAAATGTTTCTCGTGCGCTGGACGCGCTGCGGAAAAGCAGGCGAGACGGCTCCACTCACGGCGCCTGCGTCCTCGAGGTGTACTCCTTAAACTCGCTGTCGTGGATGGTGAAGTAAGGCCGGTGGTCGCAGCAGTACCTCAGAGGAGAGATGGAGCTGGAGGGGGAGGGGGAGGGAAAAGAGCAGATGCAAAACTACTGCCATTAACACACTACAATACAGCTATAGCCAGGGGTGCACTTAAGTGGGACGCCAGTACGCATTCGCGTCCTCTAGCAACATCTAGCAATATTTGACAAAAGAAACAATGACAAAACATTTTTTTTGCCTAACGTTACCTCAGCCGACAATGGCGTGGTCTATTAAACTCCTGAAGCACACCTAACATTACAACAAGTTGCCAAGCCTCCGCTGTCGGACAGCCCTTTTAATTTCAAAAGGAATATTGTTTTCATTGTTAGGCCTCTTGAATGGTGTTTCATTTCCTTCATAATTCTTATTGGTTTATGCTGTTAAAATAGGCCCATTAAAGGCTCATTAAAATGAATTTTGTATTTTCTGTCATACGCTACATTTTGCTGTTTTTCTTTAATATGTAAGATTAATGGATTAATTGTTTGGTAACGTGGCCGACGATCGATCAAGGAAATTTCTTAAAATTAGCATTCCTGCTTTTTAAAATGTTGTATTTTTTTCATCAACCTTGGCTGCTTTATCCATCTCTTACTGGTGGCCCTGCTGACCCAGTGAATCAGAGCACGGGCCTGGGCCGTGCTGAAGGCACAGTTTATCCTGAGGATGAGCGATGAACAGAACTAGAAGCGTCGGTCATTTCCCGGCGCCTGAGCGTTCTGAGAAACGCTGCCTGTGCAAACAGCCTGATCGCTCTACCTGATGAGGGCCAGCACCGTTTCCGAAGAGACGGCTGGAGAGGGCGCCATGACGACCACCGGCTCTCCCAGCAACATCAGCTCCCAGAGCATCTGGGTGTGGATGAGCACGGACTGGAAACACCTGCGGGAGGAGGAGGGAGGGAGGGAGTCACCTGGTGACCCTGGCAACAGCACTCACCTCCAGGGTTTCTTTTCTTCTTTATTATTTCTGCTATTTTTAGCACTTATTTCCCCCCCACTTTTTTCTTTTAACATAGTAGACATCTCTGAATCTGTCTCACTGCAGGCCTGTCGAGTTCACCTTTTGTATCCAACTGCTTACAGATTACTACTAAATTACTACTAAAGTACTTACTACTAAAGTCAATAAAGCCCCATCCAATCTGAGTGATGCTCTGTGAGACAAAGTGACAAGGGCTTTCCCCCCGGCTGGAGTCTAACTCCTGTGGACTGGAGAACTCAGAGTACAAACACAATGCCTTGACCGCGAATGCCTGGACGAACCCAGGAACACACCTGTGACATGACAGTACCGCGCTGTACTTACTTAAACAGATCCAGCTCGTGAACTGTGGGCAGGACCATAGGAGCAGGCAGGAGATTCTGGACACATAAAGACATAATTTGACATTGACAATCTGGAATTGTAGATCTGTAGTAATATTTTAGCAAAACACAATTTTTGAAGATAATGTCTTTGTTTTGAGAGAAAACATACACTGACATGCACACACGCATTCCCTAATGTATTGCGCATTTCAAAACCCAGAGCAAATTGTAATCCAAATACACAACTGGATATGAGTTAGGTGTTTTTTTTTTATTTTTAAAATTATTTATTTTTTGCTTTGTTGTATATAGTTGTGGGACAGTATGTATGCATGCATGCAAAGTATACACTGAATTTCTACTAAAAAGAAAACAAAAATGCAGAATCATCTATCAAGTATGTTATGTGCGTTCGGACACAAGCTCGTAAAGTTGGATGCATAGATTATAAAAATCAAGATTCACTTTTTACTTGAAAAGCTTAAGTAGTAACATGAATGCACAACCATCACTGACAGTGTTTTGTACTGGTTACGGGTCAGGACTTGGGCAGGGGCGTGTGTGGGGCCTTTGGGTGCCAGCCTGGGTGCCACCCTACTTCATCTGGCTCTTGATAGGTTATTAGGTTGTCAATCACATCTTTTCAAATGCATTACATTTTGAATGCCCCCCCAAATTTGTCAAATTTACTCTTGACCCCCCCATTAAAATGGTCTGGGCCCACCACTGGACTTGGGACCAGTTTTAACCCTTTGGTGATTCTTTGCTGAATACCAGAAACCTGGTGTCTAAGCTGAATTATTTAAGCAATTTTAAATGGTGTAAGTGGACATTCATATGGGACTGTACACTGCGGTCCCTAGAGAGGGGAACCCGCTAAGATACAGCGTGATCACTGCATGTGACCGTACACACCTCCTTACACGACTGCTTCAGAGGGCTTCCTCCTGGCTTGTCATGTTTGGAAGGGATCCTGGCCTGCAAATGAAATGGAGAGGCTCAATAATAAAAAAACATAGATTTAAGTTCTTCCATAATTTCATCCTTAATATCATATTTTAACACACTGCAGGTTCGGGTCACTGCCCATCATGACTTTGTCTTAAAACGTTTAATTTTCCACAAATGGTTTAGTTTCAATGACCAGGGGTCCAAACCTTCAGCATTAGAGAGCAGTCTGACCAAAATCCACACTTTCACTGTACAAATGTCCATTACTTCAATGTACTACTTACTATATGTCTTGTCGATCAACAACGTTGTTGTGGATTATTTGACAATTGACAATTATTTGTTGTGGACTATTTGACAATTGGCTCCCATTATATTTGCCATTTGGTCGCTCACGGCTCACAGAAACAGACAGAGGCAGAAGCATCAGCAGCACCATGAGGATGGATCGAGATACAGTAAGTAGTACATAACCCCTGCTCTATAAAATGAATATAGGATTGCTAGAACACCGTGACCTGCTGGCTCCAATTGCTCCATGACAAACCGAGGAAGTGAAATGAGGATTTCTGAAATGTGGGCAGACGGCTCTGAGATTACCTGCATCACCAAGCCCATGACAGGCAGGTTGAGGGTCTGGCCCGGGACCGGTGCAGGCCATTGGTCAATCTCATTACACACTGCAGGAGAGAGAGAGAGGGCCAGAGAACAGCCCTGAGATACCTGCCCATCACTTAACAAGAGGCCTGGCTCATCTCATTACAGTACTGCATTGTGTAGTTGCAGACGCACGTCTCAGGATATTTTACTGAAGCGTTTCAGGTTAGGCACTTTGCTCAGGGGTATGATAGGGTGCACCACCTGGGAAGGCCTCAGCTCCTCTACCACTACACTGCACAGTAATAAAGGTGGGTTTTTTTATAAGTAAAAATAATTTATAGTTTTAAATGTTTTCCTCGTTTTTCCTCCCAATATGGTTGCCAATTGTACCCTCTATTTATCTCAATTCACCCTCCCCCACGAGTCCGCCGCCCGTCCTCCGGGTAATGAGCAATTTTTTTCCAGGCTGGTAGATCCGCCTCCTCGGAGACGGAACCCGACCACAGACACCTTTCCTGCACCTCAACAAACTCGTGCCGGCTCACCCTCCCCCCCCCTGCCCCTGGGGCAGACAGCCAAACCCTGCCCCCGATCGGGGCTGATGACCAGGGCCGGTCTGGTAGAGACGCCAGTAATGAAGGTTTTAATGAAGGTTTACTATTCAAAGGTGAAGAAAAACTTAATCTTTAGCTCAACTAAATCAGCTCCAAACTGCATTTTAAACAGGCATCTAGCATAGACTCTATGGGGAAAGTGTTTGGTTGGACTGGTTTGGAAGCATTTCTAAATCTGGAACACATGGGTGTGGGCTTAGTGTACAAGCCCAACCAAACATTCTCTGGGGAAACCTATTAATCTCAAATCTGTTAAATGTACATTTTAAACAATGACTGCATAGCAAACAACTGCTAAAATATTTACAGAACATTCCAAGGTGCCCTTGAAAGGGAGAAAAGAAGCAATCATAAGCTGTAAGAAACCTGTGTGTATTCATTTGAAGAAGTCATCATAATCCTTACACTCGTGCGAAATCAACCAATATCTGAAAGGGGGAGACTGTTTCTGAGTTTCTGCAAATTTATTTATATATACATTTAATGACAAACAGTAATAGAGAGCAAATATTCTAATGACTAACAAAAGTACCCCTCTGCAAAACCACAGGTGCACCTTGACAGGCCACCCACATTGACCCTACACATTAACAACAAGCACTGTATTTAACACACTTACTTCCTGCACTATCCCCTATTTTGAGAACTTTTCTTAAACAAAGGTTACATTTTTTAAAAACTTTTACGTCTTTGAACACTTCCTCAATTTCGGACTGTCTTGTCGTATTTTTAGGCGCACGTAACTGCTGCAACCTCCTCCGCAAATGTAGGAGAGCTCAAACAGCCTGTGCGTCCTCTTAATGGCGTCGCTTCTGTTCACTCTGCTGCCCAAAGCCGAGCTGCAGCCACCGTGCTGAAACACGGCGGTAAGCGCTCTGCTTGATTGGGTGCCAGTGGTGTGCACTGGCAGCCAATCGCCTGTGCCTGGCTGCCTGAACCCCTCCCACTCTGGATGACGCTGTAGCCAATAACGTGCCACCCTGTTGGGCTGCTGGCCATAGCCCACACTCTGACACAGCGAGGGTTTGACTCTAGATCGTGGGGCGCGTCGCTGCACTGAGAATGAGCGCTTTAGCTGGACGCACCTCCAAACGAGCCCTGACCTCATCGGTTTAACATGGGCAATCAATGACACCCAGGCGTAAGGCAGGAAACCACTCATTTTACATTTACATTTTAAGCATTTAGCAGATGCTCTTATCCAGAGCGACTTACAAGATAGATATACAACAAGATATACAAGTAGGAACAATCATAGTTCACGCAAGAGATCAGTGCAGTAATACAGCAACAGACATCATTGCAGGCAGCGGTGCACCATACCCGTAACACACTCATACAGACATTCTGCACACCTCATCTCTTTCTGCAGACCAGTAACGTGATGAATGAATAACCTGGGGGGGGGGGGCGGTACAATCAAACTTCAGTGAACTGTGGCGCTGTAGCTAACCCATGCACGGTGTGATTATGCAACTGTGGCAAAAAACGGTTCATTAATAATAAATGGACAAAAGCACACGGCGCTCCAGCTCACCAGCTTCAAGGCAAGGCTCTAGCTTCTCGAAATACTCGGGGGCTACAAGCTTCAGCAGGGACTGGAAGAGGTTGACGTAGGGCAGCCTGGACACCAGGACCAAAGACTTGAGAGAGGGACAGGCAGGTGCAAAAAGAAACAAAAACCCCAACAAGGACAACAGGGAGACAAAGAAGACAAAAAACGACAGAGGTAAATATCAGCGACATAAACATTGGGACATGAAGGTCTTTCCTTCAGGGGGGTTAAATGAATCATGTGCTTGCTCACAGCCTCGGCCAAAGGTGTAACAGTAAACCCAAGTGATATCTCTGCTCCCTGCGCATGTTGCTGACACATTGTTTCCATCGTGGAGACCGTACACAGAGACGTGTCTCTCATTTCTGCAGGTTGCCAAGGCCAACGCGTTGCTTCACTGGAAGGCGCAAACACTTTTGGTTGGAGTAAGGGCTTCTGCATGCTCGAAGGACAACAACACGACAGCAACACAACCAGGGCTCTGCAACATCAACGCAGCCTCTGTGACCCACGCAGAGGGGGTTTCAGAGGGTGTCGCGCATCCAGCACAAAAATCTAACTCGCCACCGGAGCGCAACCGTTCACGTAGATGTTGCGTATCATTGATTGGTTGGTTAGCGAATGGAGGCGGAGCTGCCATAGTTCATAGGTCACAGTTCATCGAGCTAGTAGCTCGTAACGATATAGATAGCTAGCATCATTCGTTCCAACGCGGTATAAAATGAACCAGCTTCAGGAAAGATTGGCTGAAGAAGTTTGAATGTTTCCCTGCTTTCATGAAAACTTTATCAACCTTGTCCAATACATTGACACAGTGTACAGAAGTGTAAGGACACCATGTTGCATGGGCTGTGCATAGCCTTTGCAGACGTATAAATTGCAGAGTGCTGGCGACACTGTTGCATTGCGCAAACCGTGAACAAGTCGCACAAGTTACATAGAAGCATGTAGAAGCCTTAAGCTCACAGTAAGTTCATTCCACTATGCATACCTTTTGGAAGTACCCTCTTTTGACTGAACCATCCTTCACCTGCCTGAAGTACACGTATCCATAGTAATGGGCCGGTTCTCTCTTAAAGGAAAAAAGGAGAGACAACAATGTTAAAACAGCCAGGCCTGGCCAGGTACGCAATGCATATACGCACTCCTGTTCCCACTGTAGCTGCTTCAGGGGACCAAGAACAACCCAAAACTGCAGAACTCGAAAAGTACATACTGGATCTAATTCAGATGTTTACATAAGGAAATACGCACAATATTTGTTTGTTTAATACAGGGTGTCTTACAGAGTTTGTATAATTGATCATATATATATATTTATACAGCTACATATTTACTGGAGAAATGTAGATTCGGTTCCTTGCAGAAGGGAACGACAGCACCGCCCAATTCAAACCCTTGCTAACAAGTCCAATCCCCCAGCCACTGTACCTCATGCATATTAAATCTCCTGATCCTTTAGCGTTTGGATCGAGGGCTCCGTGAGCCTTACCTGCAGCGTTCCTGGCGCGTCTCTGTTGTACGTGTCCTCCTGTCTGAACCAGGAACCCTTCTGGCCCACCGACTGCCGCACTCTGAAGCTGAACTGGGTATCACCGAGGCACCCTGGCGGGCACAGGGGACACCAGCAAAGCCATTACGCTGCATAGCGCTCAATCCAGGCTGCACTCTTACTCCTGAAGGCCACGTTGCCACATACAGCATGGCAACCCTGCCAGTGCAGTCTAGTTAAATCGGTTGCCAGGTAGGTTTAACATTCATGCATTCATTCATTCATTATTTAACCCGCTTATTCCTGGTCAGGGTCGCGGGGGATCTGGAGCGAGAGGCAGGAATACACTCTGGACAGGTCGCAAATCCATCTCAGGGCACATACACCATTCACTCACACTCTCATACCTACGGGCAATTTAGACTCTCCAATTAGCCTAACGTGCATGTCTTTGGACTGTGGGAGGAAACCCACGCAGACACAGGGAGAACATGCAAACTCCACACAGAAAGGCCCCCGGCCGGGATTCTAACCCGGGACTTTCTTGCTGTGCGGCAACAGCGCTATCCACTGCACCGCCTAGGTTTAACATACACATTCAAATTCAAAATGCATACGTAGTTAGACAAGTCTGTTGTGACTTAGGTTCATGACAACCCAAAAAAGGGGGAATTCTATGGGTAAGACCTCATGAAATGAATGCAATTATGGAGACCATAATAACATCATTGTACAGCACAATTGATATATCATTTAATTCAAAATAAAGAAATTGTTATTATCTCATTGCATGCTTTACTTACCAGAGTAAGAATCCGGAAAGGACAAATAGCAAATGCTTGTTTTCTGGGGAACAAGAGAGTAAGAAATATAAGAAGAGATACAACCTTATGTTTATTTATTTTTTTACAAACATTATTGAGAATAATTAATATTCAGGACATGGCTGCTGAAAACCCCTTTACTCGTGATGAAAGAAAAAAGGGGGCTGCATTATATTAAGAGGCTATACTCCAGCAAGGGAGTGAATAAATGCCGACACTTCTATATTAGGTAATACGAACTTTGCTTACCTCTTTCTCTGTGAGTTTCACGTCGTGGGGATACACGAGCTGAAACAGAAGGCACACAAAACACCCAGTAACTCATACAGCTCGCACACAATGGGGTGGATATGCACGGCCGTACCTAACAATCTTCAAAGCTAATATAGCTAATATAACCTGGTGGTTAGGACACCTTATTTCAAAAGAGTCTAGTTTAGTTCGGCTGTTTTGACAAAAAAAACATGGTTGCTATTTGCTACCAACAATTAATGAAGTATGGCTAGCATGATAGTACTCTTAATTTATTGAACTCCGCCATGATATAATTAACAAGTTCGCTATAACGTTGGCTGGTTAACTAAAGTGATAACTAGCTAACCTGAAACCTTTGCAGATGCTACACAGGGTAGCTAGCCCCAGCGAACTGTTAGCTAAGAGGTACCTCGATGGCTTGCCCCAGCTCCAGGTCGAAAGTAACCACGCAAACGCACTCGAGCCAGGAGGAGAAGCGGGCCCAGGGCAGCGGAGTGGCGGGGTTCACAGCCCCTTTCTCCGGCTGGTCATAGCCTAGTGTTCCGGCGCTGTCAAACGGGTCCATCGCGTCTCACAAAGCCATTTCCTCATCGTCCAGACCAGACGTGTTTGTGCTATCTTAGCACTTAGCTACACGACAAAGTAGAAAAAATACAGCGCCATCCAGCGAGGACGACTTACACGCACCTTAATATCCCTAAATTATGGGTTGGTTGTTGTGTAGAATTTAGGAATAAGCCACGTACCTTTTATTTTATTTTTATTTTCTTTACATTGTCTGTCAAATGCTCTTTTATGTCATGTTTTTTTTTGTTGGTTATATACATTTGACATATATGTATTTGTTTTTATGTGACCCCCAGATACCCTTGTAATTTAAACTTGAAATACCGTTAACTTATCAACTGACAGTTGCAAGGTCTCGAGCAATTAGAGATTCGTGAAGTACTAACAATATAGTCCGTTTCTTATGAGCTATTTGATTGCTGGTCAGTCGCCATTGTACCCCGTTGCAAGAAATGAACTCTTTCTAGATGGGTAAGTAAGTGAAAACACAATATTATGCATTTTGTAGATGATATTTTTGTTATATCATTCATAAACCTTTCATTGGAGCATAACATATTTACAATTAGCTACAGTAACGTAGACTGTAGCTGCCAATCGTTCTGGTCAAAACATCCATTAAATAATTGAATTTATTATTAAATTATAGCCAGGGCTATTACTGCACTGTAGCTGCCTTCATGTAGAGGTCGGTTTTAGCCATCCACGATTGTGTCGACTGAGGAATTAATAGACAACCATAGCATTTGTTGGATTAAAATATTTATATATTATTCATTTTAAACATATGTATTTTTTAATGACTTTACACAATGTAGGAATAAAATAAATAAAAAGTAAATCGCCCCCCCCCAAATTAAATTAAAATAATTAAATACATACGAGGAGTTAAATCAATAAATCACATACGCGCGCTCCCGCGAAATGTGAGCGATTCTGTAACGGGCTGCGCGCTCCCGTGACAATGTCCGCCATTTTGATTCGGATATGACAGATTTTTTTTCCTGCTTTGAAGCCTGCGTGCGGGCTGCCGCTGGTACTTTACGTGTGTTTCGATGCAGGACTCTTATTAAGTGAGGTGGACGAAACGGCGAAGTGCTTGAAATCCTCGCGAACTTGTTTTGCTTCGGGGCTGTCAGTGGATAAATAAACGATTCACTGGATGTTTAGCTTGTCTGGCTACATCAACAAAACAGATTTCACTCTCCCCCGTTCTCAAGGTAAGTTCCTACGGAACTAGCTGCTCTGCTAAGGTAGCAAGCTATGAATTGTAATGCTAGCCACATGACATGCCACTGTATCGCGGCTCTATGGACTACGCATATTGTGAGTTGACGTGCATTAGCCACACGTTTGAGCTTGCTACTGGTAAATGTCTGGTTATGCTCCGTCTTGAAATGTAGTTTGTTGCCTGTAGGTTGTTAGCTGTCGAGTTGGCTAAAATTACACAACAAAAAAACAAATAGATGTGGATAGCTAGGTAACGTTAGCGCTAGTTGAGTAGTTTATATTCCGGTGTTAGCTAGCGAGCAAGCTAGTTTTTTCGGGAGGACTAGTGAGCCCTACTTGGTCACTTGGTTAGCCATCTAGTTGGCTATTTTGAACTGCCTAGTTTGTGTTTGTTTCGCTGTATTTACGTGTGTATGGGCATATAGGCACTTCTCATAAACATCGCTGCACCCTTCAAAATGTCTGGGTGCAGTATGTCCTGAGCCTACAAAGTTGTCGAGTTTACCAAAATATT
Organism: Aldrovandia affinis; assembly: GCA_029706075.1. NCBI lineage: Eukaryota > Metazoa > Chordata > Actinopteri > Notacanthiformes > Halosauridae > Aldrovandia > Aldrovandia affinis. The sequence goes on from JAINUG010000212.1 coordinate 12,789, forward strand.
ATGCCTCGCACTATCCCTACGCATGTCAGTTTTCTTCCCCAAAGCCACAGTTAACGTTGGCTATATAACTAGCTTGGTATTTAGCTCGCTACTCCATTGTTCACCAATGGGGGATATTTCCAGCTAACGCAAGACAGCTGTTTTCAGGAACACTTAACGTGGAATTGCTACTTCCAGCTTCTGTTACCATCTCCCGTGTAACTAATAAGTCCTAGAAGGTATGACCGCTACCCTGGCACGAAGGGATGGTAACTAACTGGCTTGCTACAGTGACGTTACAGTCGATGGCTGCTGTTTTGCTTGCTGTCTAGGTGGACTACGTGATTTTTGCACGGTTATCTAAGTTTAACGACTCAGGTTATTAACATACCGATGAATGTCTGGTATTCGTCCCAATCTTTGTTTTGAGTTTGTTTTCTGTGTGGATGTCCTGGAACAACTGTAAAGTAGAACTACCGCTGTGTGTGTCATTTGTTTTCAATCTCTTTATAACATGCACCGTTTGACAAGTAGATCATTAGCTTTGTATTGTAGGTATCGATACATATTTAGCTATCTATCTAGCTATAATTTGCTAGCGAATTTCCTTCGCGTTGTCAAGAAGACAACCATGGCTAAATAAGCAAACTCATAAGGGATGCATTGTTGAAGAGAGCAGCTGACCTGTAGCTAGATGGGAACATTAGAGGTTGGCAGATAAACGAGGAATCCATAATTTAAACGTAAGCCTCTCCGCCTTGCAGATGTGTATAGCGCCATGTATCATCAGAAATGTTCAGTTAGCTCTTACCTGATGAGTCTGATGACATTACATTACATTACAGGCATTTAGCAGACGCTCTTATCCAGAGCGACTTACAGTTGACATTTCTTTACAATCCATTTATACAGCTGGATATTTTACTGAAGCAATTCAGGTTAAGTACCTCGCTCAAGGGTACAACGGCAGTGTCCCACCTGGGGATTGAACCTACAACCTTAACGTTACAAGCCCAGTTCCCTAACCATTATACCACACTGCCTGCCTATGCCTGCGATGAGAATATAGCTTTAAATGAGAGACCCCCCCCCAATTGTCACAAAGGCACAAAGCTTTAAACTGGACATTACAAATGACTGCATGCGTGGAGTTTGCCAAATATGTTGCGGTCAATTATTTTCCTGTGTGATATGCATGACTGTGCACTATTCCCAACACTAAATCTTCCTGTTCGTCTGCTTAAGTAAAGCCCGTTTTTCTTTGTGCAGCAGAAGCACTGCAATGCTTAGACTGCACCTGGCATACTCTTTCTGGAGGGTACGACAGCAGTGACCTCGCCTGGAATTAAAACCCAGCCCCCTTCAGGTCCAGGCCCACTGCCCCCCACACAATCCACACGACTTACTGGGCCACCGTTGCTTCATGATCGTAATCATACCCGTCACATATTTGTGGGTTCCTTTCTCTTTGTCTTAAGCTAAGTTAAGAATGAAGCGACACTCATGACTCATTTAAAAAAAAAAAAAAAAATAAGGAAAAGAAAACAAAAACTCCAAAGCGTTCTTTCCTGTTGAGAACTCACGAGGGAGCGGTCGATGCTTATCGCCGCTCAGCAGGGCGCCCGCGTGTAAATCTGCGCCAGATGGGCACCGTAAAGCACGTGCGTGGAAGGCTTCCTGGCAAAAAGAGAACACAAGGAAGTGCATCGGCTTCCTTTTCCCAGTCTGCTCTCGTGCGGGCCCGGCTGACGGCTGTTTTCAGTGAGAGCGGAGGAGGAGGAGGATGCTGCTGGCAGCACGCGCCCTTGTTTTTGTCTCGATGCGTAAATGGTGAAATATATGCGTTGATCTTATGCGCTGGTTTTTGACGTTACGGCATGCCGCCGTCGCTCGACAACGTGAGGAAGGGTCAGTCCACGGCGATTTATTAGTGTCTGCGGCGTAAAGCTTCGCTTGCCAGCGCGGCTGGTCGCAGGTTTTGAAGCGAACGGCAGTCAGCCCGGTGAACACACATAAGTTTGTCTCCTTTAGCTAGACAGATGCGACGCAAGTCAGTTTAGGCCTTAGGGTAGGGCCCAGAGGAATCTGCACGGGGGGAAAACATGAACGGAATGGCAGAATCTGGACATGAATATGGAATAAGGCATAAGCATATATTTTTAATACCCGAAAATCTACTTCTACTTTTTAATTATTTAAAAAAGAGACAATGTAGTACAGTGTAACACTATACATTAGTATTAGGCACAGAAGTCAGTATACTAAGAGCCTTAAATACTGAGGCCAACCAAATAGTATGTTCTATCTTTCTGCCTCTTATGGTAGGTGGCTAAAAAAATATCTTAGCCTCGGGGGCAATAGGCGCAGTTGCAGTGGAATGCTCACTGTTGTGATTGTCAACAAAGCAGCTCGCCATGGCCTGTAACCACCGCTATTCTCTCAAAGCACGTTTTATTGACAGCAGCCAAGACTGGAATATGCTTTTGAAATGAAACAGTCACTTTAGTAGAGGGCAGGGAGTTCCCAAATCACATGTGAACTGGAGATTTGTTGTTTTCCATTTTCAATTTTAGGCATGTTTAGCAGACGCTCTTATCCAGAGCGACTTACACAGTTTACATTTATTTACACACAATCCATGTATACAGCTGGATATTTTTACTGAAGAAATTCAAGTTAAGTACCTTTGCTCAAGGGTACAACGGCAGTGCCCCACCTGGGAATTGAACCAGCAACCTCTGAGTTACAAGTCCAGTTCCCTAACCATTACACTACACTGCCACCTTTTGCACGTTGTGTCCACTGAACACAAACAATGAAACAACCAACAACGAATATGTGCAACAAGTAGGCTATAATTGTTGCTTTGCGTGGACCACACTTTCAGCCTACCTGAAATTATCAGATGCCAAATGGGAGTTTGCTGGAGATTTTGCTGCCATCCTTGTGGATGTTGATATCGAGCATAAAAATAACGTTTTTTATTATTATTATTATTATTATTATTGGTAGCTGTTGCTATTGTAAGAAGTGCTATGCCGTTAATGGGGTTAGTCAATACCCAGCACCAGTATTTTAAACATATTTCTTTGTGCTGTATCAATAACAGTCAAGTATGCTAAAAATAGAAATATAATTTGACTCACTCAATTCAAAATTCAAAATTCAAAAGTCAAGAATAATATATATATATTAAGGCCCTACCACAAGGCCAAGAGCAGTACAGTGATTTCAGCTGAGTATTCAGCTTGTGATGAGGCACATTGGAAAACAACTCACACTCTTTCAGGAGGAGAACGCCTCCGATTGTTTTGGATGCATCTGTTGGAAGACAAGAAATAAAAAAATAAAAAAACAGGACTTGGCTTTGAAAAGATGATCTCCCTTGTATGCGTGCGGGTTGCCAAGGAGTCTCTTTCTCTGTGCGCAAAAGTATTTGAACGTAAGCCCAGTTTGAGGATGGCTGCTGAGGATTGTATAAGGCAAGAGTCTAAAAATACATCCTGCTCGGAGAGCCCTGCGATGTGACAATTCTCCTTCCTAATCAGGTAATGGGGGAGAGGTTTCCTTCAGGTAGCAGAATGTGGCTGTGACCTCTGGGTGACACGGTGCTGAGTCCGCCCCCATCTCCACACCGCGCTCGCTCCTGCTGCTGAGACAGAAGCCTCTACGTCAGGGGAGCGAATACGAATCCCCAGAGGGCCGCGTGCGCGCACGTTAATGACTTGTTACACACAATTACCCCGGCTTAATTTGTCCAATTAGTTAATTAAATGTGGACGCATTTCCCCAAAATACACACCCGCAGTACAATATTTTCTAGAGTTTCTAAAATCCAGAGCGGCAATTTATCATTTCAAAAATGTGTTTAATAAATAAGTGTCAGCCTGCATTAAATCATCCCAAGGTTTTAGAGCGGAGGAGGTCGACATTGGAGTTTGATTGGAGTCCGTGCAGCAGATCTCAGATGGAAAGCCGCTTGTAAGCACCGTGTCGAAAACCTGTTGCGGGCGGTGACTACCAAAGCAAAGCTGTGAAAGAAGTCTTGCTTTTCGGCGCGAGGCAAAATATCCTGTTGAGTAGTCGTCATAAATGACACCAACGTTTTCCTTAAATACAGATTAAGAGGATAATTGCGCTATCAATTTGGTCTGGCGGGAGCCAACGTTTTTCCCACACTTCTGAAGCATGTCATGCATGCGCCCCCGGACTCTGAGAAGCTTTCATCTGTCCTCGGTCGCTTAGTTGCGCGGCGTGTCGGGACTATTTTAATTTGTTGTGGTGTAAATAAAGTCGGATACTCGAGATGAATGAGTCAGATTGCCACCACAGAGAAATGCAAGATGGAGACGGGGGAGAGTCTCACTGCTCTTGAGGAAGCCCCGCGCGGCACAGACAGCCTGTCAACACGTGATGCACGGGCGCAACAGGGGGCGATTAGCCAAGTCAAGTGAAGCTTCTCAGCTGTCCGTTACTAAATGTTGCCTTTACATACTCTCCAGCTCCGTAATGAATGAAGACATTAAATAGAAATAAAAATTACAAAAACAATCTTGAAATGTTTTTTGTTTTTTGTCAGTCAGTTTTAATGCAGTTCATTTATTCTGTAGTGTCGATTTTGTAGATTTTTCCCCACACAGTGAATAAGGGTCATGTGAAGTTCCTTACAGGGCGCAAGAGAAAATGGTTTCTTTTTCTCCTGTGGCACCTGCCTGTTCCTAATCAAGGAGTTT
>JAINUG010000212.1:22500-117500 GCA_029706075.1 Aldrovandia affinis
CGTTCTCTGTCAAAAGAGAGAGAGTAGTGAAACTTGTTAAAGCGTGCGTGGTGTCTCATGACGCTGCACACGTCTGCCAGAGCAGAGGAAGCTCTGCGGACGCTCTCAAGCCGTACACGCCAAGATGGATTAAAGTCAGTCTGCTCAAACCGGGGAGCTCTGAGCGCCTGCCTGCCCTGGAAGTCAGGGTGCTGTTTTTAGGTTTTTTTGGCTTGAATCTCCGCTCGTTTCTCCTGTGTCGGTGCAGTTTGTGTGTGGAACTGGCCTGCCGTTGGTACCCCATGGCGTCAGTCTGCATGCAGAGTTGCTGAAGGTGAACTGTATTAAATGCTTTCCTCCCTCCACACACGGAAACACAGAGCCCGTCCGCTTTCCCTGCCAGTTATCTCACCGCGCTGATCGATTGTCAAAGAAAATCGATGCTATCAAAGATCGGCGTCGATCGACATCTCTTTCACGTTACCAAGACCACACAATTTTTTGTAGAAATTGTAGGGATGTTTGGGGGAATTTTCATGGGAAAAGGAACTACTAAAGATGAATTGAACAATTAGGCCATTAATTAGGCCGGTAAATACGTTATCCAGTGTTTGCCTTGTATTCTCTGCAGAGGAAATTGTGTTTAAAGGGCACCCAGGACTGCTCTATGAAAAATGACATAAATTTGAAGTTGTCTTTTCATAGGTACAATATGTCCTCAGGTAAGAGCTTGAGATGTGTTTTTTAAAAAGGAGACGTGTGTTTGAGGCCTCCCGGGTGGTCTAGCGGTTACAACGGTCGACGCTGGTCACTGTGACCGGGGTTTGATTTCACCGGCCGCGCCAGAGTCAGGCAATTGGCTGTCCGCCCCAGGGAGGGGGGAGGGAAGCCGACAGGAAGTCTGCTGCGTACAGGAGTGGCTCTGGAGTTACGCTCGACAGGCTTAGTGAGTGCCGTCTTCGCCCGTGTCACTACCGGTCACGGCAAAAAAAAATGTATAAAATTAATTTACTAACCTTTTCCTTCCCGGTGTGACAGGTATGGTACGCAGCTGCCTACAATGATGTCTATCGCTGTATTACAGCACTGATCTCTTGCGCGAACTATGATTGTTCCTACCATGTATTAATGCACATCTTGTAAGTCGCTCTGGATAAGAGCATCTGCTAAATGCTTAAAAAAATGTAAATATAAAAATAGTCACAGGGCGACGACGAACTCGCAATATGAGGGGGGGATTGACATGAAAAAGAGAGGGTTTAATTGGCTACTAAATTGGGAGAAAATCTGAAACAAATTAAAAAAACCAAACCAAGGGCGACGTGTTTAATCATCCACACCAAGCACACAGTGGCACTAATGACCATCTTTGGATTTTCTCAGGAATGCTGTAGGTAGGTGCTCATGTGATCCTGCAGGTTTATGGACATGCACTTACAGGTTTTCACTAATTAGCTCACTTCTTCAACTAAGGAGGGAACCTAATTGAAATCACCTGCTACATTAAGATTAGAATATGGGGGCGGTGGATCCTTTTATGGACACCATTACATTTTCACATTGGTCAACCGAACATGCTACATTAAGATTAGAATAGGGGGCGGTGGATAGCGTAGCGGTCTAACGCATATGGTCCGATACGGTGTGCGCTGCCTGTCAGGGATGTGGTTCGAAACCCGCGTCTCTACCAGACCGGCCCTGTTCGTCAGCCCCGATTGGGGCCAGGGGCATTTGGCTGTCCGCCCCAGGGGGAGGGGGGGAGGGTGAGCCGGCACGAGTTCGTCAAGGAGCGGGAAAGGCGTCCGTGTTTGGGTTCCGTCTCGGAGGAGGTGGATCTACCGGCCCGGAAAAATTGACAGGGAACATTTCGTATTGAAAATTGATCAGTTATGTTCACAGTTTTGCAAGGAAAGATCTTGTTTTAGAAATATGTTATCTTTAATGGGTGTGTATCTAGGTTGTCTAACTTCACCAAGCAAACAAGCAACAAAAGACAAGTTATCTTGCTAGCTAACAAACAAAAAAAAAAAAACTGAAGCAATTACACCAATGAAAAGCTCCACAGCAACAGACGACCACAATTCAACATTCACCTCCGTGGCACCATGCATCACACGCACCGTGTTCAGGTCACATTGAGAAGCGTCGCGGCCAGCAGCAGCAGCAGCAGCTGTAGCGGGATTCTACAAAGCGCACGCTTACGCTTCACAGCTTCTCTACAGGGTTTTTATGACTGATTTCCATTTTCGGGGCCTACGTTTGTCTGGTTTCGGCTCACGGGCAGTCGATTGGTGCACCTCTAATTGCGATTCGTCCTCGGTCTTCTGTTGACTTCATCGATTGTGACGGCTTTGAAAAACAGCGCGTCTCGGAGTTGTCGGAGCTCATTAGCCGTCGGCCCGGGGCTCGCTGCGATGGCAGGGAGCTCTCCTCCGCCGTGCCCCGAGCAGCCGCTTTCAGAAGAGCGGCTCGCGCAGTGACTCATCCCTCCCGCCGTCATGCCCGTTCGTTCGTGGCGGCGCGCGTTGTGTTTGCGGTTTCCACCGGGCCGGCTAACGGCACCGCTCCAGGCTGGCTGGCTGGCTGCTGCCACGCAAGCTTTTATCGCCAGTGCGACTCAGCAACTACAGCCTTTGGGATCACAGCATAGCTCAGGAGCTAGAAGGAACTGCCCCCCCCCTTACCTCCAGACACTCATCACACCCTACACCCCAGCCAGACCCCTCCGCTCAGCCTCCTCTGGCAAACTGGCTGTTCTATCCCTCCGGGCGCCCGGCAGCCACTCCTCGCAGTCTCGCCTCTTCTCTGTCCTGACCCCCGGTGGTGGAACGACCTTCCGCAATCGGGTCAGGACCACCTTTTCAGACTCCTCTACCACTGAATTCTGTACATCTAGCCTATTGTCATCACCACTGCCTACATGTTTAATACTGCTCTTTGTATATGTATACTTGTTTAAAACTTCCTCCCAATTTTTTACTTACCTTTTCCTTCCCGTTGTGACAGGTATGGTACGCAGCTGCCAACAACGATGTCTATCGCTGTATTACAGCACTGATCTCTTGCGCGAACTACGATTGTTCCTACCATGTATTAATGCACATCTTGTAAGTCGCTCTGGATAAGAGGGTCTGCTAAATGCTTAAAATGTCAAATGTAAATGATCTCATAAATGAGTGTGTAGGGAAATCCCAATAATTATCAATGGAATGCGTGGTCATATGAAACCGCGATGTGCAAACGCCGAAATAGGACAAAGTAGCCTTTGATACAGAATGGCTGACAGGTGAACATCACCTGAGCTGCCTCTGTTGGAATGGATACTATGTCCTTCACCTTGTGGGGTGTAGGAAATTGGCTGGGCTGGACTCGTTGCCTGTAAGACAAGTCCTTTGCAATTACTACATGCGGCAATACAAACTCACTGGCCGGTCATAGGCCATCTTTGAAAAATGAGAGATTTAGTGTTGGTATTGATTTTGGCTGCCCCTCCCTCCACATTTCTGTAGGAAATGAAAGTGGGGAAAGAAGGTTAATGAAAGGGTACCTGTAAGGTATACTGCTTTAAAATCTCCAGGGCCTCTGGGGCATGGCAATTTAAAGAATTTGTTTCTGATTTTATCCCATTTTCTCCCAATTTAGTAGCCAATTACACCCTCTTTTTTCATGTCAATCCCCCCCTCGTATTGTGAGTGCGCTGCCGTAGCCCTGAGACCGGCAGTGACACGGGCAAAGTTGAGGAATGTAAGTATGAGGATAGTCCTTGTTGTAAATGTGGGTTTTCTTTTTGAAAGTAATCTTTTTGAAGCTTGAGCCAGAGGGTTTATGTGTAATTCATGTTTTTTTCCAATTAGGTAACATGCCTCAGTTATTATTTGCAAGAGAGACTTACAAATAGTGGCTTTGAGTGTACATCTACATTTTACATTTTAAGCATTTGGCAGACGCTCTTATCCAGAGCGACTTACAAGATGTGCATTAATACATGGTAGGAACAATCATAGTTCGCGCAAGAGATCAGTGCAGTAATACAGCGATAGACATCATTGCAGGCAGCTGCATGCCATACTTGTAACACCGGGAAGGAAAAGGTTAGTAATATTTGTATTTTTTTAATGAGTGTGAACACGGGGCCCGCCGTGGGACGGTGGGGCTCACTGACGGAGCGCTACAGCTCCGAGTTAGCACGAGTAATGATCAGTTGTGCTGTAGGTTCATTGATTCCATATTTATGAATCTGTTCTACACGGTGTATGTTTGTGTGCTGTAAACTGAGAGTTTGAATTGGTAAAGGAGGGTGGGGGGGCAGTTCTGTGTTCAGGGTTGGGAGGGTGGGGGGTGGGGTGGGGGCAGTTCTGTGTTCAGGGTTGGGAGGGTGGGAGGGTGGGTGGGGGCAGTTCTGTGTTCAGGGTTGGGAGGGTGGGAGGGTGGGAGGGTGGGGGCAGTTCTGTGTTCAGGGTTGGGAGGGTGGGAGGGTGGATGGGGGCAGTTCCAGGTCAGTATTCGATGCATTTCTGGGAAGGACTTCTGTGCTGGGAGTACGCTCAGTGTTCCTTACTCCAAACCGCATAAGACAAAAACAGAATTTCGTCTAGCATTTGAGGTTACGGTCGCTTTTTCTTTCTGGTTTTGTTATTGGAGTCTTTCAGAAATGTTTGTGTACTGTAACACGAACTCCGTGCAACGAAGAATGGTTCTTTTCCAGTTGACATGTATGCAAAGAACAGGCTTTTTGTTTTGCCCATTTTAGAATTGGCCGTAGACTGCAGAATGGAAGTGCACACGATATCGGGCAGCGAGGCGACGTGGGGAGGTAGGGTCGTGTTGTGGCCAGAGAGCTCGATTTGGAGCGAGCAGCGCAGTGCAGAACTATGCAGTTTCTGTAGGCTTGTAGAAATAGTCTCCAAATGCATTAACCTTGATTTGAGCCTAGCTTTGAATGCTCAGATCCTACAACCAAAATTCAAATGTATTCTAAATGTGTTCATGTCTTTAGGAATTTAGCCGTATGTTTCTGAATTGGAAGTAATGTGATACATGCACTTCACCTGACAGTGAGTGTAGTATTCACAGTTGTTGGTCAGAATTTGTGCATCATGTGCAACTGATTGTATGGACTTACTCTGATTATGTCCCACAAACTCCCAAAGTGTTAGTTGCACAATTTATCCTGAAATGCACAACTATATTTCGTAGCACCACACGTCTGCTGAAACTCAATGAAGTTGATGTTAAAAAAAACCTCGATATCAGCCTTGATCCATTTTTAAAATAAATTTTTTCCACCTAACACATACATCTGGGCCTAGGCATTGGAAATAACCACATAAACCATTCCATATTCAATTTGAACATGGCAGTGCAAAGAGAAGGCTGGTGCACCAGCCTATGCATACGAGCGCTACGCCTACACACACAACTCTCACACACAACTCTCACACACAACTCTCACACACAACTCTCACACACAACTCTCACACACAACTCTCACACACAACTCTCACACACAAACTCTCACACACAACTCCCACACACAACTCTCACACACAACTCTCACACACAACTCTCTCACACAACTCTCACACACAACTCTCACACACAACTCTCACACACAACTCTCACACACAACTCTCACACACAACTCTCACACACAACTCTCACACACAACTCTCACACACAACTCTCACACACAACTCACACACACAACTCTCACACACAACTCACACACAACTCTCACACACAACTCTCACACACAACTCACACACAACTCTCACACACAACTCTCACACACAACTCACACACAACTCTCACACACAACTCTCACACACACTCTCACACACAACTCTCACACACAACTCCCACACACAACTCTCACACACAACTCTCACACACAACTCTCACACACAACTCTCACACACAACTCTCACACACAACTCTCACACACAACTCTCACACACAACTCTCACACACAACTCACACACAACTCACACACAACTCTCACACACAACTCTCACACACAACTCTCACACACAACTCTCACACACAACTCACACACACAACTCTCACACACAACTCTCACACACAATTCTTTTTTTTGCTGCAAACTACTTTTAGGACGGTGAATGTTTATTAATGTTTGTAATGAATATTATGAAGACGACAGGAGGGTTGGAGGTTCACCGAAATCCTCGTAGGGCCTGCAGGGAGGACACTTTGCTCGTCGAGACAAACCCCAGGAACGAGGCCTGGAGAGCTGAGAGCCTTGAGCTAAGGTGCTTAGCCTAAGCTTACGCCCTGCTGTTTAAAACTCTGCCATCCAAGTGACCCCGGATAAGTCTGTTTGCTAAACAAATGATGTAATGCGGTCTAATCAGTGCCGTTCATTATTTGAAACGACCTTCTCTCCAGGATGACCCATGAGCCACAACAAAAGGGGGATTCTCTTAAGAGCTGCGTCGAGCTCAGCTCAGGCCAGGCTGCGGTGACCGAGCAGCATGGGACAGGATAGAGAATTTCCTGCAGTCGCCATGGCGCTGCGGTTTCTCCTGCTAGAGCGGGGGTGATGTCAAAAGCCGCCGTTTCCTACATTCTGCCGTTCTTCTGTTTCCACCTCTCCCGCCGTGCGCACAAACCGAGAGGTCAAAGGTCACCCCCATGTCCCTCTCCTCTACAGCACTCTCTTAACTCTCTCTCTCTCTCTCTCTCTCTCTCTCTCTCTCTCTCTCTCTCTCTCCTCTCTCTCTCTCTCTCTCTCTCTCTCTCTCTCTCTCTCTCTCTCTCTCTCTGTCTCTCTCTCTCTCTCTCTCTCTCTCTCTCTCTCTCTCTCTCTCTCTCAGGTGAGGACAGCGTGTGTGGGTTGCGGTGCCACAGAGGTGAAGGTCCATGCTGATAAAAGAAAGTATCTACTGTGCACTCCGCGATCTACAAGACCGATGTTTTCCTGCCTGTGGAAGAGGTTTAATTAAGGATACACACATTTATCAACAGGTAAATAAATGTCGCCCGTGATCGGGATGTTTTCTCTGGACGAAGGTTGTGACGAAGGCTCTGGTTTTAAACAGCTAGACGACAGGTCAAGACTGGCAGTAACCCATGTGTGGCCAATCCAAATTGGCAACAGGTGTGCACGTGCGTGCGTGTGTGTTAGTGTGTGTGTGTTAGTGTGTGTGTTTGTGAAATGACTGGTTAATAAGCATGTGAAAGATTAACACTAAGAAACCTGAGATTATCACTAAGCTCCTCCTGGACTGTAGTCAATTGCCGCAGCAGAGGGCTGAAGTGTAGTAACACAATTCTACACCATCCTTTCAATTAAACACAGTCAAATGTGTCCTCAACAACCGACACATCACACCATATCTTTGTATTGCATTACACACGAGGATCGTAAACGCGAATCGTCGAGAGAGAGAGAGAGGGAAAACGAGGTCAGGTTTGGATATATTCCAACGGCAGAAGAAAAGTTGCACTCAAAAACAAACGGGAGAAACATGCGCTCCAGTCCCCTAAATTGAATTTGCTGACCAGCACAGGCTCCCGGTCAACATGGTCACATGACCGTGCAGAGTCAACACTTTATTGGCAGGATGTGCTTCACCCCCCCCCCCCCTTCCCCTTTGGCATTTGGGAGCAGAGTGCTGTTGTGGAGAACAAGAGTACAGTCTTCGCCTTCGCCTCCACCCTATCTGAGGAGGGTTTGTGTCGTCCGTTTGCCCTTACTCTTAGGATGGGAAGCACACACACACACACACACACACACACACACACACACACACACACACACACACACACACACACACACACACACACACACACAGACACACACACACACACACACACACACACACACACACACACACAGCACCGGCCCACATTTCTCAATGACATCATTTGAAAAGGGTGCTGCCAGCGTTTGACTTTTCTTCCTTTTGATGTAATTGTTCATCTTGCAAGTCAAACGTGCCAAACGCTCTGCCTGTGAGAAGTGAACACGCTCTCGCCCGCGGTTTAAACGCGCTCTCGGCCTCCCGGGCTGAGGAGGAGACGATACTTCGCCTGTGTCACTGCTGGTTACAGGGCTACGGCAGCGAACTCACAATACGAGGGGGGGATTGACATGAAAAATAGAGGGTGTAATTGGCTACTAAATTGGGAGAAAAATGGGAGAAAATCTGAAAAAACTAAATCTTTAAACGCGTTCTCAACGCTGTGCCGTTGTGCTGAGGGCTTCCGCACACTAAATACAAATACTCACGAGCATTTCATTGCTCTCACGTGATTGTGCGTTATGGCCGTCAGCTCAACGGAAGAGCCCTCCAGAAGAACAATGACCAAATGCACATAACAGCAAGCGGTGAAAAGAACACACGTACAAAGTACAACACTGGGATCATGCGCAACTCCTATACGAGTATCCCTCACGTCTGTCTGTCTGTCTGTCTGCTCTAAAGCCGAGCAGCCACGGGATTAAAGCTCTCGCTGAAACGTGCTTTCTTCCCTCCTTCCTTTCTCTCACCGATGGCGTGACTGCAGTGATGCAACAGTAGATGCAGGTGTGCAATGTGTTGGCCCGTGGCGTGCGTGTCCATCTGAACCGATAGAAGAGGAAACTACAGAGACCTGCACTCTGAAGCATTTTAAACCCCTGATTTGTTACGGGTAGATTGATGGAAACCTCATTGATTTCATGCTCGCCAGAACATCTCTATTAATAGTGAGCGTTAATCGCCAGCAGCCATGCCACCGTGTGCCCTGCTCCTGCTGAGGCTGAGCCTGAGCAGGTGTGGGCTTGGGTAGTACTGGGAAAGGTGCTGCCGGAAGTGGTGTTGGTTGGCCAGTAGGGGGCGGTCTTCCCTCTGGACCCAATGAGGAAAACCCCAGTGCCCCAGGGCAGTGGTGAATACCCGTGTTTCAGACGAGACGTTAAAACAGAGGTCCTGGGTCACTGTGGTCAATCTGCCACCTAATTATCCCCCGGTTTAACTGGCTCAATAAATGGTGGTGGTTGAGGTGAGTTTCCCCTTCACTGTGAAATGCTTTAGGTTACTTGAAAGGCGCTACCAACACTTCCTATGTATTTGAACATGAGGACACAGCCCTTGGTGTCATATAGTGTAGAATTTATACCCTAGAGGGAGTAGGTAAATGAAAGGGAAACGAGGGTGTGGCCGTGCGTGTGCGTACATGTACGTGTGTGTACGTGTGGGACTGTGTGAGTGTGAAAGATTCCCTGTATGTAGGGATGTTAATGATTAATCCATGATTGATTAATCACGGTTAAGATTTTGATTTGATCGATCAAGCATATAAAATGAACGATTATGTATCACAGCACAGCAGAGTTATCCAACAGCACAAACTCTACTGAGTGTAATAATATTGCTTTGAAACAACAGTTAAAACCATGTTGATTTTATAAAATATATCTATACTGAATGGTGTTTCATTTCCTTCATAATTCTTATTGTTTTATCCTGTCTCAAACATTTGAAAAATAGGCCTGTCTCAAACTGTTTGGCTCAAACAAAGCTTTGTTCAATGAAGGACAAAATTAGCAGGCAGTGTTAGCATAATGGTCAAGGGAAACTGGGCTTGTAACGTTAAGGTTGCAGGTTCAATCCCCAGGTGGGACACTGCCGTTGTACCCTTGAACACGGTACTTAACCTGAATTGCTTCAGTTAATATCCAGCTGTATAAATGGATTGTAAAAGATGTAAACTGTGAGTCGCTCTGGATAAGAGCGTCTGCTAAATGCCTGCAATGTAAAATGAGCACCCCTACCTGCATGTGTGCTTTCACGTGACACTGCTGTCTCCCCCGCCCGTACAGATCTGTGTGCCCTGCCATCATGTTCTGGAAGTTCGACCTGCACACCACCTCCCACATCGACAAGCTGCTGGACAAGGAGGACGTGACCCTGCGGGAGCTGATGGAGGAGGAGGACGTGCTGCAGGAGTGCAAGGCCCAGAACCGCAGACTGCTGCTCTTCCTCAGCCAGGACCACTGCATGCAGGAGCTGGTGGCCCTCATCACACAGGAGCCCCCCGAGGACATGGAGGAGAGGGTCCGCTTCAAGTGAGTGAGGAGAAGGGGAGGGGAGGGGAGGGGAGGAGGAGGGGGAGGGGGAGGAGGAGAGGGTCCGCTTCAAGTGAGTGAGGAGAGGGGGGGGAGGGGGAGGGGAGGAGAGGGTCCTTCAAGTGAGTGAGGAGAGGGGAGGGGGAGGAGAGGGGGAGGGGCTCGGATGAGAGGGGAGGGGGGAGGAGGAGGGGGAGGAGGAGAGGGTAGAGGGGCTTGGAGGAGAGGGGGGAGGATGAGAGGAGGAAGGATGAGAGGGGAGGGGGGCTCGAAGGAGAGGGGGGAGGGGCTGAGAGGAGAGGGGCTCGGAGGAGAGGGGAGAGGGGAGGGGGAGGAGGAGAGGGGGAGGGGCTGAGAGGAGAGGGAAGAGGCTAAGAGAATGGATTTGGCCAAAGGGGAGTGTCTCAGATACAGGAGCAGGTGCTGGTGTAAAACGAGGGGGGGCTACAGGGGTGGGGGCAGGCCTGAGAGAGGGCAGGGCCTGCAGAGAGACGGGGAGAGTGGCTGAGAGAGGGCAGGGCCTGCAGAGAGACGGGGAGAGTGGCTGAGAGAGGGCAGGGCCTGCAGAGAGAGGGGGAGAGTGGCTGAGAGAGGGCAGGGCCTGCAGAGAAGGGGAGAGTGGCTGAGACAGGGCAGGGCCTGCAGAGAGATGGGGGAGTGGCTGAGAGAGGGCAGGGCCTGCAGAGACGGGGAGAGTGGCTGAGAGAGGGCAGGGCCTGCAGAGAGACGGGGAGAGTGGCTGAGAGAGGGCAGGGCCTGCAGAGAGACGGGGAGAGTGGCTGAGAGAGGGCAGGGCCTGCAGAGAGACGGGGAGAGTGGCTGAGAGAGGGCAGGGCCTGCAGAGAGACGGGGAGAGTGGCTGAGAGAGGGCAGGGCCTGCAGAGAGACGGGGAGAGTGGCTGAGAGAGGGCAGGGCCACAGGCTGGCTGTTTGCCAAAAACACAGACAGTCAGCTGTCATCTCGGCCTGTCGCAGCCAGCAAGGCCCTGTGCAGACCGAACAACAAGACGTGCTTCAATATGTTTGAGCACTCCAATTGCCCCCCCCCACAATGTTTTTGTTCAGGTAGATGATGACAGTTTCAGTTAGAATAATTATATTGCTGGTTCTCGATTGGCTTAAAGTGTCGCTGTATTGAAGAAAAAGGTGCTACCAAGCCAACTGTCTATATTTATATAACTGTTTAATGGTGTATGACATATGGCATATGTTTGTGTACTGCCAAGAACTGCAGCAGCACTGTAGTGCAATTGAGTGAGTGGTGTGTATCTTCAGCTTACAAAAGAGTAAAAAAAGATGGTATCCTAGCAGTTAAGCTCTTCAGAAACTCACTTCACTTGGTTTGTTATTTAGATACTTCCGAGCACTGAGAATATAACTAACTGTGTTAATTAGATACGACAGCCAGCAGGCAATGAAAAGTGAGCACACTCTCGTCAGCACAGAGGAACAAGCCCCTTCCATTTCAGATTCTTCACCGGTGACGTGGCATAGGTCAGCTTCCCCAGGAACACTGTCCCTACTGTGGACGCACGCCGTCACCCAAGTGAATCGAACCAGATCTACATCGAGCACTTTTGAGACTTTGAGATTTTTCCCATTTTCTCCCATTTTTCTCCCACATTTAGTAGCCAATCAATCACCCTCTATTTTTTCATGTCAATCCCCCCCTCGTATTGTGAGTTCACTGCCGTAGACCGTAACTCCGGTACTCCAGTGCCACTCCTATATGCAGTGAACTTCCTGTCATCTTCCCTCCCCCCTCCCTGGGGCGGACAGCCAATTTCCGCCCCCTGGCCACAGCCGACTCTGGCGCGGCCGGTGGAATTGAACCCCGGTCACAGTGGCCAGCGTTGAATGTTGTGACCGCTAGACCCCCCGGGAGGCCTCCACTCCACTCTCCTAGCGCGCTGTCTCAGCTCCTGCCGTCCGGCCCGTGTGAGCACAGTGCCCCCCCCAGGTGAGTCCTCAGTGCAGGTGCAGCCGGCCTGTCCCGGGGGCCCCGCGGGGCACAGTTTCCAGGCCACGGAGGCTGGGGAACAAGCCAGCGCCCCAAACACACACTGGATTTAGACTTTTTCTACAATTGGAAGAAAACAAAAGAACATTTTGCTCAAGTAGACACCTGGAAGGGTAACTCTGAGGAAGCGAAAGGGTGTTTTTTTGGGGGAGCGTTTTCCCAGAATTTGTTTCAGATTTTATCCCATTTTCTCCCAATTTAGTAGCCAATTACACCCTCTATTTTTCATGTCAATCCCCCCCTCGTATTGCGAGTTCGCTGCACAATGCCTCGATCTCTTAATGCACTTTCCATTCGAAGTTGAAGCAGGCTGCACAATGACGATCCTTTTGGCCGACTTGTTGGGGGCGGCAGTGGCTCAGTGGTTAGCGACACGGGCTGGCAAGCGGAGGGTTGCTGGTTCAAATCCCAGGAAGGCCAAACGAAAGAACAATGAACTTTAAACTGGAGGGATGCTAGTTCACTTCCTGGAGCACTGCTGAAGTGCCCTTGAGCAAGGCACTGAACCCCTAAAACTGCTCCAGGAGCGCCGTACTATGGCTGACCCTGCGCTCTGACCTCTCTTAGGAGAGATATGCGAAAAGACAAATTCCAATGACCTTGTGTAACATGGCAAATAAATAATATTCTATTATATTCTATTGTTGCATGGTAGCGTACGCTCGTAGGCGATTTTAACTCACAGATCTTGAACGTAAGGAAACGTATCGTTGTCGCACCTGGGCAAAAGTCGGATTGCATTGTTGGATATGCAGACTTTCTTTTCCCCGATGACCGATATGAGCTGTAACATCAGGGCACGGCTTAGCAAGTGTCCTCATCTGCTGCAAGATCGTGAACCTGAACTCAATAACTTAGCAACGGTGTCCTGGCAACGTGTCAGGCGCGCAGGTTCCGTGCGGCAGCACTGGGGCCTCGCTACAGCGTCACGCCATTTCACCTGCGCGTCACAGAGGCCCCCGGCCAACCGCTGCAGCACAAGCCACAAAACAGCGCTGAAAATAATTCAGTTTGCTCCGTTTGTCTGATCAGTTTTCACGTTGTCATTGTGATACTGTGATACATTTGAATATGTGTAATTAAGCATTTTAATAAAAAGTGTAAATTAGATGGCATATTTTCTTTCTTCTTCTTTTTTACTGCAAAAATGGAAATCAGGACATCTTTTTTTCTGTATTTTTTAAACGGAAATCAGGGAAACCGAGGGTTAAAATGGAAATAATAAAACAGATTTTCATAGGACCCTAGATTACCATCTTTGGCATAATGTTTAACTTGAGCCAGCGATATGGGGCAATCGTGCACAGCCCTGGGCAGGGGCAGGGGGAGGGGGAGGGGGCAGCTCAGCTGATCGTCAGCAGGTGCGTTAGAGAATGCTGTGTACTCAGTGATGAAAGAGTTCTGTGGATAGACGGATTTCTGCTCTTCCCGGATCAAAAAGCATCAACCACGAGACGCGTGCAGATCTGATGTGTTTTTGGGGGGGGGGTTGCCAGCAATCAGGTTGACAGCAGTGCAAGCGTAGTCACTGTCAGTCACTGTCACTGTAAGTCACTGTAAGTCATGGGCATGCTAGCTGGCTAAAGCCTCTAGAAACGGTGAAATGAAGGAAGAATGGCAAAAGTGATAGAGAAAAACATAGTTAGTTTGTTAGATAGTTCGAGGTTAGAAGTTAAAAGTGAAAGCAGAGTTAAAAACTGATTCCGTCAGGACTGGCTGGACAGAAAACCCTCTGTTTCAGTCAATGGGAACACCACCGAAGCGGCATTACAATGTTCAGCTTTTTCCCAGCCTGACCACTTTCATCACTGTGTCCTGTCCTGCGCTCACTCACACTATTTCACTCATATCCTCGCCGATGTGAAGACGAGCGCTTATGTCCTCTCTTTAAAAATAAAACTGAGCTGTGAGGTCATGGAGGGAGGGTGATGTCTGTGTTTTGAGAGTTTGGTTGAGTCACCAAGGCACCTGCGGCTGTGGCACCTCTCGAAGGCAGTTAAAGGTGGCGGCGACTCCTCCACTGCCTCATCTCCACGGCCCTGTCTCCTCGCTGCGGCAGCAGACGCCGTCCTTTCTCAAGACGTGAACAACATTCCCGTCCCGTGACCAGGAGACTGAATACCAGCCCAGGACTGTAGGGCAGTCCTGAACGGCTCCAGCGTGTCTGAGCGGCTCGTCCGGTCACATTCAGGGAGAAAGAGTGTGTGTGTGTGTGTGTGTGTGTGTGTGAGAGCGTTTGTGTGTGTGTGTGTGTGTGTGTGTGTGTGTGTGTGTGTGTGTGTGTGTGTGTGAGAGAGCGTTTGTGTGTGTGAGTGTGTGTGTGTGTGTGTCTCTGTGTGAGAGCGTTTGTGTGTGTGTGTCTCTGTGTGTCGTTTGTGTGTGTGTGTGTGTGTGTGTCTGTCTGTGTGCAGGTCATCCGGTCACATTCAGGGTGAAAGCCCTCCCAGGCCAGGTGTGTGTGTGTGTGTGTGTGTGTGTGTGTGTGTGTGTGTGTGTGTGTGTGTGTGTGTCGAGAGCGTTTACATACTCCGTCAGTGGTCATATCGCCAAAAACGTGTTATCAGCTCATCAGTCAAGTTGTGGTCCTGGGAGATGAGGCTCCAGTTTGTATTGCGAATGGCAACAATGTATCAGACGCCGAATCAAGTCCCTTTGATCTTTCAGGAGAGCGAATATGACATCATCCGGTGCTCAGTCCTGAACCACAGAGCTCTTTTAGCAGAGGGTACATTTTCTGTTTGTTTCCTTCCATTCTTGAACTCCCAATTGTTTTGCAGAGTGTGTTTTTTTAAATGGCAGTACAGATAGCAGTGAAATCACCTACGGGGGGGTGAGCTGGCGCACAGCACAGCTTTCCTACGCCCTACAGCACACGCACAAAGGCTTGAGCATCTCCAGTGAAGTGGCACCGATCTGTCTCCCAACCAAACAGATCGCAGCTAATTTGCCTCCTCCCTCCGTACATGAATTACTTGCCTAGCCCTCCTCGAACCCCTTTGCGTTCAGCATGCACGGCGGCTGGGAAATGATTATCTTTAGGGGCTCTTCTCATTTTATTTGGTTTAATCTCGAGCATGCATCCACCCCCTTGCCACCCCCTTGCCCCCCCGCCTCAGTGCCCCTGCTCCTAGTCCCACACCGCCACCTCCCCGGAATTGAACGCTCTTACCGCTAGACCACGGGGGAGGCCCCTTCTCTCCCCATTTAACGAAGGCGAGGGGGGGATGTGGCTGCGATTTCACACAAAGGAAATTGTGCGAGCGATTGTGTGCGACGTTTACGCCGTTGGCGTCCGCTCCTCGTATTTTGTGTGTAAAATGTTCTCTGTGGTCTGATGCTCTGTCCTGTCTCGGCACGATTGCTCGGTCTCCGATCAAACAGCAACGCAGGAATATGTGCGGGTGACGGGCAGGATGTGTACAATGTGCTCCCTGTTCATGCTGCTGTTACGAACCCATAAAAACCGTCCACACTCCAATAGCCGGGTGGTGAACCAAGACGAGACGCGACAAACAAATATTCCTCAGAGTCAACGAGTCATAAAAAAACACAGGATTTATGACATGTGACAGATAGTGGACATACTCACATGACAATGAAGGGGTATAATAAAAATCTATAAAACAGTCTGACAAGCCCTAGCACCGGAGAGGATAGGTTCTAAACTTTGTGAAAGTCACAAAGGACGTTCTCTTCCGCAGACTGCTTCCCCTACTCTATCAAAAGGTACATAAGAAAAAATATGCACAGGGAAAAACAGACAAGCAAGTAAGGTAAAAATCTTTGCAAAAGTGTTCTCCAAAAAGGCACAGCAGAATGGTACGAAGTCAAAAAAAAAGAAAAAAAAAGCCTCTGCGTCAAAAAAAAAGTTGGTCCGCCCCTTATGAACTCCAGACAGGGGCGTGGCCAGACGAGGTCGAGGAGAGTGCAGCCTGGGAACTGTCCAATCACCGCCAGAGCGACCACGCATCGGGAGCATGGCCTCAATCAGCAATCAAGCACCTGTCGTTTAACAGTCTCTGGGGTCAAATTTTGGTGAACCGTAGGCAGTGTAGTATAATGGTTAGGGAACTGGGCTTGTAACGTTAAGGTTGCTGGTTCAATCCCCAGGTGGGACACTGCCGTTGTACCCTTGAGCTAAAGGTACTTAACCTGAATTGCTTCAGTTAATATCCAGCTGTATAAATGGATTGTAAAGAAATGTAAACTGTAAGTCACTCTGGATAAGAGCGTCTGCTAAATGCCTGTAATGTAATGTCATGTAATGTAACGATCCTCCTCGTGATGAACCGCTGCACCCCCTGCACCCCCTGCAGGTACCCGAACATTGCCTGTGAGCTCCTGACGTCGGACGTGAACCACATCAACGACAAGCTGGGGGGGGACGAGGGCCTGCTGGAGACGCTGTACCTGTTCCTGGAGCAGGAGCCCCCCCTCAACCCCCTGCTGGCCAGCTTCTTCAGCAAGACCATCGGCAACCTCATCGCCCGCAAGACAGAGCAGGTAAGGGCCCTCCCGGGTGGTCTAGCGGTTACAACGTTCGACGCTGGCCACTGTGACCGGGGTTCAATTCCACCGGCCGCACCAGAGTGCCACTAGGGGGCGGCAATTGGCTGTCCGCCCCAGGGGGGGGGGAAGCCGACATGAGTCCACTGTGTATAGGAGTGGCTCTGGAGTACCGGAGTTACGGTCGACAGGCTTAGCAAGTGCCGTCTCAGAGGAGACAGTACTTTGCCCGTGTCACTGCCGGTCACAGGGCTATGGCAGCGAACTCACAATACGAGGGGGGGATTGACATGAAAAATAGAGGGTGTAATTGGCTACTACTGGGAGAAAATGGGAGAAAATCTGAAACAAATTCTTTAAAAAAAAAAAAAAAAACAACACAAGCCGTGAGCCAGAAGCATTAGCACACTGTGGCCTGCATGGCCCAGAACCAAGACTTTTCTCCAGGCCAGGACACCGAAATGCCTACTAGGCACTTTCTAGGGTATTCCCTCTTGTCCCCAAAGCCCTAGTGTGCACTTTAAAACCCTTTACGGACAAAAGGACCTTGTCTAGAATCACGCAACCCACGCAATAGTCGCTTAGACACGGTTCAGGTGTCATTTCAAAGAAGACAAATGCATCTTTATGTAGGAAGTGGGTGAAAGGTGACAGAGAAAAGGGCTGCTGTGGTAGGTGGTATTACTGCAGATTCTCTAGACCTACCTGGCAAACCTCTGTCTGTCATTGAAGTGGAAATGTTCCCATTTGATACCTCATGAATATTCATGAAGGGGTATGACCAAGGTCATTACCAGTGGCAATGTATGTTCTGTCATTGGGCTCACCCCCCTCATGAATATTCATGAACTGTAAAATTGCACAAGAAACTCCTGTTACCAGCCAGAACCTCCCCTAAGGTAAAGAGGTTCACATGATGGAAGCAGTGCAGAAGCTGGCCATCTGGTTACTATAGAAGATATTGTGTTAACCCTTGGAAGCGCACATTCCTGCAGCACTTTCAGTTCAAACGGCATGGCGATTGGAGAACCAGGTCTGAACCAGGCTACGTTTCAGCAATGCACAAAGCGATCGTTGCATAAGGAAGTCACCACAATGGCCGTTCCCTCCCCTCCCCTCCTCCAGGTCATCACCTTCCTGAGGAAGAAGGAAGGCTTCATTGGCCTGGCCTGGTGCTGATGGACCTGCTGCTTCGCCTCATTAGCTGTGTGGAGCCTGCCCCCTTGAGGCAGGAGGTCCTCACTGTGAGTTGCCCGCACCACTTAATGCCGAGTCCATTTGACATTTACATTTACATTTTAAGCATTTAACAGACGCTCTTATCCAGAGACTTACAACATGTGCATTAATACATGGTAAGATCAATCATAGTTCGCACAAGAGATCAGTGCAGTAATACAGTGATAGGACATCATTGTTGGCAGCTGCATACCATACCTGTAGTACAGGGAAGGAAAAGGTTAGTACATTTTGTAGTTTTGTTAGTACAAGTTTTAAACAAGTATACATATACAAAAAGCAGTATTAGGCAGTAGTGATGACAATTGGCTAGTTTCTCCACACAACGCTAACTTGCTGTGCCGAAGCCCAGCTGTGGGTTCATGGCAATACAAGACAACCCGTGATCACGCTAGCCAAAACCCAGATTCACTCAGGAAAGTAGTTTTAATGGCATTTCCATTCATTTCGACTTGGTTTCTTTGGATGTAAAGCACTTTATACGACCTTTGCGTAAACACAGTCTGTTCCTCCAGATAAAACGATGTCTCATCTTAGCTCAGTCTTAGCGTTGGACTACTGCGTCCCGTAAGGTTAAAACACACAATCCCTGGTGTACAATCACTGTATTTCACTGATACTGTAGTGGGACAGAGCCATTATAGCATGGAAGAAAAGATGCTTTGCTCTCGATGTGGGTAAAGATTTTGAGATTTCGAGGATGGCAGGCTGCACTGGGTGGAGATTGTGTTCCCTGGTCACAGGTGTAGAGGTGTTCATGCGTTAAAAGGCCATGACCCATCGATGTCCCATTGTTGAGTCATCCCGGGACAGAAAATCCCAGGAAGTGTTTCCATATTGTGGGTGTTCAGATCAGTATCTAGATATGCTGTGGGAATAATTAGTGTTGTGATTTGTTGTGCTTTGTTCACATATTTGATTTGTGCAAGTGGGTAATTACATATGATTACTAATTTATTTATTTATTGGTTTATTTGTTAGGGTCAAATGCATCAAAAAATCTATACATTGCTTAAAAAAAAAATTACCCAGCACATCATATAAAATGTGGATAGCCAGGGCTAATTTCCCAACAAAGATGAGAACAGAAACCATTACATAAGAAGTACACAATGTGTTTTCCCTTTCTGTGTAAATAAATGTTGTTGTTATTTAAATGTGATGTGAATGTGAGTTCTCTCTCCTCCCCCAGTGGCTGAATGAGGAGAAGCTGATACAGCGACTCATTGAGCTCATTCACGTGGGACAGGATGAGGAGGTACGTTTGGGCCTTCAGCAGCCTGTACCGGGGGCATTAAAACCCAGGCCTCGAGGTCTAAGGCAGCAGCCTACACCAACACTGTGCCCTAGGGACGTCAATGATTAATCGATGATCGATCAATCGCCGTTAAGAATTTGATCGATCAAGCATATAAAAGTAATGATTGTATCACAGCAGAGGTATCCAATAGCACAAACTCCAGCGAGTGTAATAATATTGCTTTGAAACAACAGTTAATTTTATCAAATATATCTAGCAGTATTTCACAAAAGAAACCATTTCCAACGACGAAACATTTTTGTTATATTTTCTGTAGCCTAACGTTACCCCAGCTTAACGTGGGCGACAATTGATTAAGGAAATGTCTTAAAATGAGCATCCCCACTGTGCACAATTACACAGCTGTGAGTGAAGTGCACCCTGGAGGGTGAGGCAGTATGAGCAGGATTCCTTTTCAACACACAAGCTCTTTTTCCTGAGATGCACTGTGCTTGTGTGCGCAGTGCAACCGGGGAAATCAGGCAAGAGGGGTGTGCTGGTGTTGTCTGCTTTGCAGCCGCGATACAGCCTGTGACGTACGATGGTAGGGGTGTGTGTGTCACTGCTCTGCAGAGACAAAACATCCCTCTGACATGGTGATATTCTGAAAAGTGCTTGCATTGTCTCCAGTGTACATAGGAATCTTACCTGAGATACACACACCTCAGTCAGTGTGTGTGTGTGTGTGTGTGTGTGTGTGTGTGTGTGTGTGTGTGTGTGTGTGTGTGTGTGTGTGTGTGTGTGTGTGTGTGTGTGTGTGTGTGTGTGTGTGTGTGTGTGTGTGTGTGTGTGTGTGTGTGTGTGTGTGTGTGTGTGAGAGAGACAGGCTTAGCGAGTGCCGTCTCGGAGGAGACAATACTTCGCCCGTGTCACTGCCGGTCTGATGCTTTGTGTCACTGTGTCACATATATATGTCGTGTGTGTGTGTGTGCCCTCCCTCCGCAGAGGCAGTCCAATGCGTCCCAGACCCTGTGTGATGTGATCCGTCTGAGCAGAGACCAGGCCACACAGCTGCAGGAGGGCCTGGAGCCCGACCCCCTGCTCACCGTGCTCGAGGCGTGAGTCCCCCACGCAGACACCAGCACACCAGCGCACCAGCACACCAGCACACCAGCGCACCAGCACACAGCACACCAGCGCACCAGCACACAGCACACCAGCGCACCAGCACACCAGCGCACCAGCACACCAGCACACCAGCACACCAGCACACCAGCACACCAGCACACAGCACACCAGCGCACCAGCACACCAGCACACAAGCGCACCAGCGCACCAGCGCACCAGCACCAGCGCACCAGCGCACCAGCGCACCAGCGCACCAGCGCACCAGCGCGCACCAGCGCACCAGCGCCAGCGCACCAGCGCACCAGCGCACCAGCGCACCAGCGCACCAGCGCACCAGCGCACCAGCGCACCAGCGCACCAGCGCACCAGCACACCGTGCCCTCCTGAGACATACACACTCTTATATACCACACATACACACTCTTATATACCACACAGACACCAACACACCAGCACACTGTGCCCTCCTGAGACAAACCCAGTCATATACCACACAGCACACCAGCGCACCAGCGCACCAGCGCACACCAGCACGCACCAGCGCAGCGCACCAGCGCACCAAGCACACCAGCGCACCAGCGCAGCGCACCAGCGCACCAGCGCACCAGCACACCGTGCCCTCCTGAGACATACACACTCTTATATACCACACATACACA
Source organism: Aldrovandia affinis (assembly GCA_029706075.1). Taxonomy (NCBI): domain Eukaryota; kingdom Metazoa; phylum Chordata; class Actinopteri; order Notacanthiformes; family Halosauridae; genus Aldrovandia; species Aldrovandia affinis. Next base: position 43,347 of record JAINUG010000212.1, read on the forward strand.
CTCTTATATACCACACAGACACCAACACACCGTGCCCTCCTGAGACATACCCAGTCATATACCACACAGCACACCAGCGCACCAGCACACCAGCGCACCAGCACACCAGTGCACCAGCGCACCAGCGCACCAGCACACCCTGCCCTCCTGAGACATACACACTCATATACCACACAGACACCAGCACACCGTGCCCTCCTGAGACATACACACTCATATACCACACAGACACCAGCACACCCTGCCCTCCTGAGACATACACACTCTTATATACCACACAGACACCAACACACCCTGCTCTCCTGAGACATACACACTCTTATATACCACACAGACACCAGCACACCCTCCTGAGACATACACACTCTTATATACCACACAGACACCAGCGCACCCTGCCCTCCTGAGACATACACACTCTTATATACCACACAGACACCAACACACCCTGCTCTCCTGAGACATACACACTCTTATATACCACACAGACACCAGCACACCCTCCTGAGACATACACACTCTTATATACCACACAGACACCAGCACACCCTCCTGAGACATACACACTCTTATATACCACACTGACACCCTGCCCTCCTGAGACATACACACTCTTATATACCACACAGACACACTCTTATATACCACACAGACACCAGCACATCCTGCCCTCCTGAGACATACGCACTGAGACGCACTCTTATATACTAGCCATTCACCAGCCTGCTGTCCTGAACTGTACTGATCCACTCATATTGTGTCCTGGCCATTCACCAGCCTGCTGTCCTGAATTGTACTGATCCCCTCCTGCACACTAGCCGTGTATGAGCCTGATGTCCGGTGACTGTGCTGACCCACTCATGTCCTTTGCCATTGGAATTGCAATTATATTCCCTCCACAAAATTGGCATGCCCACTTGTATTCACATTGATAATAGATAATTACGCAATTAATTTGCGTTGTCTTCTCCCCTCCCCTCTCCCATTCTCACCCATTAGACTAATGGTTCTGTGGTACACAGCACATGATTTTCAACGTGCCTTCATCATATGTTTGGGGTAGAGAGTGTCCTATTTGCGTTAGAAAGCGCCGACGCCCAAAAGACGTCATGAGTAATATTGAATTACAAACAATGGAAGTGTGTTGAAAACAAATGTTTCAGACAAGTCAAAGCCTGGCGGTGACTCGACTTTCCCAACAGCAAAGTTACATTTTAAATCCCCAAGCACAAATGGCTAAAAACATATTACGGTGCTCCTAGTGTTAAATTACTTTGAGACAAATTACAAATGACTTTGTATTGCCTTTTCTTGGGCTGCTTTGATCAGTGTGTTTACTGTTCAGAAGTTAATATACATTTGATGTGGTTGTTATTTTAGTTAAGTCTTGATTACTGAATGGGATTTTTGTAAAGTGTGGTAATGCGCAGACTGAAGTGAGTCAGCTGTAAACAGCTGTTGAAAGAGCTTGAGCCTCCCGCTGGCCAGGCTAAGCGCTGCTTCTCACGAAAGTCTTGTCTTTGTCTGAAGGCTCTAATTCTGTTTTTCCTATTTTAATTACTCAAATGTAATCACATTTTAGAAACGCGTCAGACATCAAGTGAGTGGCATCGGTTTTCCGTTTTAAAACAGATGATACAAATGGGCTTTCCAGTTACTGTATGAATGAATGATAATTGGATTTATATAGCGCTTTTCTTCCAGGGGACTCAAAGTGCTTACAATGATAGGGGGGGCAACTCACCTCAACCTCCACCAATGTGCAGCACCCACCTGGGTGAACGCGACGCCATAGTGTGCCAGTACAAACTCACTGCACATCAGATACACAGTGGAGAGGCCAGGAGGGAGGGAATTAATTGTATATATATTGTCTTAGTTGGGAATTTGGCCAGGACACCGGGTTAAGACCCTACTCTTTTTTGAAAAGGGCCATGGGATCTTTCAGAACCTTGGTTTTTACCGTCCCATCCGAACGACGGACACGTAGTCCCGTGGAATCGAACCCACAACCTTGGCATTACCAGTGCCACGCTCTACCCACTGAGCTACGGGACTACCGTATGCTCTCTCTTCAATGGGCCGATTTTGTCGTCCACTGGAAAACACCCACCTCCATGGATGGTTCTCTTTTCGACAACGCAGTTGTTTCCCCCGTGACTGGGCCCAAGTCCCCAGCACAGCTCCCCATACTCTTGAGGGCCCATCCCATGCCCATCCTCTCCTGTGTCCCATCCGTTCCAGACATTCACATTTACAGCATTTAGCAGACGCTCTTTATCTTATCCAGAGCGACTTACAAGATGTGCATTAATACATGGTAAGATCAATCATAGTTTGCGCGAGAGATCAGTGCAGTAATACAGCGATAGACATCATTGTAGGCAGGCGCACACACCGGACACTGCATACCAGACCTGCTCCTTCCCCTCCCATCCTGTCCCCCTTCTGTCCCCACTCTCACTGGGCAATGGCTTGTGTCGCCCCCTGCAGGCAGGAGAGCGTGGAGGAGCTGCTGAAGAACATGTTCCAGGGAGAGCAGAGTGAGGCCTGCCTCGTCAACGGGACTCAAGTGCTACTTACCTTACTAGAAACCAGGAGGCCGGGGTGAGTCCCCATCTTTCCTGGCAGCATGGGGGCCGTAATGGGTGTGGGACAGGGTTCAGAGCCAGACGCCAGAAGGTTGAAGGTTTGCATCCCGTTTGGTGGAGCACTGCCACTGGTTGTATCCTTGAGGGGAGGTGCTTAATCAGAATCACAGTCAGAAGTTTCTCTATTGCCGTTAACACTTAATGTGCAGGAATGTTTCTTGGTGTTGCTGCAGTGCAGTTAGTCACACAGTGAACACACACAGACAGTGTACTAGTGCAATAGAGGGATAGTGCAATAGACAACACTATTAATACATCAAAGTGCATAGACAGTACATTAATACATTAGTACACGGACCAGGCACACCGCCTACATTTTACAGCACACTCATCTCACATTATAAAGTGCATTATACTATAGTATAGTATTAAAGTATATTATAAATCTGCTGCAGTGCAGTTGATCACAGTGAAAGCACACAGATCTGATTGAGCTGGGCATGTCACTCGTGAGAAGGTGACTGCAAATGAGATGAATTAAGTAGTGTCAGAGTCAGTGGAGAGGAGTGGAGCTGTTACCCTCTGTGTGACTCTCTCCCCCGCAGGGTGGAGGGGCTGATGGACCTGTGTTCTCAGGGATATGAAAGGTCTTACACTGTCAACAGCAGCATACTGCAGGGCATTGAGCCTCGTCTGAAGGACTTCCAGCACCTCCTCCTGCATCCTCCCAAGGTGAGGCCCTTCATGTTTCTGCACAGTTTTGACCCTTCTCTCTCTCTCTCTCCCTGTTTCCCTGTTTCCCTCTCTCTCCCAGAGGGTAAAATCCCTCCGTCCTCTTCCCAAAGCAAATGGGGAGGTAACAGTTGGTCCCCCTGCATAATGCAGGGCAGCCACACTTCAGAGTGTACAGAGTAGATATCTCTCTCTGTCAAGGCCAACGATGGAGAGGTGCCAGTAATGGTATCAGTCTCACTAGATTGCTTGTCCTCAGGGCTTTGATTTGAGGTCAGCTCGTTCGAACAGGGCTTTTTTTATACTGGTGTTTACAGCGTGAATGTAGAGTGGGAATGTTAAGGCTGGAACAGCAAATATATTGGGTTTTTATTCAAATGAATTCAGTGAATACTTTACTATATTTTACATGAAGAGCAACACCTAATTGGCCTGTACGTTGCAAACAAATTATTTCGGTGCACCACATACAGGACTGCTCGTACTGTGGCAGCAATGAAAAAACAAACATTTCCCAACGTCTTCCCCACTGCCGTGTGTTTCACGCGCCGCGTTGGCCTCTGCCCCGCCCCGCTCTCAGAAAAGCGCGATCCTGACGACGATGGGCCTGCTGGAGGAGCCGCTGGGGAACTCACGCCTGCATGTGGCCCGACTGGTGGCCGCCCTGCTGCAGACCAGCACTCCCAGCATCAGCCAGGAGCTGTGCCACCTCAACACCATGGACCTGCTGCTCGTGAGTACACGCACACACACACACACACACACGCACGCATGCGCACGCACGCACACACACACACACACACACACGCACACACACACACACACACACACACACATACACACACACACACACACACAACTCACACACGCACACACACACACACACACATACACACACACACACACACACACACACACACTCACACACACATACATACATACATACACAAAACAATGTTTGCACAATATGCTGCACAGAGAGGTGTCCCACACACACACACACACACGCGCACGCACACGCACACACACACACACACACAAAACAATGTTTGCACAATAATGCTGCACGTGGTCGCTTAAAATGGCTTTGTATTCCCTGGCCATAATTCTACAAGGCAGAAGGCAGAGTAATAATCTGACCCACAAGATGGCTGCCCATACCATAACAGATCCACCACCATGTTTAACAGATGGGAACAGGGTTGGAGGTTTCCTTTGGCTTTCTCCAAACATAAACCCTCCCTGAGATGTAGGAAAAAGAGTAAAAGACGACTCATCAGATCATATTAATCTCTTCCACTGCTCAGAGGACCATGTTCTGTGCTCATTACACCAGGTTAGGCTTTGTTGCCCGTTGGCTTGGTTAGAAGTGGTTTCTGAATGAATGCAGTTCGCTCAGTTTTGTTGAGACTGAGTCACGGAGGTGTAGTGTCAGTTGTGTGGTAATGTTTGAGGCTGTTTGTGGTTTTTAGCAACTATCCTGTTATGCGTCTGTCTGTCCCTGCCGGTAAGCTTCGACTTATGACCACTGTTTCCTCATTCCTGATGCAGTTTTTCCATGTTTGGCATATTTAAGGGGAACAGTGTCGAAAGTCATGGTGGCGTATGATGAGTAGGGATACTCATTTTAAGAAATGTCCTTGATCGATCGTCGCCCACGTTAACAATTTTTTTATCGATTAATCTTTTTAAAAAAAAGATTTCACCAAAAACTCGTAACTCGAAATGCGGAAGTAACGTTAGGTGTGCTTAGCTAATTCAAGAGACCACGCTATTGTCGGCAACAATAACATATATAAAAAATGTTTTGTCGTTGTAAATTGTTTCTTTTGTGAAATATTGCTAGATATATACAAGGTTTTAACTGTTGTTTCAAAGCAATATTATTACACTCACTAGAGTTTGTGCTATTGGATAACTGTTCTGTGCTGTGACACATAATCGTTCATTTGATATTCTTGATCGATCAAATTCTTAACAGCGATTAATCGATCATCGCTTCATCATTAACATCCTTAATGACGAGCAAGGAAAAAGAATACATCCCATAATAGTAATAATAATAGTAATAAATACCGTCATGGGCAGGCCCATTTGTCCATTATTTTGGCTACCATGGTTAGAAGAGATCACAGTGACTTTGAAAGAGGGGTGATTGGTGATCGAAAGTGCAAACTCGTCAACTGTGATGTCTGTGCATTGGTTTGAGATTCAAGGCAAAACAGACGAGCAACTCTGAATCCTTTGACTGCAAATATCAATCTAGGGCATGAGCAGGCAGTTTAATCAAGAACAGTCTGTCGAGAACTTCACAGAGGGGGATACTATGGTCGGGTTGTAGTGTATAAACCCCTTATTACACTTAAAAATGCACGTTTGTGAGTAAAGTGGTGCAAAGAACACAGGCAGTGGTCTACTGAGCAGGAGAAAAAACAAATATGGTCAGATTAGTCACCCTTCACCCTGTTCTCACCAAACAGACGAGTGCGTGTGTGACACAAGCCAAAAGAAACCTTCTTGCCCAAATGCTTGTTTCCCACAGTGAAGGGTTCTGGCGGCTCTGTTATGGTGTGGGGTGCATTCTCCTGGCATGGTTTAGGTCCACTCAACCCCTTAGAGGGCAAGGTAAACACCAATAAATACAAAGCCATTCTGAGTGATCACCTTCATCCTGTGGTGAAGCATTTCTATCCTGATGGGAGTGGTCTCTTCCAGGATGACAATGCCCCCATCCACAGGGCACGAGTGCTCACTGAATGGTTTGATGAGCATGAAAACGATGTAAACCATATGCCAGGGTCATTACATTCCAGGCCTTGAGGTCTGTGGTGTCTGCTGGTTGCTGGTATTTGCTCCAACCACACATTAAACCATCTGATTTCACTCACCTCCTGGACCAAGGAGGTAAACTAATTAGTGAAATCAGGTGGTGTAGCGTGTGGTTGGAGCAAATACCTGCAGACACTGCGGCCCTCGAGGCCTGGAATTGAATAGCTTGCCATATGCCATGGCCGTCTCAGTCACCAGATCTCAACCTAATTGAACACTTATGGGAGATTCTGGAGCGGCGCCTGAGACAGCATTTTCCACCACCATCAACAAAACACCAAATGATGGAATCTACATTACATTACAGGCATTTAGCAGATGCTCTTATCCAGAGCAACTTACACAGTTTACATTTCTTTAAAATCCATTTATACAGCTGGATATTAACTGAAGCAATTCAGGTTAAGTACCTTGCTCAAGGATACAACGGCAGTGTCCCACCTGGGGATTGAACCTGCAACCTTAACGTTACAAGCCCAGTTCCCTAACCATGATACCACACTGACTGCCTGAATTTCTCATGGAAGAATTGTGTGCATCCCTCCAGTAGAGTTCCAGACACTTATAGAAACCTTTCCGTTTTTATTTTGGCAGTTACCTTTACATACTGTATGTCCATAAATACATACATGCATACAGGTAACTGCCAAGATAAAGGTGACTTCCTCAGATTGCCATGCCAACATCTGCTTAGCCACTGTTCCTCGTGAAACATCAGCAAGTTCAACATCATCTTCACTGAAGCTCTGGCCAAACTTGTCTCGACAATCCCCCCCAGCATTTTACACATCACCCAAGCGTGAAGGCATGTTTGCTGCTTGATCAACTCAGGAACCACGCCTGTGTGGAAGCACCTGCTCTTTACTCAAGTGTTTCCTTTATTTTGTCTGTTACCCGTACATGCATACAACATGCACGCATACATTCATTCATTCATTCATTCACTCACTCACTTACTCATTTACTGATTTAGCCAAAACGACTTCAGAGGCCATTATAAGAGATAACACCATGCTCAAACCAGGATAACTGCAAGCACCTGAACACAGTAGACAAACAACATTCTATATTGAAAAGTCAATATATTCTTTTATTATTATTATAAATATATATTGCCAACAAGTATGTCTATTGCTGTATTACTGCACTGATCTCTCGCGCAAACTATGATTGTTCCTACCATGTATTAATGCACATCTTGTGAGTCACTCTGGATAAGAGCGTCTGCTAAATGCTTAAAATGTAAATGTAATATTATATTGAAAAGTCGATACATATTTGGAAAGGAACCCTGTGATAAAACAATGTTGTCCAGGCAAACCGTGTGTTTTATTTCCTGATGGAGCTGGTGTCTTTTATTTAGACCTAAAAGCCTGCTAAAAACGGCTATTGTCTTAAAACCTGAGGGTTTTCTGTCTTTGGCACTTCATTTCCCCAGCAGGAGCATTTCATTAATCAAAATCGGCGACCAAAACGTCACCCAGGTCTTAATGGGTTAAGGCAGCATGTCATGTTTGGCAGAGTCACACCCCCTCTCCCCTCCCTTATGCTTTGCAGGATTTGTTTTTTAAATATACCTGGAACAACTTTTTGCACTTACAAGTGGAGCTGTGTGTGGCGGCCATCCTGAACCACTCTTCCCAGGAGGAGAAGCCTGCGTGCGCTCTGCAGCCGTGCGCTCCGGAGGCGAGCGCTCCGGAGGCCAGCGAGGGACAGGGCGCAGGAGGGGCGGGCCCCAACAGCAGCCAGGACACGCCCGACCCCTCCGGTCACAACGTCCTGGTGGCTCATGTAAGGGGACAGACACACTCTCCCGTTTGAGTCCTCTTAACTGCATAAACTTCTACCTTTCTTATCATAAACTCCTCCCTCTCTCATACTCATATCCTGCTTCTTATGTGTATAACTCCACTTCCTCTCATGCAAAACGTCTCCCTCCCTCATACTAAACAACTCCCTCTCTCATTCTGAACTCCTCCCTCTCTCATACTAAACTCCTCCCTTCTTTTATTTTAAACTCCTCCCTTCTTTATGCTAATACCCGACCCTAGTCTGTCATTCTGAGCTCCTCCCTCTGATTGTAAACCCCTCCTCTTTCATGCTAAAACCCTCCCTCTCTCCTTCTAAATCCCTCCCTCTCATGCTACCATCCTTTCTTTTTCAGTTAAAAAAAAAAAATCTCCTTGGCTATGAGAGCATCAACTTAACTGAACATAATTGTCAGTACCACAAATTACAATAGTGTGTGCTTTGTCTGTGTAAAAAATGAAATATTTGTGTTTTTAATGTGAAACCGTATGTTTTAGCTCTGCAGCAAAAAAAAGACAATTAAGTCAGCAGTACGATGTGCCTTTTAAAATCCATATGATAATGGAGGAAATGTTCTGTTGAATCAACTGCAGGATATGTGTCTGTGTGATATAATGGCAGCCTTTTGCTGCTAGTTAATGGTCTGTGACAGTTACCTCAGATAGATGCAGGATGAATGATAAGCACAAGGCTGCTCTTTCCTCAGTTCTGTTGTGTCTCACTCAATTACCATAAAATGTTTAGTACTCTGGTCATTGTTCTGCTCTAGATGAAGGTATTCCTGACCTGAAATGGCTCAAGGTTATATGCTCTCATCAGCTCAGCAGGCAGTATTCACACTGGAGCAGAGGCTGCTCTGTGTTCATTTGTCATCAGTGAGCGAGCGAGCGAGTGTTTGGGGGATTTGTAGAGGGTTAACGGGCAGTGTCAACAAAGAGATCCTTTTCCAGCCTGTGTTACACATACGAACGAGGCCAAGAGATCCAGCCCTTAGACTGCTCTTAGACTTATCACTGATCACGTTCTCTCTCTCTCTCTGTGTGTGTGTGTGTGTGTGTGTGTGTGTGTGTGTATTTATATGTGTGTGTGTGTTTGCATGCATATGTGTTTTGTTTATACGTGTGTGTGTGTGTGTGTGTGTGTCCTCCCTCCCTCGATTATATCCACAGCTCTTCCAGAAGTGTCGGTTGGTGCAGCGAATACTGGATGCCTGGGAGGAAAACGATAAAATCCAGTAAGAACCGCAACACATTTTTGGACGCATCGTTGGCAAACACATTGAAGCAGGGCAAAGCTATGTGCTGGCCTTTAGTTTGAGTGTGTACGCTGTTACCCTGGTATCTGCAGGCTAATCCAGAAATCAGAAACCAGACTCCGTACAGAGGCAGGGGACTCCAGAGAGGACACACCCATCACTAATGCTATCAGAGATTCTGTATCAAACTGAGATGGTGCAATCTCTGGGCTTTATGTTGAAAATGATCTTCCTGAAAATTAATCACAGGAGCTGTTTAGGTTTAGTAATTCAAAACAGTGGCCAGGATCTCCTTTGTTAAACCAGATGGCAATACAGACCAGACAGAAGTCTCTCAAGTTGTAAATGGCCTTTGATGATATTCGCCATCCTTAAAAATTTTACCCCTTGAATACGCTGCTGTTACTCTATAGATAAGGTCTTTTTTTGTAGATGACTGTACATGAGACATTGACATTTTACATTTATATTTTAGGCATTTAGCAGATGCTCGTATCCAGAGCGACTTACACAGTTTACATTTCTTTACATACAATCCATTTATACAGCTGTATATTTTACTGAAGCAATTCAGGTTAAGCACCTTTAGCTCAAGGGTACAACAGCAGTGCCTCCACCTGGGAATCGAACCTGCAACCTCTGAGTTACAAGCCCAGCTCCCTAACCATTACACTACACTGGCACTCTATTGAGTGATGGTTTTTTGGGGGTATGCATGTGAACTGTGTGTGTGCTTCCTGTCTGATTTGCAGGGCGGAGGGTGGGATGAGGAGGGGCAACATGGGCCACTTGACCAGGATAGCCAATACTGTGGTACAGCACCTGGAGAAAGGCCCTGTGGAAGCCCAGATCGGTGACCTCATCAAAGGTAGTGTGTGTGTGTGTACGTGTGTCATGTGTGTGATCAGTATTTCCATGCATGTCTTGTGAATGGGTGTGTGTGAGTGTAAGCATGCATGTGTGAACCAGTCAGACCCCTCTTGTGTTGTCACCCATTGCACATTCTCACCTCTGTATGAGGTCCTGTTCAATAGTCCTGTTCTCCTCAGGAACATTCAGCCACGAGCATACCAGTTATGCTTGGGCTCTGGCCGGGAGTGCCACTAGGGGGCGACGATTGGCTGTCCGCCCCAGGGAGGGGGGAAGCCGACAGGAAGTTTGCTGCGTATAGGAGTGGCTCTGGAGTACTGGAGTTATGGTCGACAGGCTTAGCGAGTGCCGGCTCGGAGGAGATGATACTTCGCCTTTGTCACTGCCGGTCTCAGGGCTACAGCAGCAAACTCACAATACGAGGGGGGGATTGACATGAAAAATAGAGGGTGTAATTAGCTACTAAATTGGGAGGAAATGGGATAAAATCAGAAACAAACAAAAGAACCCTCAGCCACTTTGAGGCGTGGCTGAGTCTGGGTGCAGATGGCCGATTGTGTGAGTGGTTCACAGGTTAGGCTCCTGGCTCAGTGATCGATCTGTGAAATGAAATGCGTTTGTTAGTAATGGCATGATGGTCCTGGCTGTGTGGCCATGTTCGCGGCTGCAGGGTTAAAGTAATGGCGTGGCGGTCCTGAGCGGTCAGTGTTTGCCTGGCTGTGTTAGCGGCTGCAGGGTTAACCCTTTCTGTTCTGGTTCAGACCTGCCTGAGGACTGCAGAGGGCGCTGGGAGAGCTTTGTGGACGAGACGCTGACGGAGACCAACAGGAGGAACACTGTGGACCTGGTGAGGGCTGAACACACGCACACACAGAGACAGAGACAGAGACAGACACACACACACACACACACACACAGAGACACAGAGCACACACACACACACACACACACACACACACACACACACACACACACACAGAGACACACACACACACACACACACGCACACACACACCACACACACACACACACACACACACACACACACACACACACACTCACAGAGACACACACACACTCACACACACTCACACACACTCACACACACACTCACACACACACACACACACACACACACACACACACACACAAACCTCCAGTGACTGAAGTGCCTCTCTGTGTTTCAGGTGAGCACGCACAACCTGCACTCCTCCAGCGAGGATGATGACATGGAGAGCCCCTTCCCCAACGAGCTGTCACTCCAGCAGGTGGGAAGAGACACACTTTTGTTGTTTATATAAAAAAATTAAAAAAATTAAAAAATTATTTTTGAAAATCTTTCCCAACTTTTTAGTATCCAATTCCCTCTCTCTTTTTTCATGACAATTATCCCCTCCCTCGTATGAGAACTCGCTGCCATAGTCCGGCCAGTAGTGAGCGTTGCACTGCCTTCTTCGAGCCAGTGCCCGTCTAGGCCGAAGCCTGTCACCGATACACGAATCAAACCCCGGTCGCCGTGGCTAGCGCCGAACGCTCTTACCGCTAGACACGCAGGAGGCCAGAGCCACAATTTTTAAAGTCCTGCATTAGTTTTTCAATTCCTGCTTTGTATTCCACATTATTCCACAGGCCTTCTCGGATTACCAGATCCAGCAGATGACGGCAAACTTTGTGGATCAGTTTGGATTTAACGACGAGGAGTTCGCAGAGCATGACGACAACATCAAGTAAGATCGACAGACTTCAGTTCTGATCTGGTTGCTGTCTTGTTCCTGTTTTCAGTGGCATCATGTTCGTATGTCGTTGCATTTCCTGCATGTTTCTTAGTTGGGGATACTAGTGAATATGAATGTATTAAAATGAATTGAATGAAAATTCACGTTGTGAAAATACATACAGAAAAAACTGCCATACAGGTACATACATACAGGTAACTGCCAAAATAAAGGAAACTTGAGTAAGTGAGCGATTGACTCTTTGAAAGCAGGTGCCTGAGTAAAGTTCAGAAATGAACATCGCACCATGCTTAGGGTCATATCCCAACCGGCTCGAGGCTGGAACGTGAAACCCAGAAAGAGGAGCCGAGATTGGAGGAATAACACATTTATTCAGTCGTTGGTTTCACAACAGACGTCACAAAGACGTGGCTGTCGACACGAGCGAGGAACTAGGGAAGCAGCACTCCTTATATGGGACCGACCCCAGCTGTCCCCAATCAGCCACAATCAGGTGGGTGGGAGTGGACCACTCCGCCAGCCGTTCCCCACCCTGCAGAAACAGAACGGAGAAGGAGTCTCCTTCGGAAGGGGCAGAGAGCTGTCACACTCGTCTATAAAACGCTGGACAGCCCGGTTATTATGGCCATTATTATCTTGGCTAGAAGGAGAGATCTCAGTGACTTTGAAAGAGGGTTTATTATTAGGGCACTTGTGCCAGGAGCTTGAGTGACGAAGACTGCTCAACTTCCTGATGTGTCACACAAGGAACAGTGGCTAAGGTGATGATGGTATGGAAGTCTAAGGGAAAGACATCTTCAACTAGGGGCAACTGTGGTGGACAGCACATACTCCTCGACCGTGATGTCTGTGCAATGGTTTGAGATGCAAGGCAAAACAGAAAAGCACCTTTGAATCAGTTGACTGCAAATATCAACAAGCATGTGCGGCTCCTATGGTGAAGGGTTCTGGTGGCTCTGTTATGGTGTGGGGTGCATTCTCCTGGCATGGTTTAGGTCCACTCAAGCCCTTAGAGGGCAAGGTAAATGGCAATAAATACAAAGCCATTCTGAGTGGTCACCTTCATCCTGTGGTGAAGCGTTTCTATCCCGATGGGAGTGATCTCTTCCAGGATGACAATGCCCCCATCCACAGGGCACGAGTGGTCACTGAATGGTTTGATGAGCATGAAAATGATGTAAGCCATACGCCATGGCCATCTCAGTCACCAGATCTCAACCCAATTGAACACGAAGGGAGTTTCTCCCAAGATTCTGGCGCCTGAGACAGCGTTTTCCACCACCATCAACAAAACACAGAATTATGGCATTTCTCTTGGAAGAATGATGATGCATCCCTCCAGTAGAGTTCCAGACACTTGTAGAATCTGTGCCAAGGTGCAATGAAGCTGTTCTAGTGGCTCGTTGTGGCCCAACGTCCTATTAAGAGACCTTATGTTGGTGTTTCCTTTATTTTAGCAGTTACCTGTATGTATGTACCTGTATGGCAGTTACCTGTATTTTCACAACATGTGAATTTTCATTCAATTCAGTCAAGGACTTATTTTTCCCCCCCAAACACAACATTTTTTTCAATTTTCTTTTTTAGTGCTACATTTGATAGGATTGCTGAGATCAACTTCAATTTGGATGCTGATGACGACAGTGTAAGTCCTTTTCCATAATTAAATCACATCTCAACTATGGCCTAAGTAAGCTCTAAGTAAGCTAGGTAAGTAAGGCCAAAGTAAGCTACTTGCTCTATTGAAGGGTGAGACATTTTGAATGGTCAGTTCCTTCAATATTAGATATGCTTCAATGTCATGATTCCTTGGCTGCCCATGCGTAGAAAGATTAAAGGGGGCGAAGGCCTTGGCTGACCACGGGCGGGGGGGGATGGACACAGTATGGTTGGCAGGGAAACCGAATTAGAATAAAACGTTCTCCATTTGACTGCGCTCAAAGCCTCCTGATACTAAGCCATTGCTTCTGTTGAGCAGGCGAACGCAGCTGTGTTTGAGGCCTGCTGCAAGGAGAGAATACAGCAGTTTGATGACAACGACGAGGAAGAGGACATCTGGGAGGAGAAGGAAATTAACTATGCAACGCAAGTCCGGTCCAGAACAAGGTAGCCCGGGTCCGGTTGGAAAATCGTTAAACAGATTATGTCAGCTGACTGCAGCCAGTTCATTTGGCCAATTTTCCTCCATTTAACCTTGTTATCAGAAATCTGGCTTGCTGGTATTATTTCATATTTATTTGTCTTAATTAGAGCCCAACATTCATACTGCGATTACTGTATAAAAAGTCAAATATGCTTTTGAAAACTAAACCCAGGTAGACACACAAAGCAAGATGGTCTTAAATTTTTTAATTTTATTTTTATGTTTGATTTGTTCAATAAAACAAAACAAACAAAACAAAACAAAAATACATATATTGCCTCTGCTTCCACTGATTGTGGGTTGATATGAATTTAAAAGAAAGAGTTCCTGTGATATTCCGCCAGGTGGCTGTGAGCAGCTCATGAGCAGCTCAGCTCTGTCTCAGTGCCACATGCTCTGGACCAGCGCAGGCTCAGAGATGTGTGAAAGTAGATTCACAAGACCAGCAAGACCAGCAGAGCATCTCAGCATTACTTCCATCCCACAAGTCTCAGGAATTTCCATTTCACGTGGAAGGAACATAAAACGCACTTTTATACAAAGAATTTAATGAGATGAAATATGCAAAAACTACATTTCCCAGCAAGCCCGTGCAGCTTCCCAGCCTCCACCTTCCACTCCCGCTCACCGTGTGTGTGGAGTTGGGCTTACCGTTGCCGTGGTAACTCCGGCTCCCCTGTCACAGGTTCGGAGTGTCGCGCGCCCCTGAGCGCCCCTCGAGGACTGACGTGGAGAACGGGGAGAGGGACGGGGATCGAGACCGGGACCGGGACAGGGACCGGGGCGTCGGCTCCAACGAGGAGGAGGCGGAGCCCAAAGAGGCCACCACCCACACGGAAAACAACAAAAACAAGAGCCAGACGGAGGCTAAAGAGGCCGACCTGGCAGAGTGTGAGTGAGAGTGGGCCAAACGGCCTCTGCATCTGCCCGATTCATAGAGCTTACACCTTTATAAACCGTGTGTATTAATGTAAACACACACACATGCACGTGGTTCTGTCTGGCTCAGTAGGTAGAGTGTGGTTCTGTGTGTCTCAGTAGGTAGAGTGTGGTTCTGTGTGGCTCAGTAGGTAGAGCGTGGTTCTGTGTGGCTCAGTAGGTAGAGCGGGCGTTGGCAACGCTTAGGTTGTGGGTTCGATTCCCATCAGGACCACATATACTGAAAAATGTATGCATTCACTACTGTAAGTCGCTTTGGATAAAAGCGTCTGCTAAATGGCATATATTATATTATTCTATTATTATTATATACAGCAGCCCTGGCAAATGTATACATATACATATATTACTGTACGTGAATATGAAGTTTTAACAGAAAGCTTGTGCATCGTTCCACCCTTACCTTGCCTGGGTGTGTCTGGGTTTCCTTCCATGTCCGTTCCCCTTCCTTTAACTTCACTCATCACTCATTTTCATAGCCCCTGTGAAAGCCACAGGGTTCACCGATGGAATCCGCCCTCTACATTTAGGCATAAAATATGTAATTTATGATACAATTTTACTCTAATTCAGTTTTTTTGTTTAATGATGACCTTGGAGAAGTCAGCATATGTGCAGAATATCTTCCAAGTAATTAAATCAGGCAGATAAAGACTTTGAGACATGAAGACTCCTCTGGTCTATCAAAAATGCAGCAATGGGGCTACTGTGTATCTCTCTCTGTCTCTCTCTCTCTCTCTCACACACACACACACACACTGAATAGGACACACACAAATTCTAAAAAAAAAATATATATATTTTTTTTTGAGCATACAGTATAGCTCGTCACCTGTATTGTTTATTTTATACGGCCTCTTTTGCTCATCTTTATCTTAGGAAATGTGAACATGAATAATTTCCCAGTTGAATGTACGTAGTCCCAGCACAGGGGCCTACATGAGGTGGTGTGGTGGAGTCTGTCCGTCTGTCCGTCTCTCACTCAAACCTGTGCTTGTGGCTGCAGGCTCGGGATGGACAGACAGCCTGGAGGACGCGGTGAGCTCGACGGCCCCCGCCCCCCCCTCGGCGGTGGACGTGGGGGCCAGCGTGTGGGAATCGTCCGCCCCCCCCCAGGGCAACGCCCAGGAGAGCGAGGACAAAGGGTGGGCCAAGTTCACCGACTTCCAGCCTTTCTGCTGGTGAGTCAGGAATGACTCAGAGCGCAGTGGGGCCACAGGGCCCCAGCCTTTAACAAGGTCGCTCGCCTCGGAGGGACACACACGCCTGCGAGGGGACATTGTGTCAGTACTCACTACGCTGCATACACAAGTGTGTGTTGTCCATTTATACAGCGTGTGTATCCCTTTCTCGTGGGTGCGACAGCAGCGCTCTACCCTGGGATTCCAATCAAAGAGTGTACATCCCCTGGCGGCTGGCGCAGCGGTCTAACGCACCGCGCTTCAGAGTGGTGTGCGCTGCCTGTCAGGGACGCGGATCGAAACCCGCGTCTCTACCAGACCGGCCCTGGTAGGAGGTGGCGTTTGGCTGTCCGCCTCCGGGGGAGGGGGGAGGGAGAGCTGGCACGAGTTCGTCGAGGAGAAGGTTAAGGAGTGCGTGGAAGATTTCCCGTCTCGAAAGAGGCGGGAACACTCAACCAGGAATGTGTGTCTCGATCCCGGAGGACGGGCGACGGACTCGTGAGGGCGGGGAATTGAAGTAAAAATAGAGGGTTTAATTGGCAACCAAATTTGGAGAAAAACGGGCAAAAAATCAGAAATAAATTCATAAAAGATTTTTTTAAAAAGAGTGTACATCCCTAACAGCCACACTACTGCCCTGTTTACATTTTTAATTCGGTAGGCCTCCCGGGTTCGATGCTGGCCACTGCGACAGGGGTTCGATTCCACCGGCCGCGCCAGAGTCGGCTCTGGCCGGGAGTGCCACCAGGGGGCGGCGATTGGCTGTCCGCCCCAGGGAGAGGGGAGGGAAGCCGACATGAAGTTTGCTGCGTACAGGAGTGGCTCTGGAGTACTGGAGTTACGGTCGACAGCTTGGCGAGTGCTGTCTCGGAGGAGACGATACTTTGCCCGTGTCACTGCCGGTCTCAGGACTACAGCAGCGAACTCAGAATACGAGGAGGGAATTGACATGAAAAATAGAGGGCGTAATTGGCTACTAAATTGGGAGAGAAATGGGATCAAATCAGAACAAATTCCTTTAAAAAAAAAAAAAAAAAGACTATTTGGTATGGAAGTGAATAGGTTTTATTTCCATGATTGTGCAGAATATCTAATTGTATCCCATTTAAACTGAATGCTGTAATAATGTCAGAGCTGTGGCAGTGTACAGGGTGAATAGGGTGCTGGTGACAGGCAGAGCCTCTGAGAGGCCGAGGTGGTGTGGTGTGGATGCTCAGGGGAGACGGTGAGGCACAGGCTCTCATCTCTGCCACGCTGTCTCTGCAGCTCGGAGTCCGGCCCCCGGTGCAGCTCCCCCGGGGGCTCAGAGAGCGCCGCCTCAGAGGAGCGCCCCCGCCAGAGCCAGGACAAGACCTGTGAGTACAGCGCCCAGCCACCCGTCTGTCAGGGGAGCACAGGCTGGCCGGAGACCCGGCGCCCAAACCCTCAAACACCTCACCGCACCGCGTCCCTGCTTTCTTCTGTTCTGCGTTTAACTACTTGCTATGTTGCATTTACATTTTACATTTACATTTTAGGCATTTATCAGACGCTCTTATCCATAGCAACTTACACAGTTTACATTTCTTTACATACAATCCATTTATAGAGCTGGATATTTTACTGAAGCAATTCAGGTTAAGTACCTTTAGCTCAAGGGTACAACAGCAGTGCCCCCACCTGGGAATTGAACCTGCAAACACAGCTCCCTAACCATTACACTACACTGCCACGACTATTGAAACAGAAGAGTCGTTTTCGCTCCGCTCCCTCGATTGTGGCTTTGGCACATGAAAGCGCTCGCTCTTTAGCCAGTTTCACAGTCCTGTGACCCAGTACAGCACGCTACCGCCCTTGTGCTAACACCTGGACTCCCTCAGGTACGGGGCACCTGTGAAAAGAAGAAACAAAAGAAAGTGATTTGCATTTTAAACCGTGGATGAGCAGCTGAGATTTGTTCTAGCTCAGCATCTTTGTTTTGCTGAAGTCACCGTCTGGAGTCGTGCGATATTCCAGGTTAAAAATGCCTGCTGATTTATAGGCGTCTCCTAAAACTCTGCGAGAGTCTGGTTCTGGGGGAGCGATGCTGCCCAGTGCTGTTCTGCACCGATAGTGGAAGAAACATCACCTTACATCGGCTTGCATTCACACACCAGTGCGGTGTCTCAGTAGAAAGTGTATGTCCTGATGTGTCTCTGTTTAACACCAGAACTCCCAAGAGCATCAGTTTGACACAATTCACTGTGCCTGTCTTGTATCGGACCAGCCAAAATGCGGGTGCGTTAGACCGCTACGCTATCCGCCAGCCCCTTAGATGTGCTTTTTAAACAGCCTCCTGCCCTTCAGAAGAAGCTGGACCACAAATAAAAGTTGCAAACAAGTCCAACCAACGGCCAACTCAACTGCTGTCTGTTTAACTGACAGCTGCGTTATTCAGCTGTTCTCTGTCAGGGTTCATATATCCTATCGATTATCCACATGCCACTTAGCATTCATCATTTAAGATTAAAAACGTCTCCGTCAGTATGAGCCAATTAACTGGTTTTGAAATGCATAGGGCGTGGCACCAGGAAAGGGTTTTCAAACCCTCTTAGATGAGTACGATCATGACATCTGTAACATGTCAAAATAAGAGCGCGTCTCCTCTGCTGAGGCATGAAAAACGCTGGGAGAATCAACCCTATATCATTCCGATGCAGGATACGTTATAGATGGAAGTGTTGCAAACACCTGTCAGGCCGTGCATTAAGCAAGAGGAAGCGATGTCAGTTAGCACAATGTGACTAAAGCCTGACCGCAGATATGTGCACTGAGCGCGCAGGACACGTGTGGTAAGCATGCACAGAGAGAGAGCTCGTCACAAATGATAACTGGGGCACTTGGGAAATGCATTCATTCAACAGGGAGTTTGTTCGTTCATGCACTTTCATCCAAACGATTCATAATGGATTTAATACTAACGTACTTGTAATGTGTAGCAAACACACAAGCACATACAGTATATATTCAACTTTTAAACCATGTTTAAGTTACCTTTTAAAAATATTGTGATACTTAATGTGTAGTAGTAGTGCATTGTGCATAATTGTTAACCAAAACAAGTGTTTTGATTATCTAAATGGATCATATTGTGGGCTTTAAAAAACATTTATTGTTAGACACAGTATTTGGTGCTGTACGTACAGGAGTGGCAGTGTGTTACAGCGTTTGTGTGTACGTGTGTGTGTGTGTGTGTGTACGTGTGTGTCTGTGTGTACGTGTGTGTGTGCATGTGTGTGTGCTTGTGCGTGTGTCTGTGTACGTGTGTACGTGTGTGTGTGCATGTGTGTGCTTGTGCGTGTGTGTGTGTGTGTGTGCTTGTGTATGTGCGTGCGTGTGTGTGTGTGTGTGCGTGCGTGTGTGTGTGTGCTTGTGTGTGTGCTTGTGCGTGTGTGTGTGTGTGTGTGTGTGTGTGTGTGTGTGCGTGCGTGTGTGTGTGTGTGTGTGTGTGTGCTTGTGTATGTGCGTGCGTGCGTGTGTGTGTGTGTGTGTGTGTGTGTACGTGTGCGTGTCCCACCCCTCCAGTGAAAGGCTCGTCTCCATGCGCGTGGAACGTGTGCGTGGCCAGGAAGGCGCCCCTAGTGGCCTCGGACAGCAGCTCCTCCGGGGGCTCCGACAGCGACGAGGACGACGATGACAAGGCCGACATCGTCACGGAGACCATCACCACGGGCGCCGGCAAGGAGACCATCAAGCTCACCGTGGACGCCAAGAACGAGAAGGCGGTCTTCACCAGGTACAGCTGGGCGACGCGGAGACACCGAACAGCCGAACGCAAGTTCCCACTGCGGCGTAGACGCCCGTAGAGGCGGCACTAAAGCGGTTTGTCTCGGGGGAGTCAGGTGCCAGGTCGAGATGTCCTCTTTCCATGTAGCCTGACCGTGAAGGCCTGAGTAGGTCAGTCAGCTTTGAGCACGGAGCTTTCTGCCCTCTCCTTGTTCCGTACGAGACCCAGTGATGCGCTTTGCGTCACATAGTGTAATGTGTCATAAAATCTCTCCTTTTATCTCCGTCTGATAACTTGCTCATTTCTAAACGTTTTCTTGTTGTTGTACTCCAGAGACTTGCGTGTTTTTACTCACGTGGGTTTTGTGGCGAATCGAAGTGATCAGAGCCTCAGACAGTTGCTGCTGGCTGTAGTTCAGGTGATGATGAGATCCACCACGTGATGTCAGGTGACCCGCTCCTGGGATATACGTCTGGTCACCTGAGGGTGAACCAAAAGACATGAAAAATGAAACGGCATAAAACCCATCTGGACTCTAGGGGCTGTCATGTGCTGTGTCCAGCTAAAGGACTGCCCTCCAGCAGTGATGCGCTCCACAGAGTCACATCCTGGTCTCGCCCGTGTGGACGATGGCCAGCAGTCACATGGGGTGCTGCATAACTAGCTATGAAGTCAGCAAGGGGGGGAGGGTTTTAGTAAGCAGGGTATTCTCTACCTCAGTGCCCATTAGCAACTCCTCTGGCCAATCGGGTGCCTGCAGTCAGCCTGCACCAGCTGCACACAAAGGCTGCACAGCTCAGCTGCTGGACCATGGAGTGACAAGAACCACATGTGCTCCAGAGAACATACGTGCTAGTCTGTGCTCTCCCCGACTCACAGGGGATTGTTGTAGCAACTGGGCGGGGCTACACTTGCAATCGAGTTTTCTGGATTGAGAGGGGAAAAAAGAGGATTTAAAAAAAACTAACAAAAACCCTCTGGACCCTAAAATCCAGAATCCAGAATTTGGCTTGCTTCAAAGGTGTCACACCAGACTAGTTTCCAGAATATTCCACATCTATTGCTGTGAGGCTCCACAGTAATATATATAATGTAATATATGCCATTTAGCAGACGCTTTTATCCAAAGTGACTTACACACAATATATTTTTCATTATATGTGGTCTCAATGGGAATCGAATCCACAATCTAAGCGTTGTCAACCACATGTGGCTCAGTGGGTAGAGCATGGCGTTGGCAACACTTAGGTTGTGGGTTCAATTCCCACTGGGGCCACAGATACTGAAAAATGTATACATTCATTACTGTAAGTCGCATTGGATAAAAGCATCTGCTAAATGGCATATATATTATATATATTATTATTATATTACAGTAAATGCTCAAGGCCCACTCTTTCTTTTGCTTCAGGTAACAAGCGAATGCATTAGTAGCATGTGAACTTGGCATGAACTAGCCTCAGCTGTTGTAACATTGGGGTCGCATTCTGTCAGCTTTTAGGACTGATTATTTTTCTCCTCCTGCTTTGCAATGGGATTTCAGTGTGTTTTGAAAACTACTGCTTTAGGTGCTGCTAATGTCTGAAATATCTGTAAACATCTTTCCAGTGCGACCTCCTAGCGTTCTGTCTGTTTGAATGTTTGCAGATTTTCATAAAGCGTTAAGCCACATGACTGGAAAGTACATTATCTTTTTCTTTTTTTTTTAACACTTTTAATTTATTATATGACTATAAAGTACAGTAACTGTTGGATAATTAAACGGGGCTAGCTAGGTGGAGACTGCCCCTTGGTCACTAAAGAGCACCTCCCTGCTGATTTAATCAGCTGAAATATCCACGAAGCCTTGATGATGTTGATTATTCTTCACTGTTTGATCATTGACTGTGTTCATTAATTTCTGGCACCGACCGTGGGCTTGGCAGCTCCTCTAGCACGCCGGACTCACACAGGTACACAAACCGTAGACCTTCACAGAGAGCTTCCCCATCGCTGCTGATTCCTCTCTTGTGTTCTCGGTGCTGTGTATTTGGCCGATCCCCACATCAGTAGAGTAGATGTCCCAGGGGCACGTAGACGCTTTCCAGTTCACTTCTGAATACTCGCTGTCCCATTGTCTTAGTCTGACGCTCGCAGCCTGTTAAAACGAGGCACGAGAGTATGAATTGGAAATGGAAACGGGATGCAATTACGATCCAGATGATGTGGACTTGCCTGTGCTTATTCGGCTGATTTTCACCGCAAAAGACAAAGGGACGGTGTATTCGCATTGCAGTTTTGTTTTGTTTTGTTTTGAGAAACTGAAAAGTAACGGAGAAATAGCTCACTATCTCCCCATGATAGCCAGCAGGGTTTCCTTTACTTCACAGTGAAGCACCTCTTCTGTACGCGCTGTGTTTCTTTACGTCACTGTGTGGCTGCTAGGGACACAACAAACATGGACGCAGTATGTTGGCCTTGTAAACAAAATTTAATAATAAAAAATCTGACAGATTTGATCATTAGGGTCTACAGGGGCGGTACTAGGGGGCTGAAGACATTCGGAGCTTAGCCCACGGACAGAGACAAGGCATACACAACGCGGGACTGTGGTGTCCAGTGGTTTATCGCGGCACTTTGTTTTGTTACATTACGGTTCTGATTACAGAGGCAGAAGAAAGACTAGGGAGGGAAAAATGTCACACATCGTGTGGTTATTAAAAAATATATTTTAAATGTTTTTTAAAAGATCCGGGCTTTTCTAAAAACATTCAGGGCTTCAGCCCATTAAGCCCTCCCCCCTCACACCGCCCGAGGTCCTGTAGTTGATAGCAGCTATAGGCCTGTGTGTACCTGAAACAGTGACCTGTGTGGCAGCTTGACATTACCATGAAGCCTGGCACACGGATAACCACTCCAGTGCACAAACCTCTTAATATTGCCAATCATTTGTCATGCTTCTGCTGATGAATATGAATATATTTGAATTACAAATGTAATGAGGTTTTTGTTTGGCAAGCGCGCCGTAGAGCATGCAACAGATACCAGGCGCTCTCTGGCAAACCAGCCGGCCACGACCGCCACGGAACGCACCCAATGTAGCGCGTATGAAAATCGAGATCTATTTTCATGCCTGATTATAGCCTAGCGTGGAAATAGCAGGCCTACAATTACACACACAACGGGAAGGAATTGTACGGAACGGAACCACTGGACGTATTGTCTGTTTCAAAACAAGTGGGTTTGGCCGTATTGCAGAGTCTCAGGGGAGATTGAAAGAAGTAACCCTGGAGCATGTAGAAGCAGCCATGTTGTTGCTTGTGGTAGTGCAGGACCGAGTGTGAGTGTGAGCTCAGATTGAGTTCTGTGGACATTGGGGGGAGGGCGGGCACACTTGTCTCCAGTGTCTGTCAGCATGCTCCACAATCTGTGTGTCACCAGAACCATGAACCATGTGTCACCAACCTGCAACACACACACACACAGCCACAGTCACACTGTCACGCACACACACACACACACACAGCCACTGTCACGCTGTCACACACACACACACAGACACAGTCACACTGTCACAAACACACACACACACACGTCACACTGTCACAAACATACACATACACATCTCACGCATGCACGTACACACACACACGCATGCACACACACACACAGACACGCGCACGCACACACACACACACACACACACACACACACACGTCACACTGTCACAAACACTTACATATCTCACACATATAAGCACACAGACCCATAGGCATTTCACACATGCACGTGTGGGGAGCGTAATCAGGCTCAGGGGATATGAGTGAGGGGTGCTTTACTGTACTCTGCATGCGTTTGGTGTGAGCTGTTCTTACAGTGCTCTCTCTCTCTCCTTTTCTCCCCTCTTCTCCCCCTCTCTCCCTCGCTGCTGCGGGGCTCAGAGTATTTAGGCCTGCAGTCAGAGGGTAGGTAGTGAAGGAGGGACTGCTGGGTTTGCACTGGCACATTGAACACACATCTGCACAGGAGCACACACAGGCTTTGAGTCCATTTCACCAGCTCTTAGTTGACTGGATTTGATTAACTTTCCTTAAGGGAATGTTTAAAAAAAACCTCATACAGAACAAGATGCCTTCAGAAATGCAGTCTTAATGAATGTGAATTGCATCTGATAAGAATATTGATCAAGGTTCATAACAAAATTGCTTCATCTTAATCGCATAATGCAATGTATTGAATTGGTAGCGCAGTTATCTCATGGCCTTCTGTCAGTGTGCTGTGTGCTTCCATTGGCCTGTAGGGGGCAGCGCGCTGTGCCTGGGCTTTCAGGGGGCACTCTGCTTCGTGTTTGGTAGCTGTGTGCTTTCATCGCTCGCTCTCTAACTGTGGCCCAGTGCACTGTGGCCAGGCCAGCAGTGTGGTGTTGGCCCCCACTGCTCAAGCACTTTCAGTTTCACTGCTGTAGGTGTATGCTGTTGGCTTCCATTTAACTGTAGCTAGATTTCCAGTGCCCTGCAGGCTTTCATTGAGCTGCAGCTTGGCTTTTAGTGCTTAAGGTAGGATTCCGTACGAAGCTTCTGCTGTTCAGGTAACTGCCGAAATAAAGGAAACACCAACATGAAGTGTCTTAATAGGGTGTTGGGCCACAACGAGCTGCTGGAACAGCTTCAATGCACCTTGGCACAGATTCTACAAGTGTCTGGAACTCTACTGGAGGGATGCAACATCATTCTTCCAGGAGAAATTCCATCATTTGGTGTTTTGTTGATTGTGGTGGAAAACACTGTCTCAGGCACCGCTCCAGAATCTCCCATAAGTGTTCAATTGGGTTGAGATCTGGTGACTGAGACGGCCATGGCATATGGTTTACATCGTTTTCATGATCATCAAACCATTCCGTGAGCACTCATGCCCTGTGGATGGGGGCATTGGCATCCTGGAAGAGACCACTCCCATCAGGATAGAAATGCTCCACCACAGGATGAAGGTGATCACTCAGAATGGCTTTGTATTTATTGGTGTTTGCCTTGCCCTCTAAGTGGTTGATTGGACCTAAACCATGTCAGGGAAATACACCCCACACCATAACAGAGCCTCCAGAACCCCTCACTGTGGGAAACAAGCATTTGGGCAAGAAGGTTTCTTTTGGCTTGTGTCACACACGCACTCGTCCGCTTGTTGAGAACAGGGTGAAGGATGACTAATCTGACCATATTCGTTTTTTCTCCTGCTCAGTAGACCACTGCCTGTATTCTTTGCACCACTTTACTCACAAACGTGCATTTTTAAGTGTAATAAGGGGTTTATGCACTACAACCCGACCATAGTTTCCCTCTCTGTGAAATTCTTGACAGACTGTTCTTGATGAAACTGCCTGCTCATGCCCTAGATTGATATTTGCAGTCAAAGGATTCAGAGTTGCTCGTCTGTTTTGCCTTGAATCTCAAACCAATGCACAGACATCAGTTGAGGAGTTTGCACTTTCAATCACAGTTGCCCCTAGTTGATGATGTCTTTCCCTCAGACTTCCATGCCAACATCACCCAAGCCACTGTTCCTCGTGAAACATCAGCAAGTTGAGCAGTCTTCATCACTGAAGCTCCTGCAAAACATGCCCCAACAACCATCCCTCTGACATTGTGGCCTAAATAATGGGCAACTGGGCCTGCCCAGCATTTTTATACATGACACAAAGCATGATGGGATGTTAATGGCTTAATTAACTCAGGAACCACACCTGTGTGGAAGCACCTGCTCTCCATACACTACATATCCCTCTTTCACTCGCGTGTTTCCTTTATTTGGGCAGTTACTGGCAGAGTGCAGACTGGGCTCCACTCTCTCCCCTTTGTGTGCACATTCTCATCCAGTTCAGCAGGGACCATCTCTCACGTAGACCTGGGGTCTGGCCGTGCAAAGTGCCCCCTGGTGGAAGAGCATGGTACTGCATGGAACTGATGCCCTGCGTTCATCCTCCAGGGGCAGTCAGAGAGATGCACAGTGCTGGGTTTCTGTGGACCCTCCATTACATGCTGACGCTCCCTTAACCTGTCGCTTTTCCCTGCCATGGCCCACGGTCCTGTCCCTAACAGCCATAGTCAGATGCCGTAATGACCTTTCACCTCCGGTCACATCCCACACCGCTTGCCATGTGCCCTGTTGACTCTAGTCCAGCCTCTACAAGAACTATAATATAAGTTGTACCGTAATGCCATTTACATTTTACATTTTAAGCATTTAGCAGACGTACAAGATGTGCATTAATACATGGTAAGATCAATCATAGTTAGCGCACAAGATCAGTGCAGTAATACAGCGATAGACATCATTGCAGGCGTCTGCGTATCATACCTGTAACACTGGGAAAGCAATTTAGCAATGTGCTTATTTTGGACAAGCCTTTGATCTGAGTGAGCCTCATCTTTTTTCAGCACTTATTAGCAGCATCACTGCGGTGGTCATAAAATGAAAGAATACTGTGTTTAATCACATTGAACAGAGGCCTGAGTGTTTCCACACATTATTCCTCCCACCACTGGGGGGCGCCAAATACTTTCATGCATAATTCTGAAACGTCCCCCTCCCTGGCTTAGTTCATCCATTCCTCGCCGGCCCCTGAGAATATTACAGCATTTGACATGCCTGATCATGCCCCGTAACCGTAGCGACTGCGCACGTGTGTGTTCCTGCAGCATGGTCAGAGCGTTTGACCACTAACTGTGCATCTAACAGCCGCTTGGGAGGGGCCCCACTGGTTAGACGCCCGTGGGGTCCCTCCCAAAGAGCCGGAGAGGCGATCGGTGGGTAACTGCAGCAGGGATTTAAACGTTCCCCCCCCCCCCGTGTGTGTGTGTGTCCCCAGCGAGGAGGCGGAGGCGGCGCTCATGGCCAAGCTGTCCATCGCCGACGGACCCCAGCGGAGCACGGAGGCCACGGGAGACCCACTCAACGCCACGGCAGCAATCCGCCCGGCAACAGACCTCACTGTGACGGGCAGGAAGTGAGTTACACACACAGAGCGAGAGAGAGAGAGAGAGAGAGAGAGAGAGAGAGGGAGGGAGAGGGAGGGAGGGAGGGAGAGGGAGGGAGGGAGGGAGAGAGAGGGAGGGAGAGGGGAGAGAGGGGGAGAGGGAGAGGGAGGGGGAGAGGGAGGGAGGGAGGGAGAGGGAGAGGGAGGGAGGAGAGGGAGAGGGAGGGGAGAGGGAGGGAGGGAGAGGGAGGGGGAGAGGGAGGGGGGAGGAGAGGGAGAGGGAGGGAGGGAGGGAGGGAGGGAGGGGGAGAGGGAGGGAGAGAGGAGGGAGGGGAGAGAGAGAGAGAGAGAGAGAGAGAGAGAGAGAGAGAGAGAGAGAGAGAGAGAGAGAGAGAGAGAGAGAGAGAGAGAGAGAGAGAGAGAGAGAGAGAGACTCTGTGAGCCAGCGCTCTCCACACACGCCCCATACAAGGAAGCGCAGGCAGGTCAGAGCTAAAAATACAGCCCCAAAGCGCAGCGGCGGCCAAGTTCTACATCTGGACATGGAGCACTAAACAATGGAGCAGGCCTGCGTCCAATCACAGAGCTGCCTCCCTCCTCTCCCCCCCCCTCACTCGTAGGGTTGTTTCAGGTTTCCGTCCATTCATAACATCAGTGCACATTCTCGTTCATCGCTCTGCCCAGTCAGACAGAAAGGACAGATTGGAGCGAGGGAATGTGTTTTATTAGTGTGTTTTTCTTTGCATGCAGTGTTTTTACGAGCGATTGTGTAAAATCAGGAGAGTGTGCCATCCCTACCTGTGCTGTGCTGTGCTGTGCTCTGCCGCCCCCTGCTGGCCGCTGACGGTGTGTCTGTGTGTCTGTCACAGGGAGGAGGCGCCCTCGCCGGCGGAGTCCACACTCAACGGGCCGGCCTGACGGCGCCGGGGCCAGGACAGGGCGGAGCCTCTCTGCGCCGCCTCCATCCGATCCCAGAAACCTCCATGCAACTCTATTGTGTTTTCCATTTATGATACTGCGGTGTTCTTGGACCCTGCCAATCAGGGGAGGGGCGGGCGGGGGGGGTGGGGGCGGGAGGGGCAAGGATGACAAGAGACAAAAATAAACAAACACATCTAACGGAAAAAATGTATTTTTTAGCTGGAGTTTAAATTGTACTGTTTTAACGTAGCAGCGAAACTTTCACGATCACAGTCTCAAAAGGATTCTGCGTTTTTTTCGACCCTTCCTGGAAGAGTGGAGTCCGCCCCTTTCCGTCCACGTGTGCCCTGTCCCCGCCCCCTCAGCAGTACTGCTTGTGATTGACAGGTGGGACAGACCTGTCAGGAGAGCGGGTCGCCTCGCGGCCCCGCCCATCGGGACAGACCACACCTCTGCCGTCGCTCACACATCCTCTCCCCTCGCCTCCTGGATCTCCCAGCAGCCCCGGCGGCGGCGGCCGGATCTCAGACACTGGGGATCGCTGCAGTCAGATCCCGTTTCAGATCCACTGGGTCCTGCCTTGTGTTCCGCAGGGGAGCTCTGTTCCAGATCAACACACCAGACCCGGGGAGTGGCAGGGTGGGGAACTGGGCTCGTCATCACGGCACTAGAGATTTGAGATTTGTAGGAAACGGATTTTAAAAGGACGTCGGGTGCATTTTGTGGGGTTTAAATCGGCTGAGTGTTTGAGGTTCTTCTCTCTCGAACCCGCGTTTGAGTTCCTGCAGGGTCTCTCTCGCTGTGTTCGTCAGGAGGGGCCTTGGCCACTCGGTGAGCAGTCAGGCGTGTCACAGAGCCCACACAGGGTAGCTCAACGGGTAGAGGTCCCTACTTATGTGCAATAATGTTATTTAGCCACTGTGTTGAGGGACAGACGACCTTGTGCACTTGTTTGTTTGTAAGTGAAGTGTTTTTGGGGAAACTAACTCAAATGTCAGCGCAATGCAGTGTTTCTGAAATGGAGGAATTAAAATGTTCCGTAAATGGGTCCCTTGCTACCTCTCGTCCCCCCACCCCACCCCCACGTTGGTCATGACAGTTTTAGTGTCGTGATAAAATGTGATCATTCACGTGACTGGTGATGCGATGATGTGAATGAGAACGTTGAGCACGATCACTTCCCCGAGCTGTAACATAATCCAGTCACTGCTCAGATATTTAAAGGAAACACAGTTCTGAAATCCCTTTGAGTGAATTGCTGTTCTATCCTTTTAAGTCCGAATTACCTTCTGTGTAAACGAAAACTAAGAGAGAGAAGGAATTGATGTCACTGAAAATGGGGGAAAAGCAGGAAAGGAGAACACAGCACACTGGTTGCATATTCTGTCTGGTAGAACGGATAATATTCAGTGTTTCCTGATTATGTTATAATGGAACCCCATTATTTATGCATAAGCCAAGTGTTGATAGTGATGTATAGAGTGGGAGAGTGTGCGTGCATACGTGCGTGTGTGTGTGTGTGTGAGAGTAAGATGGTGGGTGTGTGTGTGTGTGTGTGTGTGTGCGTGCGTGTGTGTGTTGGGGTGTGGGCCTTCAGCTCAATCTGCTTCCTGTTCATTATTATTTGTCATATTGCCACATCTTCAGTGAGTACCAAAGCTAATCGCTTCCAGGTGTTATATTTGACGCTTGCACATAAACGTTATGATGTCAGAAGGTTCCAGCGTTTCCCCGCCCCCAGCCAGGCCCTCCAGGAGCAGACCCCATGGCTCTTGTTTTTATTTTTATTTTTTTGTTTCTGATTTTATCCCATTTTCTCCCAATTTGGTAGCCAATCAGACCCGCTGTTTTACATCAATCCCCCCCTAGTAATGTGAGTTCGCTGCCGTAGTCCTGCGACCGGTAGTGACGAAGCGAAGTGACGCCTCTTCCGAGACGGCACTCGCCAGCCGTCGACCGTAACCCCGGTACTACAGGGCCACTCTTATGCGCAGCGAACGTCACGTCGGCTCCCCTCCCCCCTCCCTGGGGCGGACAGCCAATCGCCGCCCCCTGGTGGCACTCCCGGCCAGAGCCGACACTTGGCGAGACGGGGAATTGAACCCCGGTCTCCGTGGCCAGCGTCGGACATTACCCCGTGGCTCTTGTGACACGGCGTCTACATTGACAGCCCCAGGTCTGGAGCGCATGCTCAGAATTGTGGGAGTTCCCAGAGCGATGGTTCCCTTTGCGCTTCATCTCTGTACAAAATGCATCGCTGTTTTCTGAACCACGCTTGCGACTGGCCTGTGAAGCTGTAGAAGTAAAAATCGTAGTTTTAGTTGTTTGCGCACCATAGAAAACTTAAAAACAAATGTCACTTCAAGTTGTCAGGACAGCCCAATGTTCCTCCCGCTGTCCTGTAGGACAGGCCCTGTGTGAGAGGCTGTGTCAGAACTGGGGCCCCAGTGGTGCTGGTCGCGTTGGGAGGCAGGGCCTGTGGTGTTCCGTGTCTGTTGAAAATGTAGACGGGCCTTTTAATGTTTAATCCAGTCGTTCCAGATCTGTACATGAGGGGAAGCCGAGCCTTATTCTCAGGGCACTGGAGCCAAGCCGACCATCTGTGAAAGTGCACCTCTCTCCTTCCAAAACCAGGCTCCGGGTCTCACTCTGTCTAACACTGGACAGATTAATCTGCCTGCTTTGTCTCGAGAGCAGCGGTGGAACTGCATCCTGTCTGTGCGACAAGGGTAATCCTTTTTGGGAGACATGGTTTTGATTTCCGTGCCTAGTTCCACAGCAGGGCCCCCAACCGTCCCGGCAGGGCAGGGCAGGGCAGGGCAGAGCTAACAGCTGTGCAGACCCCTGCCCTCTCGGGTGGGGATGGCACACAGAGCTCTGCTCTCTAGTGTCACTCTGCCCTGTAAGACTTGGCCCTCTTTCCCTTTCCCTGTCCTCTGACTGACCGGCCCTTCTACACAGACGCAGAGTTTGCCCTGAGCACAGTGAACTCTTCAGTGCAGGCTGTAAGGCATAGCCTCTGGACAACAAGCTGGCACGTGTGCAGTCATGTTGAACAGACCGTGGTGCAGCACACATCTCAGACATGTCTACGTAGCGTGTGTTAATACGGTCCGAGCACAAGGAGGTGAGCTGGGTTCACTGGGAGCTCTTAGACGGCGGACACAGACCGGACTGGGTCTGACGCCTCAGTGTGAGCTCCCGGCTTTGAGAGCGCTTTTCGGCAAGGACGATGATATCGGTTTGCTTCCCAAATCCCCAGCCACCCCTTTATGGCGACATTACACTTCTCCACACCCTCACACCCCAACCCATTACACTTCTCCACACCCTCACACCCCCACCCAGTGGCGATGTAGAACTCATGCTGTACATTGTGAGAATGGAAGATGCATTTGGCTGTGGCTTTTTCTCCTTGGTAAAATGTAATGTAACGTAATATATATTTTTTGATGAAATACCGAATTTATGGGCAAAAAAAAGAAGTTATTTTGCAGGTTGCAATGAAATATGTTTCAATCAAAGGCAATAATGATATTTTTGCTATTTTGGATCACCCCAGCATCAGTTACCTTAGACCTGCCTCCTTTCAATAATTCTGCCTGTTTTTTTATTTTTATTTTTGTCTCAAAAGTAGTGAGATGTGAACGCAGACCGGAAGTGCATTACTCACCATGAACACAGACTCCCCCTGGCCCTTTCACATGCTGTGGATGGGCTGAGCACCGTTTCACTAAGACAACAAAAAAAACCCTCATTAAAATCACTCATTTTTCAGTTGGACGTGCATGTGTATTTCACTATAGTAGTGGCACTTTTAAAACTTTATTACAGAACCCAAAGTGAGGAGTTGGCAGCAGCGTGATTTAGTGTGCGGTCTACGCACACACAGAGGGACGGGGTGCAGGAGTCGTCCTTCAGGCGACCCTCGCAGTTTGGTCATTAATTACTGGAGTGAGCGCTTGGCAAGATTGTGAATCCAGATTCTTTATTTTTCTAGGACGAATGGTTTGCCTTTTAATGCACATGCACGCTGTTGTCTGGTCTGCCGTCGGTTCATGTGAAGAGGTTTATTTTCTCGAAGGTTAGGACAATCCCCGGTTTTAATGCGAACCATGGGAGCCCATCGCGTGCCACTTCACCGTCGTGTGGTTTGGTTTCCTCAAAGACCTCCTCCTCCTCAGAACATGCTTTCCATATGTCACCAGTGGTTCAGTCATCTTGCTTCATCCTGTGTAGTATTTGTTTTCAAGCCTTACATCTAAATGCAGGGCGGAACCCCTTAAAGCAAGCTCAGCGTCTTCCTTGAGGTGTCGACTCTGGTTTCTGTAACTTCAGTTGGAAAGAAAGGCTGAATTCAATCAGCTGTCATTAGATAAGTGGCATAAAGCCTCGTGCCAAAGTGTTGCTCAGCGTCGCGTTTGTGTGAAATCCAGATCGATAAAGGAACCGCCGCTTGGCCAGAGTGCTTTTCTCCATCTTGTGACTCTTAACAACACTGCCATGTCTGACAGGGAAGGGCCGAGATTTAAACAGAAGCCGATTCACACTGTTGCAGACTTTGCTTTTTATAGAATCGTGGGAGATTAGGGGACAAAACGAGACTCCTTTGGCAACGTCTTTGATCAATTGGGTCAAAACGCATTTCCTTTTTACCTGAAAATGTAATGGCTTTGCACGCTGACAAGGTTTTACGGAAACATGGCCAAGAGCATTCATTTCATACTTCAGGGCGATGTTGACATGGTGACTGAAGACACTAGCATTCTCACTATGTCACCGCCATGTAAACAGGGGTGTCTTTGCTGCGTCTTAATCAACAGCACAGCTGCTGGCGTCTGTCTTCTCAAAGTGCGCTGCTTGACTGATCCTGCGAGTCTAGGCATCCCAACGAAAAACATGGCATCATTTCAGGATGAATAAAAGGCCCTTCTCCACAATGGGGAAAGCACACAGCATTTAAGCCCCATTTGTGTTTGGAGAACTCCTGTTGAAATGTGTTCAAAGAACAAAAAATTGCAAGTGTAGGAGTATGTACCTGCTTTCAGTGAGTTCTCACTTCGTTGTAGCCCAACTGCTGATCCAGGATCAGCTAACCAGCGCACCTTGAGAAGGTCTGGGCTTGGGAGCAGAACCTCGTCCCCTGCATGCTGACAAGAAACAAAATGGCGGTTGGCAAGTTCCTGCGGAAGACCGCTAGCTCACCGAGCATATCAGCAAAACATACTTACCAAAGACCCGAGGGAAATGTCAGCACATAGTCCAAGCCACGTTCTCCTTTTAATATACTGGTATTAAAACAGATACCAACTCTTATTGTAGGACTGTATGTCACAGGTAGAACTGTGGTAAATGTGAGAATCTGTATAAATGGAAGAATTGGCCAGTTCCTAGAAAAACGAATTAAAAAAACCTCAGCAACTCGCCATGGGGTTTTATCTCAAACTTGTAAAGGGACACCTGTAACACAAGAGCCACAGGTTGTGAAGAGTCCTGTCGCTGTCCCTGTCGCATGCTAATGATCCCACAGGGAGATGCGCTCTGGACAGAGTTAACCACCCAGCCTTTATTCCGTGGCCCGCTGTCACAATGCGTAGTGATGTGTGTGTTCTGGGAGGATCCAGCCCATAATTCAAAATGTTCTGTTGCCATGCTGTGTCACACAAACCCATATAAACCCAGACAAGGGCTTCATATCGTCGTACACACTTTTTTCTGTGGCCTTTCTGTTCAATCGGACTGGATGTGGGAGCCAGAGGAACGTCGCAGCAGGTCCCTTTGCAGTAGTAGCATTGGAGTGTGTCTCATTTGATCTCTGTATGTACTGTATGTATGTATTTATGTGTATGAGGTACAAACAAAATGTGTTGGAAATTTAATGAATTAACATACAGTATGTACTGCCTTCAAAGTCTGTGCATTTTATGATTTCTGAATCCAAGGTTTCTGTTATTTAGTCAAAAGCCGTTTTTGTATTGTAAAACTGATGCTGGTGGTTTCCTTTTTTTGTATAAATACAATACTGTACCGTTATTTGTTGTCAATCTAGGCTGTAAATTCAAATATTAAACAAATAAAATATTTCAAACAATTAGGGCTGTACATTTGGCTTCATTGCTTATGTACCCTGAAGGTTTATGGTCAAATTAATTGTGTGTGTGTGTGTGTGCGTGCGTGCGTGCGTGTGTGTGTATCTGTGTATCTGTGTGTGTGTGCGTGCGTGTGTGTGTGTGTGTGTGTGTAAAATAGAGTCACTAAAGGGTGATTTGCAACCACAATAATACCTCAACTCAATACCTATTGTTTTCCCCCCAGAAACCCTGACAGCCTGAGAGAGATCATATTCACCTCTGACTGAACTCTGAAAGGGAAGTCTTCAGCATGCTGTTGTAACAAACTGCTTTTGGCAACTGGTAGAATTTGTGTGTGTATTTTATTTGTATCTCCCATTTTGGAATGGCTTAATATATTAGTGTTCTAAATAAAGAGTGTAATAAGTGGTTACAGCATTCAACGCTGGCCACTGCAACCAGGGTTCAATTCCACCGGCCGCTAGTCTGCTCTGGCTGGGAGTGCCACTAGGGGGCGGCGATTGGCTATCTGCCCCAGGGAGTTGCGTATAGGAGTGGCTCTGGAGTTATGGTTGACAGCTTGGCGAGTGCCGTCTCGGAGGAGATGATACTTCGCCGCTGTCACTGCCAGTCTCAGGGCTACGGCAGCGAACTCACAATACGAGAGGGGGGATTTACATGAAAAATAGAGAGTGTAATTGGCTACTAAATTGGGAGAAAAATGGGATCAAATCTAAAACAAATTCTAGAAGAGTGTAATAAGCAGTGGAGTGGCTTGCTAGACCCCAAGGCTGGCGTTTTAACGAGACTGATGAAACCTGTCCAATGTAAAATGACATCATCGTAGCACAGGTTGTGAATCACCTAAAAGATATGCTGAGAGCAGGCTGTGTGGGGGCAGAAGCAGGCTGTGGGGGGCAGAAGCAGGCTGTGGGGGGGCAGAAGCAGGCTGTGTGGGGCAGAAGCAGGCTGTGGGGGCAGGCTGTGTGGGGGTGAAGCAGGCTGTGTGGGGGCAGAAGCAGGCTGTGTGGGGCAGAAGCTCTGCTGTGTGGGGCAGAAGCAGGCTGTGTGGGGCAGAAGCAGGCTGTGTGGGGCAGAAGCAGGCTGTGTGGGGGGCTGCTGTGGGGGCAGAAGCAGGCTGTGTGGGGGCAGAAGCAGGCTCTGCAGAAGCAGGCTGTGGGGGCAGAAGCAGGCTGTGTGGGGGCAGAAGCAGGCTGTGTGGGGGCAGAAGCAGGCTGTGTGGGGGGCAGAAGCAGGCTGTGTGGGGGCAGAAGCAGGCTGTGGGGGGCAGAAGCAGGCTGTGGGGGCAGAAGCAGGCTGTGTGGGGGCAGAAAGCTCTGCTGTGTGGGGGCAGAAGCAGGCTGTGTGGGGGCAGAAGCTCTGCTGTGTGGGGGCAGAAGCAGGCTGTGTGGGGGCAGAAGCAGGCTGTGTGGGGGCAGAAGCAGGCTGTGTGGGGGCAGAAGCAGGCTGTGTGGGGGCAGAAGCAGGCTGTGTGGGGGCAGAAGCAGGCTGTGTGGGGGCAGAAGCAGGCTGTGTGGGGGCAGAAGCAGGCTGTGTGGGGGCAGAAGCAGGCTGTGTGGGGGCAGAAGCAGGCTGTGTGTGGGGGCAGAAGCAGGCTGTGTGGGGGCAGAAGGCTCTGCTGTGGGGGGCAGAAGCAGGCTGTGGGGGGCAGAAGCAGGCTGTGTGGGGGCAGAAGCAGGCTGTGTGGGGGCAGAAGCAGGCTGTGTGGGGGGGGGCAGAAGCAGGCTGTGTGGGGGCAGAAGCAGGCTGTGTGGGGGCAGAAGCCGGCTGTGTGGGGGCAGAAGCAGGCTGTGTGGGGGCAGAAGCAGGCTGTGTGGGGGCAGAAGCTCTGCTGTCCTACTCTACAGCAGGCCCCTGCTCACATCCCTCTCAGTTACATCAGACCATGAAAATAAACACACCAGACATGGGTCAAATCATTATTTGAAATGGTAACACTTCAGACGCTAGTACAATTCCTGTGGATAAGCAGGAGTAATAACATGATATAATAGCTTAATCCTATGGTCCTCGGGTCAATCTGACCCGTTTTAAAATTTCAACATCAAGGAAAAGTATGTTAAAATATTGTTTTTTCTATGTTTTTTCTTCTGCTTGGCTCATTTACTGTACTAAACATGTGATATAACGACTTTAGAATGGTTGAACATGAGCCGGGTCAAATTGACCCGAATGCCCTGGGTGTGACCAAAAACACGAAGACCATAGGAAGGTTAAGCCATTTAGTGGATGCTTTTATCCAAAGCGACTTACAGTTGTGAATGCATACATTTTTCTGTATATGTGCTCCCAGTGGGAATCCAACCCACAACCTAAGCGTTGCCAACACCATGCTCTACCTACTGAGACACACAGAACCACACTCTACCTACTGAGACACACAGAACCATGCTCGACCTACTGAGCCACACAGAACCACGCTCTACCTACTGAGACACACAGAACCACGCTCTACCTACTGAGACACACAGAACCACGCTCTACCTACTGAGACACACAGAACCACACTCTACCTACTGAGCCACACAGAACCACACTCTACCTACTGAGCCACACAGAACCACGCTCTACCTACTGAGCCACACAGAACCACGCTCTACCTACTGAGCCACACAGAACCATGCTCTACCTACTGAGCCACACAGAACCACGCTCTACCTACTGAGCCACACAGAACCACACTCTACCTACTGAGCCACACAGAACCACACTCTACCTACTGAGCCACACAGAACCATGCTCTACCTACTGAGCCACACAGAACCACACTCTACCTACTGAGCCACACTCTACCTACTGAGCCACACTCTACCTACTGAGCCACACAGAACCATGCTCTACCTACTGAGGCACACAGAACCACACTGTACCTACTGAGACAGTAACTCAGAGACTGAGTGCATGGTTGCTTCCTTATTATTATTTTAGTTTAATGCTTTTACCCCCTTTTCTCCCAATTAGGAATGCCCAATCGTATTTGCAAGCCACTGTCAATCTTGGAGAGCACAGCCGATCACGTGTTCTCTGACAAAACATCCAACCGGGACTGTCGTTATTGGTCGTGTTTAATTATGAACCGGCTTCAGGACACCACCTCTTCTGTTGCCTTCTATAAACTCTACTAAACGTAAACACGTCTCTGTGTTTGTATTTGCTCTGTGTTGCTTTGCTGTGTATTGATCATTCCTGTTGGGTAATTCATGTAGACAAGAACCCCCAGGCCCTGTTACAGATGGCCCCGCCCCGAATCATGTACACAAGAACCCCCAGGCCCTGTCACTGATGGCCCCGCCCCGAATCATGTTCCCGAAACTGGATCTGTTAAAAGCGTGGGTGCCCTCAGCCAATCCTGATGTGTTGAGTTATTTCAGAAACCTGTCTAAGGAAAAGTGCTAGTAACACTGACGTGCAGATAGCTGGCTATAATCCAGCAGGACAGATCCTTCCGCAGGATCATTACCCACACCTTGTCCTCACAACCTCGCTCTGAAAGTGATGTTCTCCATGACCTCCTCACCCTGGACCTGAATAGATCATCTGGGCCTGATGACATAGACCCCTCCTTCTTAAATATCGCTGCTCATGTACTCTCAGCCCACGAGTCTCACCAGTTTAACCACCTATCTTCTCCTCTGACTTTCCCCAAGATTGTAAATCTGCTACAGTGCTACAGAGGTAATAGAAGCGACCCCAATTGCCCCAGGCCTATTTCTATCCTGCCCTGCCTAGTAGCTGGTGTCCATTCTGGTCATGGCTGCACCACAGCCACCATGTAAGCAGTGAACAGCATTATGGCCCGGGATAACGCTACGCACTATGGGCATAGAGCAGACGCTCTTATCCAGAGCGACTTACACAGTTTACATTTCTGAACATACAATCCATTTATACAGCTGGATATTTTACTGAAGCAATTCAGATTAAGTACCTTTAGCTCAAGGGTACAACAGCAGTGCTCCACCTGGGAATCGAACCAGCAACCTCTGAGTTACAAGCCCAGCTCCCTAACCATTACACTACACTGCCGCCCTTAAACAAGCAGGCCTGTGTCGCCACCTTCTTTGACTTGGCCAAAGCCGTTGATTCTGTGGATCACACCCATTTTAATGTGCAGACTCTTCAATATAAATGTAAAGCTCTCCGTAGCATCACTCTCCTCCCTACCAAAGATGGCCGCACGACCCATATCTGACTGGTGCTGACCGCGTGGTTGTGTGACCACGCCCCCAAATACGTGATGTCATTGTGACATCATTTACCCACGTTCCCCTTACGGAGTGCTTAAACGCATCAAACAGACTTTGGGAAAAACTCACAAGCAGTGCTTCAAAAACAACAATAGTCAATGTTGTTATAAAACCCTGTCACCCCCGTTATCATACAAGTCTTCAAAATGATAATGGATTTTGAGAAAGCAGTAGAACAGAGTAATATTTACCTGACATAATGTTACCAGCTAGCAGGTAGCTAGTGTGTAATATGCTCTCCCAACCAATGCTTTTCAAACTTAGTGAGTTTACACTAAACAGCTTTCAGGGTGGAGCTCTTTAACAACAAAGGGATCACTGATAAGAATATGGGCACATAAATACAGTATGAGCGATAACACGATAACAAACAGGACGTTCATATACAGTCCCGGCCAAAAGTTTTGTCGCATGAGTGGACAAAAGTGACAATTGCTAATTACCCAACTCTTAATTAGCGAATAAAGTTAGGAAACAACACAAATTAATCATAAGTGTCTAAAGTTTATTTAGATACCATCAAAACAAAAATTTCATAGATGCTTATAAGGTTTATTGCTTGATAATGATGAACAAGCCAGTTTCTACCTGGACAAAAGTCTTGTCGCAAATCAAATTATAATCAAGAAATTTGATCTTTCTCAAAAAGTAAATAAAATAACAAATGAAAAATCAGTCTAGTATTTCATCATGGACTATAAGTTAAGAAATTAATATCTTGTATGGGTTCCTTTGGCCTGCAGAACAGTTGCCATCCGGTTTGGCAGAGAGTCGTAGAGCTTGTTGATGAAGTCGTCGGGGATGGCATGGAAGGCCACCTTGCAGGCATCCCAAAGCTCCTCCAAGTTCTTCGGCTTGGTCCTCCAAGCTTCCTCCTTCATTCTTCCCCAGATATGCTCAATAATATTCATATCTAGAGACTGTGCTGGCCATCCCTGAAGGACATTGATCTTCTTCCCCTGAGAAACTTCATAGTGGAACCTGAGGTATGGCAAGGAGCTCCATCCTGTTGAAAAATCTGACCCCTTTTGTAGTTGGGAATGTACTGGGAGGCAAGAATCTGTTGATATTTGGCACTGTCAATGTTACCATCCACCTTACAGATCTCCCTGGCACCTCCGTATTGGACGTAACCCCAAACCATAATCTTTCCACCTCCAAATTTGACTGTCTTCTGGGTGAACCGTGGGTCCAGACGGGCCCCAGAGGGTCGTCGACAATATTGGCGGTGCTTGGGATGGAGCTCAACTGACGATTCATCTGAAAAATCTATTTTTCGCCACTTTTCTGCTGTCCACCCTTCCGTCAGGCTATGGGCCTTGGCGTACGCAACACGATTTCTTAGCTGTCTCTTGTTTAGTGCTGGTTTCTGGGCAGCAATACGACCGTGGAGACCATTGCGAGCAAGAAACCAACGTACAGTTCTTGACGAAACAGGCATTGCTGGCGTCCACTCCTCCTGGAGCTGTGAGGTGGTTGACATGGGGCTGGCTTTTGACAGTCGGACCAGCAAGCTGTCGTCAGATATGAATATTATTGAGCATATCTGGGGAAGAATGAAGGAGTAAGCTTGGAGGACCAAGCCGAAGAACTTGGAGGAGCTTTGGGATGCCTGCAAGGTGGCCTTCCATGCCATCCCCGACGACTTCATCAACAAGCTCTACGACTCTCTGCCAAACCGGATGGCAACTGTTCTGCAGGCCAAAGGAACCATACAAGATATTAATTTCTTAACTTATAGTCCATGATGAAATACTAGACTGATTTTTCATTTGTTATTTTATTTACTTTTTGAGAAAGATACAATTTCTTGATTATAATTTGATTTGCGACAAGACTTTTGTCCAGGTAGAAACTGGCTTGTTCATCATTATCAAGCAATAAACCTTATAAGCATCTATGAAATTTTTGTTTTGATGGTATCTAAATAAACTTTAGACACTTATGATTAATTTGTGTTGTTTCCTAACTTTATTAGCTAATTAAGAGTTGGGTAATTAGCAATTGTCACCTTTGTCCACTCATGCGACAAAACTTTTGGCCAGGACTGTACAGCTCTATAAACAAAATGAGCTTGAATGCCCACTAGCTAGGCCGTATTGATAAATATAATGGCATTGCGCTTGTGTAACTTTGTACCCCTCATTTATGTTCAAGTTCAGCTGCTGATAACAAACGCTTTACTCTGGAAGAAAACAACATTGTGTAAGTTACTCTCAATACTCTGGTTATAGTATGGTGCCACGCTATAGCTAGCTAGCTAGCTAGCTAACATAAGCGAACAATAATTGCCCAGCTAAAGTTAGCTAGCTAGTAGCAACACCGATTAACTGCCAACCAATAGCTAGCTAAATCATCAAAAGGGATCATTTGTGTGTTTGTAAAAACAACTCCAGGTGCACAGTGAATGAGCAGTAATAATGTTTAGTTGGAATCGTAATCTATCATCAAATCGAAATCCTATCAACGCCATATGGTGTCATATCAACAAGTATCAGCTGAACTTGCAGTAAACCTTGTATTTGTAATATGCTAATTTCATGACAACTAATCTTCTGAGCTTGTACTGCTCCCTACCTTACAAACCCCAATTATCCTAGAACCCCTTTGCCATTTAAGTTGCTCTGAATATATAACCTTGGCCCCCAAACCTAACACTGCTTTTGGTCGCAATTCTTTCCAATTCACTGCCATGCATGACTGTAACTTTATACAATCCACTCTCAAATTACCAAGCCTCAGTGTCTCCACTAATTCCTTCAGAAATGTATTACAGAATTCCATAATTGATCACTGTACCATGCTGTATCCATTTTATGTTGTAGACTGTTTGAATGTTGTATTGTGTGATACAGTGTATTTTTGTGTTGTATTGTTTTTGATACTGTTTAGACTGAATATTGTGGTTTTGGTTTTTGTGACTCTTGCTGTGTTTGTAATCCTCTCGGCCATGTCATCATCGTAAAACAAGAATTTATTTCATCCGGTTAAATGAAATGCAATAAAGTGGCTATTTTTAGAATCACCATTTTTACTCAGCCACATGTGTGCTCCTGGCTTTCCTGCCCCATGGATTCTGAGTGACACAGTGAGACTTCCAGCTGTCCTTCCTAACAGTCAAGGATTTCAGCTGGTTTCTGAGCTTCTGCAGGGCCGGGGTTAGGGTGAGAGGTGCTGGCGTGAAATGGGGGGGGGGGGGCAGGCTTTGCTGTGCCTTCGCTCAGAAAGCTCTCCAAGCAAGACAAATATTTTCAGTAGCCCAACCTACCGGTCTGACCTGCCTTTCAGCTCCTGAGCACAGACTGACTGTGTAGTGAAGGAGAGGATTCCTGGCTGGGCTTGAATATGCCCCCCCCCCTCACACCAAGAGACAAATAGAAGAGGAGAGTATCGACACATGTGCCCACACACACACGCACACACACACACACGCGCACGCAGCTCAGGGAGACGACTGTTCAGCCGTGTCTGCTGTTCTGGGAGGACTCTGAACTCAGCTGTTGGTTTGACTCGGGCAACTGGGGACGCGAGCAGTTTGTAAAAGTGTGTGTGACCCTCCCATCTCCTCCCCTCTCATGGGGAGAGAAGCCTCCCTGCTGCACTCGTCCCACTTCTCCTTGCCATGGGTGGGTGTCACAGCTACACTGGCACCAGGAAGGCGGACACCTCCACAAAGAGAGTGCAGTTCTCTGAAGTCACCGGACACAAACTGTGAGTAGCAGCTGCTGTCTCCTTTCCAAAAGTGTGCCTTTCGTTTCGCTCGGTAGCACGACAAGGGTTTGTACTGGATGTCTGTTTCTTAGAACTTACAGGGTATGAATGTTCCTCTTAATGGTGTGACATTTAAATGCTCCTGAACATTGTTGGTTAGAACACTGTTTAAACCTGGAAGACTCTTTATAAGACTACGCTTCCTTCAGTAAAGCAGTGTTTGAAAGCTCTCCGATCTCTCTCTCTCCCAATGCTACTCTGTTTGGCGAGCGAATCGTGCTTGGCAGCCTCTGCTACCCTCAAACATTCTGCGTTGCACAACAATGGAGAAAATGAGATCCACAGCCCCCTGCTTCCAGAGGGAGTGTGCGCCAGCGCAGGGTAGAAATCTCACAGCAATGCACTTTCTTCCGTCAGGCAGTGTAGGAAACTTACAGGGAGAGCAGCACAGGCTGTTCTTTAGACAAAAAACTAGATATCAAGACACCAGTTTGCCCCAAACTCCCCTGCCCCCCTTTTATCTCCAAGGTGAAAAGGAAGAAATGCACAGTGCTCACACAGCCGTCTGATTAATGAGCTCTCCGAGCTTTTTGATAAGGTCTGGCTCGCCCTCACCTCTGTGCAACAAGTGAAGGGCGCATATTTGTGTGACCACATCAGCTGCGGTGAATTCCTTCCGCCACAATGCAGTGGAGGGAGCAGGGACTGGGGCTGGAGGGCACACACAGGTGGTGAAGGAGGGAGGAGGGGGGTGCTGTGGCTGGGACGCTGAACTGAAGGGAGAAGGAATGTTAAAACTGCAAGTCCAGAGAGTAATACATAATTCATGCCATTTAGCAGACACTTTTGTCCAAAGCGACTTACAGTAGTGAATGCATATTTTTTTCAGTATATGTGGTCCCGGTAAGAATTGAACCCACAACCTAAGCGTTGCCAACGCCACACTCTACCTACTGAACCACACAGAACCACGCTCTACCTACTGAGACACACAGAACCACGCTCTACCAACTGAGACACACAGAACCATGCACTACCTACTGAGACACACAGAACCACGCTCTACCTACTGAGACACACAGAACCACGCACTACCTACTGAGCCACACAGAACCACGCTCTACCTACTGAGACACACAGAACCATGCTCTACCTACTGAGACACACAGAACCACGCTCTACCTACTGAGACACACAGAACCACACTCTACCTACTGAGCCACACAGAACCACACTCTACCTACTGAGCCACACAGAACCACGCTCTACCTACTGAGCCACACAGAACCACACTCTACCTACTGAGACACACAGAACCACGCTCTACCTACTGAGACACACAGAACCACGCTCTACCTACTGGGCCACACAGAACCACGCTCTACCTACTGAGCCACACAGAACCACACTCTACCTACTGAGCCACACAGAACCACGCTCTACCTACTGAGCCACACAGAACCACGCTCTACCTACTGAGCCACACAGAACCACACTCTACCTACTGAGCCACACAGAACCACGCTCTACCTACTGAGCCACACAGAACCACGCTCTACCTACTGAGCCACACAGGACCACGCTCTACCTACTGAGCCACACAGAACCACTCTCTACCTACTGAGCCACACAGAACCACACTCTACCTACTGAGACACACAGAACCACGCTCTACCTACTGAGACACACAGAACCACGCTCTACCTACTGAGACACACAGAACCACGCTCTACCTACTGAGCCACACAGAACCACGCTCTACCTACTGAGACACACAGAACCACACTCTACCTACTGAGCCACACAGAACCACACTCTACCTACTGAGCCACACAGAACCACGCTCTACCTACTGAGCCACACAGAACCACACTCTACCTACTGAGACACACAGAACCACGCTCTACCTACTGAGACACACAGAACCACGCTCTACCTACTGGGCCACACAGAACCACGCTCTACCTACTGAGC
This sequence comes from Aldrovandia affinis, assembly GCA_029706075.1. Classification (NCBI taxonomy): domain Eukaryota; kingdom Metazoa; phylum Chordata; class Actinopteri; order Notacanthiformes; family Halosauridae; genus Aldrovandia; species Aldrovandia affinis. The sequence goes on from JAINUG010000212.1 coordinate 87,071, forward strand.
CACACAGAACCACACTCTACCTACTGAGCCACACAGAACCACGCTCTACCTACTGAGCCACACAGAACCACGCTCTACCTACTGAGCCACACAGGACCACGCTCTACCTACTGAGCCACACAGAACCACTCTCTACCTACTGAGCCACACAGAACCACACTCTACCTACTGAGACACACAGAACCACGCTCTACCTACTGAGACACACAGAACCACGCTCTACCTACTGGGCCACACAGAACCACACTCTACCTACTGAGACACACAGAACCACACTCTACCTACTGAGCCACACAGAACCATGCTCTACCTACTGAGACACACAGAACCACGCTCTACCTACTGAGCCACACAGAACCACACTCTACCTACTGAGCCACACAGAACCACGCTCTACCTACTGAGCCACACAGAACCACTAGTCTATCGTATCTAATACACCAACTGCACCCAATACTCTGGATGTAAGGGGTGCTGGAGGGTCAGGAACATTATAACCCGATTCAGTGAATCCTAGTATTCATTGACTAATTTAACTTCAGCTTCTTCAATTCTTGGAATGCTAATGGGTTCAAAGGAGCTGGATTATGACCTTCCAGGACTGGAGTTGAAATCACTGGTGTGTGTGTTCTGATAGCAGTGCTGGAATTTAATAAATATTGTTATTACAAAGACAACAGTGTGCACCCGTGGTAGTTTGTACACACTGGCGTTTATTTTTCCTGTGTCTGGGGTGCTGTTGTGTGGTGGAGTAGAGTTTGCCCGCAAGGTTGATGACCTCGCGTAGAAAAGGCAGACACAGGGGTGTGAATAGCGCCCATTGTTGTTGTTATCAGTGCCTGAAAGGTTTCCTGCTCTAACCTCGGGTTCACCAATCCATCATTGTGGGAAATTTACGGTTCCCGAACCTAGCCAGTAAGGTACACGATTACTTTCCCCCCCCACCCCCTTGGAGAAGGACTGTTTGCGTTTTTATTTTTTTATTTTTAATGAAATTGAAATCTTCCCGAGCTGTCCTCCCTCTGTGTGCCTGAAGTTCCCCAGAAAGGAAGTGCTTTGTAGGAAGGGAAAGAATGTTTGGGCACAGCTCAAAGGAGGAGCTGCAGTGTGACGCTGGGCCTCTGTGTTTCTAGGAAAGGCGTTCAGCTGGGAGACCCCAGATCCTGTGCTGTAAACACCTCCAACAATATGCTCTCGCAGATGAGCCTCAGCCTTTCCCTTTCAATACTGCTCCTCCAGCATTCTGGAACAATCCAGCAAATCCTTGCGTAGGGGGAGGGGGAGAAATTATTTGGGCATAAATACAATTATGAATACAGTGTCTGTGACTCTGAACATGATATCCACAGGGGTAAATCGAGTATGGTGGCGTGTCTGCATTTAGCATAGGACAACTAATGGATGATTTGCTACACTTACAGACTGCAAGGGAAATATCGAAAGACAATGCTAAACTTTAAAATGCAGCAAGCAAAAATGCATACGCATACTTACTCTCGGACCACAGCTTTGACATATTTGAGCTGCATTACATCTGGAAGGCACATTGAGTATGTAAATATCCAAATTCCATTTTTTTTTTTTTTTTTTTTTTTTTTTTAAACCTCTGTTTAAATCCCACCGCTACCCCAGTCTCTAGAAACGGAGCACGCCGGCAGAAGCTGGACAGCCTTTAATCGTTTCACAACAACGTCAAACCCCATCATCACGGAGGCAACCTGGGACCTCCTTTGCACTGTGGATTCTCGAGGTTGTCAGTGGGGTGAACTAAAAAATAGCCAGGTTTTATTTGGAGGGCAGCCAGTCCAAATACAAAAGCTGTGAAACCTAATCTTCACAACAGCACACCAGTGACTTCTTGGAAATTGTATTTCCATATTACTTCCATTTACGCCATTCTGTGTATCCGTGGTGGTCTGTCCATTGAGACAAAGAGGTTTAGCCTCCCATAAATCTGGTTTAAATTATTTTTCATTCTTATTAGTTGCATTCATGAGATTTTGGTTCGTTAGCTCAGCATTTCAGTTTGTATCACATACGGGTTTCTCCCAGATTGCTCCTGCACCCTAAACTCAAGCACTCATCATTTTAAAATAATTTTTTTCATTTATAGTTTCAAATATTTCACATTTTCTCCCAATTTGGTTGCCAATTATACCCTCTATTTATCTCAATTCACCCTCCCCCACGAGTCTGCCACCCGTCCGGGCCGGTAGATCCACCTCCTCCGAGACGGAACCCGACCACGGACTCCTTTCTGCTCCTCGACGGACTCATGTGCCGGCTCACCCTCCCCCTGCCCCCTGCCCCTTCCCCTGGGGCGGACAGACAAATGCCGCCCCAGATCGGGGCTGACAACCACGGCCGGTCTGGTAGAGACGGGTTTCAAACCGCATCCCTGACAGGCAGTGCACATCACAGCCAAAGTGTGGTGCGTTATACCGCTACGCTATCCGCCGCCCCCACTCATCATGTTCAGTGCGTGTGCACATGACTCAGAGGGTCATCGCTAGATAGTAACCCTATTTTTCCCCCAGATCTTGTGCATTTGTTGCTAAAGTGGTAAGCTTCAAGGACGAGCTGGTAACCCTAACCCAACTCTTACCCTAACCCTAAGCGTGAGACAGCTGGAAGGAGGGTTGGGACACTTTCCCTCGTTACTATGGGGACTCAATCAAACCTTGCGGGAGTTGGATAAAATAGGGAAAAAATAGGGTTACTATCAAGCCATGACCCGCTTTGAGGCTGTAGCTCTCTGGGCCTCTTATAGCACTTCTCCACCGCAGTACGGCACAGTACGGGAACCACCGCTTCTCTTCACACCACATTCTACAAGTTAGGCTCACACAGACATGAGTAGGAGGAAGACAATTTGTGCACAGCTTTATACCGGCAGACTGTGGGTGCCCGATTGCCAAGAGGGGGTCACTGGTGAGAGGGTGGAGGAACAGCAGTGATTTGAGGAGCCCTGATGTAGGGTACCAGACACCCCTAAAGCTTAAGTTGTTCACCAGAAAGGCATAAACAGAGAACTGAAGATTACTACTGTATAAAACAGAGTTTCAAAATTCATGAGTAAGCTACTTTTCTGAGCACTGAAATCTGAACCCCTTCTGAGGTAGGATTGCTTATTTCACCGCTGTCTGCTGACCAAGCTCTCTTTGAGAAATAACTGCCCTCTAGTATACGGGCTGATTATTTTCACCAATTATCAGCACTCTATAAAGATAGCCAAAGAACCATCATCAATAACGATAAAGAAGCTGACGAATGGGAATGAACGTGTGCTGGAGTGCGTGTGAGTGTGAGCGTTAAATCGTGTGAAAAGCAGTTTGCGGAGATGAGCTGCTAGGGCTTTATCTGCGCCGCCAGCTGCACGCTACGCAGCCCAACGCATGCTGACATTTGGATTCCAGATCCAAACACTCTCTTATAGAGAAATAGGGCACTAAAAACGCTGCTTCACAGATGACAAAAATTACCTCCATATGTGCGATTCCTGTTCCTCCAGAACGAGCCGCTCTGTGCTGCTAGGCGAGTCTCGTGCGAGACTCGGGGAAAGAAACGCATTTTCTCCAGGGCATCCTTTGATCTCAGGATACCCGATGTTGCGTGTTTTGTTTTTTTCTTTATTTCTTTTGAGTTTAACAGAGAAGTAATCGGACCCAGCAAACCACATGAAACGGTACCTTCTAATTACCCTCACACACTGACACATTTTTCGATCACGTGGACTTTGATGGTTGACCCTTTTCAACGTGTTCCACAGCGACTGCAAATGTTGGTACGCTCACTCACCATACTGCCAATGGGACCGGGAATAATGCATTCCGCTCTTTCACTAACGCCGTCCAAGGATGAGCTTTTCACACGGCCTTCAAACATTACTCAAATGATTAAAATCAGGGACAAGGCCGTGAGTTTTGCAAGCAGGTTGTCTTTGAAGAACATTCTGTGTTTACCCTCCACTCACGCTGGCCTGGGCCTTGGCACTGATTCAGTAATACATTCCGATTTTTTTGCTGGGTACTGATTCGTCAAGCTAACGCATTAATGCTTGTGTTGATTGTAATGGTTTTATAATGTTTTTTTCCTGCCTATAGACAGATTTTTTCCTTTCTCTCATTCAAATATAAGCCATTTAGCAGACGCTTTTATCCAAAGCGACTTACAGTAGTGAATGCATACATTTCTCCAGTATATGTGGTCCCAATGGGAATCGAACCCACAACCTAAGTGTTGTCAACGCCATGCTCTACCTACTGAGCCACACAGAACCACCACATAGGCTACTGTATATTTAAGCAATTTATTGCATTGCATGATTTTCTATTTCCTGCCCAATAACTTCAATCAAGCCATTGCTTCACATAACACATAAGTAGTAGGCCTATAATTCAAGTATTTTTTACTGTCAGTTTTCCATTATGCACTTCTGTTATGGGGGTGGCTGTGGTTTGTGGATAGAACACACATCTCCTTAGTTTACACCTAATAGAATTAATCTGCTGCTTTTTCTCCATTGCTGTTTCCGTACAATGTGAAGGGTTTGAAATGACCAGAGTAAAGCAGTGCGGATTGAGATTATGCTTAGACAGGCAGTGTGGTATAATGGTTAGGGAACTGGGCTTGTAACGTTAAGGTTTCAGGTTCAATCCGCAGGTGGGACACTGCCGTTGTACCCTTGAGCAAGGTACTTAACCTGAATTGCTTCAGTTAATATCCATCTGTATAAATGGATTGTAAAGAAATGTCAACTGTAAGTCGCTCTGGATAAGAGCGTCTGCTAAATGCCTGTAATGTAATGTAATGCTTGCCTGAAATTAGTGCTGAAAATGGCCTCAGGAGAGATGTACACATAATCTTTTGAGCATACAGATCACACATTACAGTACAGCAGGGGTGTCCAATCTTATCCGAGAAGGGCCGGTGTGGGTGCAGGCTTTTGTTCTAGCCCAGCACTAAACAACTGATTAAACTAATCAAGGTCTTGATTGTAGACCATGATTGGTGAATTAGTTGAATCAGGTGTTTTAGTGCAGGGCTAGAACAAAAGCCTGCACCCACACCGGCCCTTCTCGGATAAGATTGGACACCCCTGCAGTACAGCATCCACATACCCGCGACCTGTAATCCCAACACCGGCTCGTTTGTTGAGACCCTGGCCACCTTCAAGCGACGACTGAAGACTCACCTCTTCAGGGTGCACCTCTCCCCGTAGTCCGGTTTTTGTTAACTTAGGGACATAGTTGCTTAGTTTACACGTCTACTTGTTTATGTATTGTATTAGGCTTAGGCATTATTTCCTGCATTGAGTGCTTTACTGCTACCTCTGAATTGTGGCTACAGATTTACCTACAGGGTCCTAGTTTAACTATGTGGTTGCTTCTAGCACCCAGGAATTGTACTTCCCACTAGGGTGGCTTTTCAGCTAAACTGTTCTTGACTACGGTTAACACTTTGTTGTACGTCGCTCTGGATAAGAGCGTCTGCCAAATGCCTATAATGTAATGTAATGTAATGTAATGTTTGTCCTCCCCGCTCAGAAAGAACAACAACACCCAGGCGGTCCCCTCCCTGGAGGAGAAACCCTACCTTCTCCAGGGGTACGTGTCGGAGCGCATCGCCGACATGGACGTGAAGACCCTCTCCGTGCTCCCTGACGGACTCGACAAGGCCGAGTGGATGGCCAGCAACAGTGAGTGTGCAGCGCCGCCCTGCTGGAAACAAGGAAGCAGGGCTCTGTGTCAGGGGTTATTGGCCCTTGGGCCAGAAAGCCAGTGCATTATGGGTAACACCCAAACTCGCCATTATCTACAGGAGTGTTTCTCAATCCATTCCTACAGGGCACACTGCCCTGCCATGTTTTCATTCCAACCTCCGCTTAATCATGCTCAAGTGATCATTAACAGACGACCGATGCAGATGATAGGTTGGGAGCGGAGGTTGGAATTAAAATGTCCAGGGCAGTGTGCCCTGTAGGAATGGACTGAGAAACACTGTGCTACGCCAATCTACTGAATCCAACTGACCATACAGTATGTCATCAATAATTGGGTTTCATTATAGATTTTTGCTTAAAAAGCCAGTCACCTAGGTTGTCTAGATCCATTTAATGATTGGGTCTCTTTGGTACCCTGGGAACATGGCCACAATTGACTATATTAATATACTAAATTGAGGGATTTTAATGAAGGTAGAAGTTTTTGTATAAAACTAAAACAAGAAGCATCAATTACATTGGTTTGTTAAATCAGACACATGATCTGCACACCTGACCATATTCCTGAGCTGGGCTGCTAATCTACAGGCAACTGCCTAAATACAGGAAACGCTTGAGTGATTGAAGGGTTCTGGTGGCTCTGTTATGGTGTGGGGTGCATTTTCCTGGCATGGTTTAGGTCCACTCAACCCTTTAGAGGGCAAGGTAAATGGCAATAAATACAAATCCATTCTGAGTGAACACCTTCATCCTGTGGTGAAGCATTTCTATCCTGATGGGAGTGGTCTCTTCCAGGATGACAATGCCCCCATCCACAGGGCACGAGTGCTCACTGAATGGTTTGATGAGCATGAAAACGATGCAAACCATATGCCATGGCCGTCTCAGTCACCAGATCTCAACCCAATTGAACACTTATGGGAGATTCTGGAGTGGTGCCTGAGACAGCGTTTTCCACCACCATCATCAAAACACCAAATAATGGGATTTCTAGTGGAAGAATGGTGTTGCATCCCTCCAGTAGAGTTCCAGACACTTGTAGAATATATGCCAAGGTGCATTGAAGCAGTTTTGGCGTCTCCTAATGACCCAACTCCCTATTAAGTTGATGTTAACTTTATTTTGGCAGTTACCTGTATATGACTAATGATGATTGAATTTAACCAATTCAGCTGCCCTATCAGGTCTTGAGTGTGTTACTGGTTCAAAGGGAGAATGAACTTGCTGACGGTGGCCCCCTAGGCCCAGACCTGTGACTTGGGAAGATCATAAAATATGCAAAACTGTGGGTGCTCAGCATTCCTTATGACTATAGCGCAAGGAATTTATTTTGCCCCACTGTACATCGATAAGACTTCAGCATTTATTTCTGCCCACAAGTTATATAATATGTCATATATAATATAGGCCATTTAGCAGACGCTTTTATCCAAAGAGACTTACAGTAGTGAATGCATACATTTTTCAGTATATGTGGTCCCAATGCGAATCGAACCCACAACCTAAGCATTGTCAACGCCAATGCTCTACCTATTGAGCCACAAAGAACAACTTTTAATCTGTTTTAATCTGTCGTTCCTCTTACAAACACCAGAATGCGTTACAGCATCTTTATTTTCTTTCTCTTCTTCTTTTGAACAATCTCATTTTGCTGACAATAAAATGGAGGCAGTGAAAGAGCAATGTTGAAGAGAGCACTCAGTGAGCCATCTGAAGTATGACTGAAATGTGGAACTGGGTTTCGGGAATCTAGTTGCTTCCTCCTGCCGTGGCCTGCGTTGCTTCAGTGGGAGTTTCTTCTGGCTGTGTGGGTAATGTGCTGTCTCGTTTGCCCTCCCTCCAGCCATCGCCTTCTTCAAGAACATTAACCTGTTCTCCAGCGCCCTGTCGGACTTCTGCACCACCAGGACCTGCCCCACCACTAGGGGGCCCGGAGATGTGTGAGTATTCCGCTTTCCTAAGCTTACCACAAGGCAGCATAAAAACTCCATGAAAAGCCCAGCGCAATGTAGCCGTCGTGATACCGTCTGATAACAGTTTTTGATCATTTCTCTTTCGGTTCCGACTCGGTCTCTGTCTCATTCCGAGCCTGAACTGAAACCGAACGGGCCATTTCAGCCTCAGGTACACTCCATTTTAAATCTATTAACGTTAGCTACATCTACTAATTAACGTCAAGTTTGTTTCCCTGAAAAGGGCACAAGAAACAATGTTGCCGTTAGTTTGTTTCTAGCAGAAACCTGAAAAAGCTGGTAATCAGGACACCTGCTAATCAATAAGGGTGTTCTATGACTACATTTACATACACACAGTATTCTGGATAATGGTCCTTGTGAAATCACATCTCAAAGGCAGGCGATTTTCCAGTATATGTGGTAATCAAAGTATCCCAAATAAGCCCCCTGAAGCAAATGCATGGATTTTCCTTCCAACTGTATATTCTGGGAGAAATGCTTGCTTTTGTGCTGCTTGTTTTTTTCCACACTTTTTGCAAAATTGCTTATTGTGAATGAATTGTCCTTATCAATATCAATCAATCCATCTGTCAGCCATTTGGGCTAACATCGGAATACTAGTGTGCATGTAAACATAGTCTACGTGACTTACTCTGGCCTGAAAACATGTTCATGAATGCAGGATGTGAACAAGATTTGCAAAGGTCTTTTTATGTGGTACATTATGTGTGTATAAAGAGCATAAACAGCAGTAGTATGTAAGGCAAAGTAAATAGTAGTTCAGCATCATAGCTCTGAGATCGCTTTTTTAAATTGTACTTTATTCCCACTCTCAACTTGGAGACTTGGTTTTAACGGTCTTCTAAAGTATCCCTAGGACTATTCTCTGGAGAACAATAAGTACTTTACCAAACAATTGTCATTTAACTTAAATAATTCAAGCTTGAGATTAATTTGGGGTCGTGGAAAAAGTCGGTAAGTTTTTAGTTGTATGTAACCAGTGGACAAGGTAAGATCCCTTTCTGAGGCTAATCTCTAAATGCTCGGTACATCCAACAAAAAAAACTTAAAATTTTCACACTGAACGACTTTCGATGTGTTCAGATGCAGCTTTGTCTTTGTCCGTCTCTGCAGGACGTACTGTTGGACTGATGAGCAGGGGAAGAAAGTGAAGTGTTCTGCCCCACTCTACGCTGACTACACCATGTCTTACATACAGGAGCTCCTGACTGATGAGGAGGTGTTCCCCACCAGTGCAAGTGGGTGTCAATTCCAGCTATGTGGACATCCCCGTAGCCTCTATAACTATAATATGTATATTAATTCATTTTATGGGGCTTCCCGGGTGGTCTAGTGGTTACAACGTTTGACGCTGGCCACGGTGACCGGGGTTAAATTCCACCGGCCGTGACAGAGTCGGCTCTGGCCGGGAGTACCACTAGGGGGCGGTAATTGGCTGTCCGCCCCAGGGAGGGGGGAAGGAAGCCAACATGAAGTTCGCTGCGCACAGGAGTGGCTCTGGAGTACCGGAGTTATGATCGACAGCCTGGCGAGTGTCGTCTCAGAGGAGACGATACTTCTGCTGTGTCACTGTCGGTCACAGGACTACAGCAGCGAACTCACAACACGAGGGGGGGATTAACATGAAAAATAGAGGGTGTAATTGGATACTAAATTGGGATAAAATCAGAAACAAATTCTTAATAAATTAATTTTATGATAGTGGTGGACAAAAAAGCAAACACCAGTTAAAGTTAATTAATAGGGTGTTTGGCCAGCACCATATTTTTTCCGCTCTCACCCCAGAATAAAATTTACGGTTAAATGATCTGCCTGTTTTGCCTTGTGCTTCCAAATGAATGCAGCCAAGGTAAACACAGTTAACTAGCACCTTAAACCTGTCCCTGTGCATTCCAGGATGTTACTTGTTGAATTAATGTATTAAAAGGCAAGTACGGTCCTCACTTGTAGGTATCGTAGGAGTTTATAGGTAGATGAACACTTTTTTTTTTGCTTAATTACTGAGCCACACCTGTGTGGTAGCCTCTACTTTGCATACTTTTTGTCCTACATTTACCCTGGTCTTTCCTATATGACATCATTCATCCCAACTAGCACCAGCTTTTTAAATAAGGACTTCAAAACATACTGACCTCACTTTCCACGTCATGTCTTATATGTATATGTCATGTCTTTTGTATTGTGTTGTGTGTGGTTTGTGTTGTGTGTGTGTTGTGTGTCTATGTTGTGTTAGGTTGTATGTGCCAATGCCCGCCCTGTATTATTGCAAAACAAATTTCCCTCTGGGATAATAAAGTATTCCATCTGTCTATATACATATTTCTCTTGTTCACTACCTGTGTAAAGTTGTTCGAGCAGAAGATGAACCCAGGGTCCTCTGTGTGTGTCTCCCCAGGCACTGCTTTCCCCAGAGGGTACGTGTTCCTGGTGCAGAGGATCTTCCTGTACCTGTTCCGCACGCTGGCGCACCTGTACTGGGTCCACTTCTGGGACGTGGTACAGATGGACATGCACCCGCACCTCAACACGCTATTCGCGCACTTCGTGACCTTCGGCCGCGAGTTCCACCTGCTGGAGCGGTCCGAGACGGCCCCGCTGGAGGACCTCATCGCTGCCCTCTGCTGGCACCACAGGTTCTGAGCGCAGCGGGGGGCGGGAGAGGGAGGGAGTTCACTCTGCGCTCGAGAGCCCCCACCTCCCGCGCTGACACCGAAAGGGCCGGACTGGCAAGCTAGCTACCGTCTTCAAAAGAGCCGGATCTGAATTAATTGTTGACTTTTTCAGCGGGGAGTGGGGGTGAACGACCAGACATGGCTCACGGCAGTGGAATGCACAGCTCAAGAAAGGAGGGAGGAGGAGATGCAGTGCATTCCGAAACTCGCAAATGCGCCTTCCCTCCGCATAACCAAACAGAAGGAAATGGGGTTGGCAGAAGACTGCTCAGAAACCTAAACCAAACGGATAGAGCGATTCACTCCTGTCTGTGACCCCCGCACCCTACAGACGGGAGAGAGTGCACACGGAGTCGGCGCTCGCTGGACCTCGAAACAGAAGCATTTCTGGTCACATGTCAACATTTTAAACACCCTACAGCAGGGGTGGGCAAGGAGGGCCGGATCCGTGTCTGGATTTCATGCCAACTTCTGCTCTTAATTATTTAATTAGCCCCAATCATTTACGTGATCTGACATTTTAGCTACATTTCTTGATAAGCCCATGAATGACAGCTGAAGACTGTTCTTGTGTTCCCATATGAGACATGTTACTGTGGTCTAATCTACAAGTGAGCCAGCATTGGCGTATCCAACTAATTAGCTAATTGAGCCAGAGGTAGTTGGTAGAAACAAAAACCTGGAGTTGCCCACCCCTGCCCTATGGCTGAAGGTGCTTTAAATGGGTGGCTGTACATATTCACTCGTGCATGCAGAAGCAGTTTCACACCCAGTGATTCATTAAAATGATTGATGATATCCCAGCTGAGAGTGAAGGGGCAGATTGTTGGATGCAGGTAATCTTTTCAAAGGGGTGCTAAACCTATCAGGACATGGACATTTTTAGGTGGATTGTGCCAATGAGATCTAACTCAGAACTGCAGTTCCATGATCGGCCACAAGGTTTCAAATTTCACCCCCCCCAGTGAGGCGGAAGGTGAGCAGAGGCAGGAGACACTACAGGTAGGGTGACACTAGGGCGACTGGTTCCGGGCAATCTTACCCTGTGTCAGGCCATGTGTGGGTGCAGGCTTTTGTTCCAGCCGAGCAGTAGCTCACCTGATTTGACTAATCAGCTAATCAAAGTCTTCAATCAGGGCTTTGATTAGTGGAATCAGGTGTGTCACTGTTCAGTTGGAACAAAAGCCTGCACTCCAGAACCACGCTTCTGTCCTCGCCCACACAGGTAAGATTGCCCACCCCTCCTGTAGGGTGACACTGAATGCCACGGATAACCCGACTGGTTCCGGGTGAACACCACCGCTCATCTGCGTTCTCTCAGGCCATGACCCGTCATGCCCGCCACAGCCAGAACCATCGCTTCTGTCCTCGCCCCCGCACGAGCATGCGGTCCAAACCAGAGGCTCCAGAACCATCGCTTCTGTCCTCGCCCCGCACGAGCATGCGGTCCAAACCAGAGGCTCCAGAACCAGCCTCCACGTCCTCACCTTCATATGTGAATTAAGTTATTACTGTGTACAGTGCTTTTTTAAAAATGTATCAAATGTTTTAAATCTCTGCATTTAAATCTGTTAAAAACAGGTCATAAATAAACAACTACATAATCAATACAGTATGAACTCTTTTAGAATCATAAACTGATAGCAGATAGCCGGCAACACAAAAAAAGATTTTCAATTTAGGAATGATGTAGAAGGTCACCCGACACCTATATTTATTGAACTTAAAACTAAAACTTAGAAGTGATTGTTTTAAAAATGTTATACAGTCAGGTCCAAAATGATAGGCTACCTTGATGAGCAAAAAAGGCTGTATACAAAAACATAGATAATGAACTATATTTTATTCCCAGGCATATAGGAAAACTTTATACTTTTATTCTGATTCAATTATTCAAATTTTTCTTTTTATTGAATAAAAAAAATTCTGAAAAGTGTAGGTGTCCTAATTACTGGCACCGCTAAAGATTATTTAAAATGAAACCAAACAAATTAAATTTGCAATAGAATTCTACTTATTTTATTTCATATGTCTTAAGGAATATAAAACATAAAATTCCCTTGCCATCCATCACCATGGGAAAAGCTGAAGAACTGTCAAAGCAAAAGAGACAGATGGTTATTGACCTACACAAGTCAGGTAATGGGTTAAAAATATATATATAAATGGTTAAACATACCACTAACCACTGCACAAAATGTTTCAAACATCAGGAACACTGGCAAACTTGCCAGGGATAGGACGCAGGTGCATGCTGTCCCCACGCACAGAAGAGGGAAATGGTGAGGGAGGCAAAGAAGAACCCAAGGACCACAGTTCAAGAAATGTTGCAGACAGTTTAGTTTGCTCACAATGGTCACAAAGTCTCAAAATCACCCATAAGATGCCATCTCCCCACCAACAGGCTCGTTGGAAGAGCTGCAGGAAGAACGCCCTTACTGAGAGCAATAGACAAATTCAGGCGCCTGGAGTTTGCCAAACGTCATTGGAACAAATGACTGGAACCGGGTGCTATGGTGATGAGACCAAAATGTAACTTTTTAACCATCGGTGTAAAAGAGGGACTCATACAAGGGAAAGCACCTCTTACTCACCGTCAACATGGTGATGGATCATTGATGCTTTGGGGCTGTTTTTCTGCCAGTGCTCCAGGGGCCCTTGTTGAGATCAACAGCATAATGAATTTCACCAAGTAACAGGACAAAACGTGGTTGCCTCTGCCAAGAAGCTGAGACTTGGCCGCAGCTGGACCTTCCACCAATGACCCCAAACATGCCTCAAAACCAACACAAAATGGTTCTGTGAAAACAACATCAATTTTGCAATGGCCATCTCTGTCTCTGGACTTAAACCCTGTTCAAAGCATGTGGTGTGAGTTGAAGAGGGCAGTCCATAAGCGCAAACCTAAGGATATCAAGGATCTTGAAAGGTTCTGCATGGAGGAATGGCCCAAAATCCCTCCAAACGTGTTCTCCAACCTTATTCAATATTAAATAGGCTCAGTGCCATTATCCTTGCCAGGGAAGGCTGCACCAAGTACTAAAAACAGGGGGTGCCAATAATTGTGAAATCTTTGTGTTACTTTGATCGATTCCAGTCTTTTTTGCTCAGTCAGATTTTCTGTCAGATTTTCATCAAGGGTGCCAATAATTCTGGACCTGACTGGAAGTAGTTTCAAATGGTTAATCTTGCAGCTAATTACCCTCTACTTACTGTTAAACATCATATGACCCTCTACTTACTGTTAAACATCATATTACCCTCTACTTACTGTTAAACATCATACTGTTTTCCAACTGTATACGTATGCCTTTAACTGACTGAAACAGGGCATCTTATATTCTTTCAGGTTCTAAATGACTAAGATTTATCTTACTAAATCATTCATGGAGAATTTAAATCTCTGGGTTTGCGTGCTGCATAAGATGTCAGTGGGAGTGGCTTGGGGAAGAGTGAGTTTGAGTGAGTGACCTCTAACCCAGAAGTTGGATTCTCACAGTACATTGTAAGAATCATGGAAGGCCATCTATTGAATGTACCCATAGCCAATGACACAAAATACACACTTTCACCATGCTGACTATTTAAAAAAATGTTTTTTCCCTATTTCTGCTAACTGTCCATAAAATAGGTATCTCCTTCACTATTAAATACAGGGTACTGTTGCAGGAAAAATACAATGTGCCATGTTGGCTATTAAGAAATGACGAGTTCATGTCTATTCCAAAACCAAACCACATCCTCAATGTCACAGCTGGAGACCCAGCTGAGCTTTGCGATCCATTAACCGATCTGGACGAGCTCATCTCATGCTCTGCGCCCGTTCTCAGCCTATTTCAGTACCATACAGATCCATCAGCAGGTAGAGAACACTATGTGTTTATGTGCTTAAGTATGTGCTCTGCGCCGGTATGTATCAAATATCTTAAGAGTTACTCTTACAGCACCTCCTAAGAGCTTACTTTGGAGTGAAATCACTCTTCGCTTAAAGTGGTCGGTAAAACAAAGTTAACAAGCAACTCACATTTTCTCAGAATATTTCTTAGAAATACGGTTGTCAGTAAAAAAAAAAGTCCAACTTAGTCAGTCATGTCAGTAAAACCACAAAGTTACGGTTGGCAACCCAACTTCTTCCTCTTGGCAATTTCGCCAATTGATGACCTCATCTTAATCTTTTAATTTGCGGCACCCGTGAATGTCACAAATACACACTTACGAGCTGCTCTTGAGAATATCTGAAGACTTCGAGAAAGTGTGAACTGCTTGATAACTACGTTTTACTGACCGCTTTAAGCGAAGAGTGATTTCACTCCAAAGTAAGCTCTAAGAGGTGTTGTAAGAGTAACTCTTAAGATATTTGATACATACCAGCCCTGGTCTCCAAATAGGTCAAATCTTACTTTCAAAGGTGAAGATCAACATGTGGAATTATGAATCTTCAATGGAGCGTTCAGGTTTTTCCACTCAAATTTGATTGATATTTTCCTGGGTTTATTAAAAGTACATTTTACAAGCGACCAATGGAAACCTGCAATCAAAAGAGAAACTATAAACTCGTCATCAAGTCAGTCAAATTCCCCATCAATGTTCCTTCATACCACTGAGAAATATGCAGGGAATGCCATGTGAAGTCATAGGGACTGTACGTACTTGTTTAAAGGTTAGGGTGACGTATTTCAGTGTCTGCCTTTCAATAGTCACGGTGATACAGCTTTCTTGAACATAATATGCATGTTTGAAGAGATAAGCATCACAAACACAGGCTTGAGAACACGATCGCACAAACAGACAGATGCCACACATGGATGACTCAACATCATTAAGGGAACCATGAATTCTGAGGGATATCAGAGAATTCTTGAACAGAACGTCAGGCCATCAGTCCGAGAGCTGAAACTTTGCCGAAAGTGGGTGTTTCAACAAGACAATTTCAACAAGACAAATCTACCAAAGAATGTCTCAGGAGAAAAGTTTCGTGTTTTGGATTGGCCAAGTCAAGAGTCTGACCAAAAGAATGCTGCTCAGGACCTGAAGTGGGTTGCCAGACAGTTTCAAACCTCACTGAGTTGGCTGGGTTCTGTAAGGAGGAGTGGGCGAGAATCAAAGAAGATGCCAGAGTCTGATCAGTATCAGTGGCCATAGGAGACATTTGCTTCAAGTCATCGCTGCTAAAGGAGGTGCCACAAGTTATTGATTGAAGGGGTTCACATATTTTTGCACACAAGGATATCTGAGTTTTTGTTAAATAAACAATGAAAATATATCATATTTCTTTGTGTGTCCTTTATTTCTTTGTTTTATGTGTTATATTTTCAAATAATGACCAAGCCTCACAAACTTCCAAGCCTCACTGTACATAGTCAACTCCAGCATCATTCACCCCCTTGATAAAGATGAGCAAAAAAGGCTGTATAAAATAAACAATACAGGTAATGCGCTATATTGTATGCTCAAGAAACCGTGAAAATTATATTCTTTATAACAATACATTTACTCAGAGAAAGATATTGTTTAACAAGTAATATTACCCTTCAAAAAAAGATGTCACAATTTTTCACAAACCTCAAATAAAAAAATAAAAAAATGTACTAACCTTTTCCTTCCCAGTGTTACAGGTATGGTGCGCAGCTGCCTGCAATGATGTCTATCACTGTATTACTGCACTGATCTCTTGCGCGAACTATGATTGTTCCTACCATGTATTAATGCACATCTTGTAAGTCGCTCTGGATAAGAGCGTCAGCTAAATGCTTAAAATGTAAATGTAATGTAAATGCACACCAATGGTGGGTTTGGTGTCGGTAGAAGGACACTTATGTTGAAAATAACCTATACCTACGGTGAGATGAGATATGGTGGTGGATCTTTGATGTTATGGGATTATTTTACATCTACTGGTCCTGGGGCTCTTGTTAAGATCAATGGGATCATAAACTCCAGCAAGTCTTTTTTGGGACTAGATTACTTGTTAAACAAAATATTTTTCTCTGAGAAATTGTATAAGTATATTTTTTGAGCATACAGTATAGCTCATTACCTGTATTGTTTATTTTATATGACCTCTTTTGCTCATCTTTATCGAGGGTGTGAATAATTCGTGTGTAAAGATATACACTCATACATGCAGATCTTGCACAAACGTACGCGCACGCATGCTCACACAAAATACATAACGCAAGAGGAATTTAAACCCAGGATGTTTGTTGTTTAATCCTAAAAAATATATATATATATTACATGATCGACAACATAACCCGGGTCAGCAGATTTCTGGAAAAAAACAAACAAACAAAAAAACAAAACAAATAAGAAAAGAAATATGAACTAAACAAAAAAGCTAAAAAGATGTAAATGAGATTCTGCTTTTGCAGAAGAATGCTGTAGAAGTTTGGAGTAATCAAAATCCCTACTAGCAATGTCAGCACAGAAATCTGCGTGACATTGAGAGATATTTAGACACATGAACTAACCTCTGGACCTGCCTGTGACTGCCGGGTTCATCAACAGCCCCCAATTGACGCTACGTCACAGAATGCTAACCATCTGCCCCAAACACACGCTACTGTGTTCTCGTCCTCAACATGTAAGAATGGACTACTGTGTTAATCATCTTTCCTTTTCGTTTTTTCTTAAGAAGGGTTTACTTTTGAGTAGAATTTGACAGACAGAACATTTTTTAACAAAACTTGAAAAAAAATCAAAAAAGTAGCAGTGTTAATTACAGAAGTAAACAATGGCACATGTTGGATTTCTACTTCAAAAAATAAAGTTTAGAGGGCGATGGTTTTATTCCTCTCTCCAACCTTCTGACACTCGAAACAACGTTAAATAAATTACTACCATACGTTACATAAAAATCTGAATTGTATATACAAAGTGATAGCTATCACGACAAACATCTATGTTTGTGTTTTTTTGGGGGGAGGCGTCGTATGAGACGTCTGCGTGACCACGTTCTCCAACCGCCGTGACGGCGTGCACGGGTGCGCGCGCTGGGACGCATGCGCACGTGGATCCGAGTTCCAAAACCAACGCCACGTTTCCCAGTGACTTCCTCCGGAAATGCGGAACGAAGCGCTGGTTCTCCTTCGTACGGTCTTATCCTCACAGTTTTGCTGATCGTGATTTTAACGCGAGTGAAACGCTTTGCGTGTTTTCGGCAGCGGAAGCCTGGCGCCCTCTTCGATCGTTAAAGAAACGGTTTACTGGCTTCACTCTTTCCCCCGTTGACAGAACGCATGCATGGTGCGGCTCTACACAATCAATAGCACTACGAGCATTCTACAGTATATGATGTGGAAGAACATACAGAATATATTTTGTCACTGGGATACCGTGGAGGGAAAAAAACTCCCTATGTTGCAAATGAAAAGTTTTGCATTGCTAGCTTCGTTTATGACACACTACATAGCCTATATGAACTGTAAATGGAAAGATGTCGATAATTATGACAAATTGTATTTATACTGTACTGTAGCACCCAGCTAGGTGACGAATTGTAACCATTTTGCATCACTGTTTTATTTAACAATTAATTTGTTTTAATAATAGTATTAATTCATAGTCATTAATTTATTAGTCAACTAAACTTTGAATTTAATTAGTCATTTAAGTGGAGGATGAATAAGACAGCCAGAGTGTAAGTTTGGGACTTTGGTCTAAGCACCAGGGAACTCTTTCCGATCACGACCACAGTGACCCTGGACCTCGGTCGCCCATGTCTCGTTAAAAAGAAGGGAGGCTCCTACAGCACTGGGGCATTGGTTTTCAACTAGGTCCAGAGGGAAGACTGCCCCCTACTGGTTGAGATAAAGAGGAGTCAATGATTTTTAAAAATATTTTAAAACGAAATCGCCCATTCTTCTAATCTCACCCGTTTGGAGCGCGCTGTTCTTAATTACAAACGGCAGTCTGTTTTCACGGTGGCTGTGGATTTAGAATTTCACAAAAGGAGGACAATGTCACTGTGGTCATCAGAATGGGTGTGTTGCTAGGTCCCAATGGGGAAGGTTTTGCACACGATCCGACAGGAATGGGAGGGGGGGGGGCATTAGAATACGACCTGGAAGACCAAACGCCTTTCCTTACCCGAGTTCCACACACAGCATTTTGTTTCTCGTTGCCGAGGAGATGGAGAGAGACAGAACTTTTAAAAAGTGTGAAAAAAAAAATGGCAGGACAAAAAAAAAAAAAAAAAAAAGTGCATCTGTACAAGTGTGACGCCCGGCTTCTGCATCCACACGACACGACAAACCCCCATCGAGGGACACAACATGGACTCTATATACAAGCATTACACGCGTCGTAAACTAAAACACTGGCTGTGAATGATGGAGGCGTGGCGGTGAGAGGGGGGGGGAGGGGCTACGATGGCCGCAGGACGAAGCCGGACCGTCTCCACAGGCCTGTGGACGTGACCCGGGCAGCGTTACTCTGGGGAGACCTCGGACACGCGCCCCACGCTCTCCCACGCCGAGGCCCTACTGGGGGACGAAGCACGTCTTGTGGTCACGTCTCAGAACACATCGCTCGTCTGGGACCGGAGTGACCCCTTGCTTGGCTCATCGTGTGAAACCGGGACTGAAGTACGCTCCACGTGGAAAGTGCACGGTCCGTCCTCTCCGTCGGGAGTGCAACGCTGTCCCGCGTGGTGAGACGCCCCGTGCTGCCCCCTGGTGGTCGAGAGCTGCCAGCGGTGGACGCTCGATGACCTTGGCCTCGCGTGGGAACAGCGGTCAAACCCGCGCTGGAGCAGCCCACTTCTCTCCACTCCTCAGACAAAATGGCGGCGGCCAGTGGCTGTGGCGCTCTCGCCCAGCCGATCCACGCGGAGGGACGGTCTCCAGCCAAAACGCACTTGCACTGTTGACACACCTCAGCAGCCATCTTCTCTCCGTGCCATCGATTCCTAGTGGGCGCACTAAGGAGGACTCGCTATGCGGAGTGTGATGGGATCTCTGCCTCCATGACTGAACCGTGGCCTCGCGAAGAGAAGGGGGCAGGAGGGCCGTCTCCAGGAAGTGCTGCGCTCTGTTGTCATGGCAGCTGGCCGGGCCCCCTCACCCCCCCCACGCGTGTGTAAACAGACCCTGACGCACTCGACGAGACTCTGGGCTTCCTCACCACTCTCTCATGGTTCATCCGATTCTTCTTGTTTTTTATTCTTGTGCATATATTAATAATCCCGCCCCACACATCCCTCGTTCTCCTTCTGCATCCCTTACGTTCTCAATATTAATAGTGGTTTCAGTTTTTTTTGTTTGTTTGTTTATAAAAGTAAAATACAGGACGAGTCACATACGAACTGAGGACAGCTGCTCTGTAAACAATCCAATGAACATGGGGAAGTTGAGTCCATCGGTCTCTGTGGGATTATAATGAGGGGACATCAGAGTTTTGGGAGTCGGGAAACGAAAGGGTTATTACTCTGTCATATAATCAAAACGGGCAAAAAGATAAAGAGCAAAAAGCAAACAAAAGAGCTGAAACACAAGCCCCACTTGATATCCTTCATGAACAGTTCTGGAGGATTTCCAGTTCAATTTGCTGCCCACTCCAGTGCTACAGTGGAAACACCCTGGGGAGGGGGAGGGGGGTGGTGGTATTGGGGATTTTAGCTCAAGGCTGCATACATGTTGGAGTGATGAAAGCATTGGGACCGCCCCTCCTCCTCGTCTTTACGATGGGAGAGAGAGAGAGAGAGAGGAGAATCGGGTGAAGGTCAGGCCAGCGTCTCTCCCAGGGTAAAGTGCGATGGACGTGTGGTGGGGTGGACAGGCCCGGTCCCACAAACAGCCCCCTGGCCCAGTGCAGACCTGCCCTGCTGACGAACCCACTGCCACATCCTCTCTGGAATGAATGGAGTGTGCAGGAAGTCCGCCGCGTGGCTGGGTGAGCGTGGGAGTTGTAGTCCTTCGGAAGTGGTTGTAGTCCTTCGGAAATTATGTGAGAAAGCCCCATTGAAATGGCGGCCATCGTCCCCCACTCCCCCCATAACTAGCCGCCTGGAAGAAGAAAGGGTTTGTCGATCCCTACCCATAATCCACCTGCCACGCTTTTGTCTCACAAAGACCCACTGTAAACCATGGTTACTAAGGTGCTGTACAGCGACAGTGACAAAGAAGGGCACTCGAACAGCAAGACAACAGCACTTGGCCTTAGGAATAGATTTTTTTCTTTTTGTCTGTTTTGTAAAGAGAGGGGGAAAACACTGAAACGTGGTGATGTGACATCATCACTTTTGTCACCAATACTGATCGAGGTGACCCAGCCAGGCCCCGCCCCCCACTTCCCATCCGGCAGCCACGGGGCGCCGTGATTGGCTGGCAGAGTGGTCAGTCTGTGCCTCTGTGGTGAGAACGCCACACTTCCTGCGCTGGAGGCCCCTAGGCGTCGGACAGGCAGTTCTGAACGCAGTCCATCCACAGCTGGGCGTTCACGCTGTCCTGAGCGCAGAAGTTGTACACCCTTTTGGTCGTCTTGAGCTGTTGGCGGGAGAAACGACACAGACACTCAGAGATCACAGCGAATGGCATTCAAAGCGAGCAGCAGATCTTGACTGCTGCTTTTTAGGCACATGAACTTCACACAACAGGTATATCAGTGTCAAGAAGAGGATTGTGTGTGCATGGATGAGTCATTCGAGTAGTAAGACAGAGTAGTAAGTACTCTCTTTCTTGTAAACAAAAAAGATGTTTAAACAAGCCATAACGAGACTATACAGGGATCAAATTTGCTCATATTTATTAGCTATCATCGCTATGATTTTAGTTAACGAGGATTTTCACGCGCTAATATCATGCGCTGTCCACTGATATGCACCTATACTGGGCCACTGCTCTGGGGCTGCTGGGCGGCTCTTCCAGTTAAGACACTGTTCTAGCACATGGATGAGCCCCATGGTCTGGTGTGGAAACCAGAATGTGCCAGTGCCAACTGTGGCCAGCAGGGTAACGCAGAATTGGCGGTAGTGTCGCCCAGAGGGGGAGGGAGTTGGTCGGCTGGGTTGTCTGTGTGTCAAGCCAGCGACCACAGTCTTCTTCCAACTGGTGTCTGTGCGAGTTTAACTCGTAGAGTGCGATGTGAAAAGAGGCAGTGTTTCGGAGCGTGTGCTCGTCTGCGCTTTCTCCAACTGACAGTGGAGCACGGCTTTGTTTGGGTTTTCCAACTTGGGAGAGAATGGTGGAAAAACCCCATTCCTTCCTTCTACATTCCTTCTGTAGGTAATAGAGAATATTAGGGAGTATTCCACAGAAAGGACGACTCAAACCTACTGACGCTGTGATGCATGGTCATATTTATATTTGCTTTTTATTTATTATTTTTGTAGTTTTTCCCCCATTTTTCCCCACCTTTTAGTATCCAATTCAGTTCAGTTCAGTTCCCCACTCTTTTTTCGTGCCAATTATCTCCTCCCTCGTATGAGAACTCGCTGCTGTAGTCCAGCCAGTAGCGAGTGCTGCACTGCCTCCTTCAGGCCAGTGCCCGACTAGGCTGAAGCCTGTCACCGTAACACACAGGACCACTCATATATGCAGCGAGTCTTTTATCACTCCCCCCTTCCTGGGGCGGACAGCCAATTGCCTTAAACAGAGCTTAAACAGGCGCGACTGGTGGAATCGAACCCCGGTCGCCATAGCCAGCGTCAAATGCTCTTATTGCTTTAATATAAATTTTGCTCTGTAGCCCACCTTACAGAAATGAATTATACATTTAGTGGAGATCAGAGCGCTACCTTGTTTCCAGCTGTGAAGCAGAGGGGCTTATTTAAATCCTCAATATGATGGAAACCATTTATTGTAAAAAAAATTCAGAGCTATTGGTTTTGAAATCCAATGCTGTTCAAATTTGACGTTGGATTTGAGAAGAATAAGCCACAAGAATTGTTTTTCAAGGAGTGTGGTTGATTTCGATGAGGACATGGGACTCTGACAGGCACAATATGACAGCTAAAACCCTACACTGGATTTCTGGCAGTGGAAGCTCAGGGAAAGTAGGGTGCGCCACATCCCTGTTCCCCAATTTAGAGAAGTCCCAGAAAGCTACAAAGACCATGTGTGTGTAGTCCTCCTCTACTCAAACTACCCAGTGATATAAATCTACTAAAATCACCTTTATATCAAACTGCATTCAGCAATTTCATGTCTAGTGGCAAGTTTATCGTTTCATAAAATGTGTCTCTACACTAGTGGACTGGGGCTGCACAGAGCACAGTTAGTGTTTGGCTGGACGTCTGGATTAAAGGCTTAAAAAAAATGTATATGCCATTTAGCAGACGCTTTTATCCAAAGCGACTTACAGTAGTGAATGCATACATTTTTCAGTATATGTGGTCCCAGTGGGAATTGAACCTACAAGCGTCAACGCCATGCTCTACCAACTGAGCCACACAGAAGCACAAAATGTGGTTCTGTGGGGCTTAAAATGACTCATGCACAAAGCTTGCTGTTGTGAATTAAAACACTGATACAAATAGTAAAAAAAGATGAAAGCCCTGATATAAAGAGGAGAATGGTCGAGGCCCTCGTATGAACTCAAAGAGACGGTAGATGAAGTTGGGGCGCTCGTATGAACTCAAAGAGACGGTAGATGAAGTTGGGGCGCTCGTATGAACTCAAAGAGACGGTAGATGAAGTTGGGGCGCTCACGTCGAAGAAGGCCTTCTCCTCGATGGTTTTGGGCGCCCCCATGGTGGGGGTCCCCGGCGTGACAGACTCCACCTCCGCCAGGTCGATCACCCCCTTGCAGTCCTTGTCCTGCCGAGCCTCGTAGTACCGCAGCTGGAGAAGGGAGGGAGGAATCACATCATTAATACATGGTAAGATCAATCATAGTTCATACAAGAGATCAGTGCAGAAATACAGCGATAGACATTGTTGTAGGCAGCTGTTAGTACTTTTTGTGTGTGTGTGTGTGTGTGTGTGTGTGTGTGTGTTTTTGTGTGTGTGTGTGTGTGTGTGTGTGACAGAGGCAAAGTATCGTCTCCTCTGAGAGGGCACTCGCTAAGCCTGTTGACCGTAACTCCGGTACTCCAGAGCCACTCCTGTACGCAGCAAACCCATGTTGGCTTCCCTCCCCCTCCCTGGGGCAGACAGCCAATCGCCGCCCCATGGTGGCACTCCCGGCCAGAGCAGACTCTGGCGCGGCCGGTGGAATGGAACCCCGGTCGCAGTGGCCAGCGTCGAACGTTGTAACCACTAGACCACCCGGGAGGTCAATGTTGTGTCTTTTTTTTGACACTGCAGAAACACACAGGCTTGACCAGTGTACCCTTCCAGCTAGCACTGCTTTAACCAACAGCTCTCAGTTTCATTCTTTATTTATGACAGAATATATTTGTTAGCAGCTGTCATCCACAGGTGCAGCTCGTTCTCATGGTGCGTGTGTTAATTACTCTGTTAATTAGTCACCCCAGCTCTTCCACATCGGAGCATCATCACAGTAAAGCAGCACTGACCCAGCGCTGAGCTTACCTGGTGCTTGGTCTTATCCAGAACGAACCAGCGAGGTTTCCAGGGCTTCAGCAGAGCTCCCTTCTTGTAGAGGATGCCCTCAAAGGACCTGGGGGGGGGCAGAGAGGGGGAAATGTTGATGAGGGGGGCAGCTCATAGACCCAGAGAGAGGATGGGTGGGTGGGTGGCTGGGCCCCCCGGGGGCGCCCGGGGAACGGGTGCTGACCTGTTCTCGCTCTCGGTGCTCTGGAACTGGCTGTAGAGGGTGCTGGTGCTGGGCCGTCCTGCAGCGCCCCCCGCAGGCGTGGAGGTGGCACTGCCCTCGGCGTCCAGGCTGATGGAGGAGCCCATGCCGCCCTCCTGCAGGTACACACCCTGGGAGCGCCGCTGGTGGCTCAGGTTCGAGGAGATGAGTAACGAGCTGGAGAGCGAGTGCTGCACAGACACACAGAGTTCAGCCTTCACCTTGTGTTCACTTCCTGGGGCACTGCTGAAGTGCCCTTGAGCAAGGCACTGAACCCCTAAAACTGCTCCAGGGGCGCCGTACTATGGCTGACCCTGCGCTCAGACCTCTCTTAGGAGAGGTATGCGAAAAGACCAATTCCATTAACCATTTGTAACATGGCAATAGAGTATTATAATTATACTCCATTACAAAACCATTGCATTGGAATACCACACTCCAGACAAAATATCATTCATTCATTCATAGCCCTGATTATTCACTCATTCCTTGAACTTCTAATAAAGCAACGTAATGCCGTAAACACACTTTTGAACACCGATTACTAAACGCAGCGGTCAAAGCTCAATCACCTTCTGAGAACCTCTGAATATAGTACTTACGGTTATAGACATTGGGGGAAAAAAAAACCATAAACCAAAAATGTTTCACATCATGTGGCACTTAGAAATATGAACAGATTCCACTCGACTGGTGTGTCACACCACATTTATCACTAGATGCTGTACAAAACAGTCTTTAGGCTTTTCCAGCCTAAATAGCATTTCAATAGCCTTCCTTATGAGGATCTCTCATTCACGACTGCCTCCTCAACTCACACCACTAGGTGGCGATACCTTTCCATCTGTTTGTTTTCGGTAAACCCAGAGCCCATACCAGGCTGTGTATGATAAAGGGGGCCGGTGGTGTTGTCCAACAGGTATTACATCCAATAAGAACCATGGTTCCAAGTTTGGCCAAAACTGTCCATTAACAACTCCAGATAAAACTGGTGCAGAGCGCCCTCTACAGGCCGGATGGAGTAGCGCAATGAGTTTGAGCCCCTGCAGACTCAGAGCGCCGGTTGGACGCGCACGGACGGACAGACAGACAGACAGACAGACAGACAGACAGACAGACAGACAGACAGACCCACCCTGTTCTCCGGCCTGAACTCGCTGCACTGAGGGACACAGACAGACAGACAGACAGACAGACAGACAGACAGACAGACAGACAGACCCACCCTGTTCTCCGGCCTGCACTCGGTGCGCTGGGTGGCTTTGATCTTGTCCCAGGTGTCCTTCCACTTGTCTGACACCTGACCCAGCTCCGCCTCCAAACACTGCAGCTCCTGCAGCACACACACACACACACACACACACACACACACACACACACACACACACACACACACACACACACACACACACACAGAGAGACACACACACACACACACACACACACACACACACACACACACACACACACACACAGAGACAGACACACACACACACACACACACACACACACACACACACGCACAGAGAGAGACACACAGACACACACACACACACACACACAACACGCACACGCACAGAGAGAGACACACAGACACGCACACACACACACACACACAGAGCGAGACACAGACACACACACACAGAGACACACACGCACACACACACACAGACACGCACACAGACAGACAGACAAACAGACACAGACGGACAGACATGTGTCAGAGATAACTATCAGGCAGTATGTTTTTGTTTCGGTCACAGTATAGCACTGCGTTAGGTCAGGAGTGGTGTTTAGGGCAATGGGTCGGTAACTGAAAGGCTGCAGGTTTGAATCCCAGGCGTGGCACTGCTGAGTATCGTTAAAACACTTCAGTAAACATCCTGCTGTGCATGAATAATACACATTAAAAAAAGGTTGACAGAAGCAACCCATAATAAACAATAATATAAGCATTAGCACTATTACAAACCAACCAAATTTCCAATACAAAGCACAGTGTTAATCGCCCACAACCCGGTTCTACAGCCCCAGTACAAGAGAGTTACAAAACCAGGACAAGGGGACGTTCGGCTGACTGCACTCTAGACTCTGTGGCAGTGGCAGTGCTGTGAGGGGGGGGCCGGGGGCGGGGGCAGCGGGGGGGCGGGGGCAGTGGGGGGGCGGGGCCGGGGCCGGGGGCGGGGGCGGGGTCTGGGGGTCTGACCTGCAGGAGCTTGGTGATGGCGTCGGGCACCACCCTGCTGTGGCAGTCGTAGCAGGGCCACACCACCGTGCGCTGGGACTTGGGCGCGGCCGTGTCGGGCTTCTCCCCGTCCTCCGGCCGCTCCTCGCGGCCCTGCGCCAGCTCCCAGTCGTAGGACGGCCCCTCGGCCAGCGTCTCCTCCGTGTAGAAGTCCCACACCTTCAGGTTGGAGATGTAGCTGTACGGCTTCAGCACCTGCGATTGGTCGGGCGACGGCGGTGTCAGTGGAGCTGCAGTGCACCGACTCGCCACCGGGTGGCGGAATCAACACACGGCCACAGTCTCAGCAGACAAGCATGTATTACTTGTGAGAACAAAACCCTGTCCGTGCCAACCGAGCCACAATATGTAGATAAGCACTCTTCAGAAAAAGCTGGGACGCTAAAGGAGTCACTATTTAAACGCCTGCTTTACAGGGGGACCAGTAACTGGCGCCTCAACGCAGGGAGAAGGCCTGTCAGTGCGAGGCACAGAGTCAGGGATCTTGGCAGCGTCGGCCATCTTTGGTCACACAGACAGAGGCTCACCTCTCCGTCCTCGGGGGCGAACATGTAGTTGAAGAAGACGGGCGTCTTCTTGCTGAGCCGGTCGATGTAGTCCCACACGGACTTGACCTGCGCACTCTTCCTCTCGCCCTTCTCCTCGTACATCACGCCTGCGGGCACACAGCGGCTCTGTCAGGCCTCGCTCTCACAGAGTCTACCTCTGCAGCTGCACAACACGCACCTCCACAAACGCAGCTGAGCTGAGCACGGCCAAATCATGCCTATACGCAAGAGTCGCTGCCTAAATCGCGGTTCTGTGTGGCTCAGTAGGTAGAGTGTGGTTCTGTGTGGTTCAGTAAGTAGAGCGTGGTTCTGTGTGGCTCAGTAGGTAGAGCGTGGTTCTGTGTGTCTCAGTAGGTAGAGCGTGGTTCTGTGTGGCTCAGTAGGTAGAGCGTGGTTCTGTGTGGCTCAGTAGGTAGAGCGTGGTTCTGTGTGGCTCAGTAGGTAGAGCGTGGTTCTGTGTGGCTCAGTAGGTAGAGCATGGTTCTGTGTGTCTCAGTAGGTAGAGCGTGGTTCTGTGTGGCTCAGTAGGTAGAGCGTGGTTCTGTGTGGCTCAGTAGGTAGAGCGTGGTTCTGTGTGGCTCAGTAGGTAGAGCGTGGTTCTGTGTGGCTCAGTAGGTAGAGCGTGGTTCTGTGTGTCTCAGTAGGTAGAGCGTGGTTCTGTGTGGCTCAGTAGGTAGAGCGTGGTTCTGTGTGGCTCAGTAGGTAGAGCGTGGTTCTGTGTGGCTCAGTAGGTAGAGCGTGGTTCTGTGTGGCTCAGTAGGTAGAGCATGGTTCTGTGTGTGTCTCAGTAGGTAGAACATGGTTCTGTGTGGCTCAGTAGGTAGAGCGTGGTTCTGTGTGGCTCAGTAGGTAGAGTATGGTTCTGTGTGGCTCAGTAGGTAGAGCATGGTTCTGTGTGGCTCAGTAGGTAGAGCGTGGTTCTGTGTGGCTCAGTAGGTAGAGCGTGGTTCTGTGTGGCTCAGTAGGTAGAGTGTGGTTCTGTGGCTCAGTAGGTAGAGCGTGGTTCTGTGTGGCTCAGTAGGTAGAGTGTGGTTCTGTGTGGCTCAGTAGGTAGAGTATGGTTCTGTGTGTCTCAGTAGGTAGAGCGTGGTTCTGTGTGGCTCAGTAGGTAGAGCGTGGTTCTGTGTGGCTCAGTAGGTAGAGCATGGTTCTGTGTGGCTCAGTAGGTAGAGTGTGGTTCTGCGTGTCTCAGTAGGTTGAGCGTGGTTCTGTGTGGCTCAGTAGGTAGAGCGTGGTTCCGTGTGTCTCAGTAGGTAGAGTGTGGTTCTGTGTGTCTCAGTAGGTAGAGCGTGGTTCTGTGTGTCTCAGTAGGTAGAGCGTGGTTCTGTGTGGCTCAGTAGGTAGAGTGTGGTTCTGTGTGTTTCAGTAGGTAGAGCATGGTTCTGTGTGGCTCAGTAGGTAGAGCGTGGTTCTGTGTGGCTCAGTAGGTAGAGCGTGGTTCTGTGTGGCCTCAGTAGGTAGAGCGTGGTTCTGTGTGGCTCAGCAGGTAGAGCGTGGTTCTGTGTGGCTCAGCAGGTAGAGCATGGTTCTGTGTGTCTCAGTAGGTAGAGCGTGGTTCTGTGTGGCTCAGCAGGCAGAGAGCGTGGTTCTGTGTGGCTCAGCAGGCAGAGCGTGGTTCTGTGTGGCCCAGCAGGCAGAGCATGGTTCTGTGTGGCTCAGCAGGCAGAACATGGTTCTGTGTGGCTCAGTAGGTAGAGCGTGGTTCTGTGTGGCTCAGCAGGCAGAGCATGGTTCTGTGTGTCTCAGTAGGTAGAGCGTGGTTCTGTGTGGCTCAGCAGGTAGAGCGTGGTTCTGTGTGGCTCAGTAGGTAGAGTGTGGTTCTGTGTGGCTCAGTAGGTAGAGTATGGTTCTGTGTGTCTCAGTAGGTAGAGCGTGGTTCTGTGTGGCTCAGTAGGTAGAGCGTGGTTCTGTGTGGCTCAGTAGGTAGAGCATGGTTCTGTGTGGCTCAGTAGGTAGAGTGTGGTTCTGCGTGTCTCAGTAGGTTGAGCGTGGTTCTGTGTGGCTCAGTAGGTAGAGCGTGGTTCCGTGTGTCTCAGTAGGTAGAGTGTGGTTCTGTGTGTCTCAGTAGGTAGAGCGTGGTTCTGTGTGTCTCAGTAGGTAGAGCGTGGTTCTGTGTGGCTCAGTAGGTAGAGTGTGGTTCTGTGTGGCTCAGTAGGTAGAGTGTGGTTCTGTGTGTCTCAGTAGGTTGAGCGTGGTTCTGTGTGGCTCAGTAGGTAGAGCGTGGTTCTGTGTGGCTCAGTAGGTAGAGTGTGGTTCTGTGTGTCTCAGTAGGTTGAGCGTGGTTCTGTGTGGCTCAGTAGGTAGAGTGTGGTTCTGTGTGTCTCAGCAGGTAGAGCGTGGTTCTGTGTGTCTCAGTAGGTAGAGTGTGGTTCTGTGTGGCTCAGTAGGTAGAGCGTGGTTCTGTGTGGCTCAGTAGGTAGAGTGTGGTTCTGTGTGGCTCAGTAGGTAGAGTGTGGTTCTGTGTGGCTCAGTAGGTAGAGCATGGTTCTGCGTGTCTCAGTAGGTTGAGCGTGGTTCTGTGTGGCTCAGTAGGTAGAGCGTGGTTCCGTGTGTCTCAGTAGGTAGAGTGTGGTTCTGTGTGTCTCAGTAGGTAGAGCGTGGTTCTGTGTCTCAGTAGGTAGAGCGTGGTTCTGTGTGGCTCAGTAGGTAGAGCGTGGTTCTGTGTGTCTCAGTAGGTAGAGTGTGGTTCTGTGTGTCTCAGTAGGTAGAGCGTGGTTCTGTGTGTCTCAGTAGTTTGAGCGTGGTTCTGTGTGGCTCAGTAGGTAGAGCGTGGTTCCGTGTGTCTCAGTAGGTAGAGCGTGGTCTGTGTGTCTCAGCAGGTAGAGTGTGGTTCTGTGTGGCTCAGTAGGTAGAGTGTGGTTCTGTGTGTCTCAGTAGGTAGAGCGTGGTTCTGTGTCTCAGTAGGTAGAGTGTGGTTCAGTAGGTAGAGCGTGGTGTGTGGCTCAGTAGGTAGGTGGTTCTGTGTGGCTCGTGGTTCCTGTGTGGCTCAGTAGGTAGAGCGTGGTTCTGTGTGTCTCAGTAGGTAGAGCGTGGTTCTGTGTGTCAGTAGGTAGAGCGTGGTTCCGTGTGTCTCAGGTAGAGTGTGGTTCTGTGTGTCTCAGTAGGTAGAGCGTGGTTCTGTGTGTCTCAGTAGGTGTGGTCTGTGTGGCTCAGTAGGTAGAGCGTGGTTCTGTGTGTCTCAGTAGGTAGAGTGTGGTTCTGTGGTCTCAGTAGGTAGAGCGTGGTTCTGTGTGTCTCAGTAGGTTGAGCGTGGTTCTGTGTGGCTCAGTAGGCAGAGCGTGGTTCCGTGTGTCTCAGTAGGTAGAGCGTGGTTCTGTGTGTCTCAGTAGGTAGAGCGTGGTTCTGTGTGTCTCAGTAGGTAGAGCGTGGTTCTGTGTGTCTCAGTAGGTAGAGCGTGGTTCTGTGTGTCTCAGCAGGTAGAGCGTGGTTCTCAGGCAGAGCGTGGTTCTGTGTGTCCTCAGTAGGTAGAGTGTGGTTCTGTGTGTCTCAGTAGGTAGAGTGTGGTCTCTGTGTGTCTCAGCAGGTAGAGCGTGGTTCTGTGTGTCCAGTAGGTAGAGTGTGGTTCTGTGTGT
>JAINUG010000212.1:122500-130000 GCA_029706075.1 Aldrovandia affinis
TCTATCCCTGTATTACTGCACTGATCTCTTGCGCAAAACAATGATTGTTCCTACCATGTATTAATGCACATCTTGTAAGTCGCTCTGGATAAGAGCGTCTGCTAAATGCTTAAAATGTAAATGTAAGTGAACAGGAAATGTTCAACTTCCTCTACTGAGGACAGTCCTCCCCCCATCCCCCCATCCCCCCCTCCTCTCTTTCAGTGACTGACTAACTGACACTGACTGAATGAGTGCGTGAGAGTCAGTGAGTTTGTAAGTAAGAGAGTTAGTGAGTTAGTTAGAGTGAGTCAGTTGGTGAGGGAGCGAATGAGTGAATTGGTGAGTGAGTGAGTCAGGGAGTGAGTGAATGAACAAGTGAGGGAAAAATATGGAACATACATGGAGCCAACGCCCATGAAGCTAGTAGTGGCCCATATCTTTTTCCCTTGAACAGCTAGGAATACTAAGACTTTGTTTTCCCAAGCTGATCCGTTAATTGTGTTTGGGAGGGGAGAGCTGAATGTGAGACCTTGTAATGTGCTGGTGTGAAACACAAGTAGACCGCCCACTGTGTAACGCCCAATGTGAATAAATATGAGTCACACAGGAGCCAGGAGGGGGACTTAAGTCTGATATTATTCAGCTTCCTTTCATATTTACTCAGCTTCAAATTTCCCTGGAGAGTTTCATAACTATGCTCCACTGTGGAGATGCCAAAAACAGAGACGTATATTACAAGAGACCAAGTGTCCTTTTGTGACCCATGCACTCTGAAAAGATCAGACACACTGACAAACACAAAAATAACAAACAATGGAGACATGTGACAAGCGTTTTTGGCCTGCAGATCAGCACAAGCATGACATGTCAGTTTGATTAGTGGTGTATTTCTTTTTTTTTAAAGGGTTAAAAAAGGTTAGTTTGGGGGCCTCCCGGGCGGTCTTGCGGTTACAACGTTCAACGCTGGCCACTGCGACCGGGGTTCGATTCCACCGGCCGCACCAGAGTCGGCTCTGGCCGGGAGTGCCACTAGGGGGCGGCGATTGGCTGTCCGCCCCAGGGAGTGGGGAGGGAAGCCGATATGAGTTCACTGCGTATAGGAGTGGCTCTGGAGTACCGGAGTTACAGTCGATGGCTTGGCGAGTGCCGTCTCGGAGGAGGCGATACTTCACCTCGTCACTACCAGTCACAGGGCTACGGCAGCGAACTCACAATACGAGGGGGAGATTGACATGAAAAATAGAGGGTGTAATTGGCTACAAAGGATAAAAATCAGAAAAAGAAAAAGGGTTAAAAAGGTTAGTTTGGACAATGATGAACACAGGCGGACGTGGCGTCCGTGTTAAAGGCAGCCGGTGGGTTAGGCGTTCTCTCGGCCCGCTGGGTCTGCCCTACCTCTGGTAGAGCCGCGGGTCTTCCCTGACGGTCTAGGCTGAGAGAGGGTGATGACCCTCGCTCTCTGACTGTGTGCCGTGGCTAAACAGGACAGAGACGCCCGTTAGCCACAGAGACGCCCCGCTCAACAGAGACGCCTGCTCAACAGGAGCCCACAGGGCCACAGGGCGGGTCTTATAACGCCCACCTCTCACAGTGACCCACAAACAACCCCCCACACTCCAGACAGCACGCTGGGGGAAGTGAACGATGCCTTCACTCGCACCTGCTTCTCAAACAAAATGGAGTGGATTGGGATGCAGATGACGGCAATGGCAAATAAGGAAATATGTGGTTGAAAAGCTTAGCTTGATGATGTAGCTGATGAAACAAGATAACATTGGGGTAACGAATGGACTTTTAATAAATGTATTACGTTTACCAGAGGGAAAATAACAACAACACAATTATCAGCAAAACACAGAATGAATAAGGGAACTCTGAAATAAGGATCCTGAATGCAGGAAGTGGCATTACTGCAGTGTGTGCAAACCTCCTCGGCTGAAGGTAGCGGGCGGTGTATTCGAGGTGTATTCGAGGTGTGGTGAACGCTGTGTATATGACCCCTCACCTCCTCGGCCCACGAGGTGTGGTCATGTTGTGTGAATGACCCCTCACCTCCTCGGCTGAAGGTCTCCTCCTTGTTCCCCATCACCTGCTTCATCAGCGCCCCGAGCTTGGGCTGCCTCAGCTTGTCCGGTATATTCGAGGTGTATTCGAGGTGTGGTCTGGACCCTCACAAAGACACGAGGCGCACAGGGTCAGAGACCCCTCACCTCCCCGCGGTATATTCGAGGTGTCAGGGGTCAGAAGACCCCTCACCCCCGGCTGAAGGTAGTGGGGGTCAGGTGGGTCAGAGCCCCGTGGTGAGGGTCAGGGGTCAGAGCCTCCTTGTTCCCATCAGGGTCAGGGGTCAGAGCCCCGTTAGTCTGGGTCACGGGCGCACAGGGTCAGAGCCCGTTAGGGTCATAGGGTCAGAGCTCCGTTAGGGTCAGGGGTCAGAGCCCCGTTAGGGTCAGGGGTCAGGGGTCAGAGCCCCGTTAGGGGTCAGAGCCCCGTTAGGGTCAGGGGTCAGAGCCCCGTTAGGGTCAGGGGTCAGAGCCCCGTTAGGGTCAGGGGTCAGAGCCCCGTTAGGGTCAGGGGTCAGGTCACTCGCTGGCGGGCCAGCCACAGGCTGTCGTAAACACCAGCTGGGAAAGCCTGATTGCTCTTCACCCCCCAGGTAATTCGAATTATCTTTCTGATACATTTTAATAAGAGAGGTCGCGTGCCAATTCTAAAACAAAAAAAATGGCAAATTGCCAATCAAACGGATGTAGTATTCTTTTTATTTTATTTTGTTTCAGATTTGTTTTTCGACCAATTTGGTGGCCAATTG
Organism: Aldrovandia affinis; assembly: GCA_029706075.1. Lineage (NCBI taxonomy): Eukaryota > Metazoa > Chordata > Actinopteri > Notacanthiformes > Halosauridae > Aldrovandia > Aldrovandia affinis. Next base: position 125,295 of record JAINUG010000212.1, read on the forward strand.
TACCCTCTATTGATCCAACTGTCCCCCTTCAACAAGCCCGCTGCCTGCAGCTACGGGACCAGCCCCTACCCTGGGACCGGCTGTGGCAGGGAAGGTGAAACCAGGGAAGGTGAACTCGCCCCAAGTGCCAACCCTGATTCTGATACGTCCAGAGAAGCCTTCTGTGAGTGCAGCGAGCTCATGCGGCCAGCTTCCCTCCCCCTGGGGGCAGACAGCCAATCGGCATCCCCGAACGGGACTCCCAGCCAATCGAACCCCAGCTGCAGTGGGCAACCTGCACTGTGGGCAAAGTGCCTTTACCGGGTGCGCCCCCTGGTGGCCCCTGGATGTAGTATTCTCATGGCTGATGTCATAGAGGCCCTTCTGTCTCTGCGTGAGGACACTTGGCTGATTGGAATCAGTGATTTTGATTGTAGCTGTATTTATTATTCTGATGGCATCGCTCACTGAAGCCAAGGCATCATTCTCGCCTGGGGCATTCAGCGTAAAACGTACTTACAAAACATCGAAGAGACGACCTGTGACCACGCCCTCCTGAGCAGCACCTCAGGCCCTACCACAGTTTCTTAGGTTACAGACGTGCAGCGGAAACAGGCTCAACAAGCAGCCATACAAACACACAGACCACAAACGGCGGGATATTAACAAATCACGTTCCAGAGAGTAAACGCATGTGATTAACGAATTAAAAAAATATATTCAGATACCGTCTACGGCTGCTCTTCAAGGATTTTATCAATAATGTGCTCATTATGACTTATCTTTTATATAATGGAGATATAAAATAAATTTGAAGCTCTCTGATAAAAGGAAGGGGTTGGAAGTCAAAGTATGTATCAAGTCAGCTTGCCCATACAAGGCAGAGTGCTTTGAGCATCCTTTGGTCCAACCAAACACTTTCAATGGGTTTATCATCCTTAAAGAGGCCAGCCATGCCTTTAGACGCGCTGTAAGTGGGTGGATTAGCTGCCACTCAAAGGGAGGGGGTGGGGCCTGACCTGAGGTGCTCATGTGGGCGGAGCTGAAGCCGCTCAGCGTGTTCCGGCCGCTGGCCTCGGAGTACGAGGGCATGGAGCTGATGATGGCGTGCAGGTACTTCTCCTGCTCCAGACTGGTGGAGTCGGCCTGGGAGGGCCCTGCCAGTGGAGGGGGAGAGGAACGCAACGGTCACTTTGGGGACTGACTGCCTCTGGGCTGTGGGTCTGGTGTTACCTGCTGTGGCTTCTGTGTGTGGCTCAGTAGGTAGAGCGTGGTTCTGTGTGGCTCAGTAAGTAGAGATGGTTCTGTGGTTCTGTGTGGCTCTGTGTGGCTTGGTAGAGCGTGGTTCTGTGTGGCTCAGTAGGTAGAGCATGGTTCTGTGTGTCTCAGTAGGTAGAGCATGGTTCTGTGTGTCTCAGTAGGTAGCTCAGTAGGAGCGTGGTTCTGTGTGTCTCAGTAGGTAGAGCGTGGTTCTGTGTGGCTCAGTAGGTAGAGTGTGGTTCTGGTTCTGTGTGGCTCAGTAGGTAGAGCGTGGTTCTGTGTGGCTCAGTAGGTAGAGCGTGGTTCTGTGTGTGGCTCAGTAGGTAGAGTGTGGTTCTAGGTAGAGCGTGGCTCAGTAGGTAGAGCTGTGGTTCTGTGTAACTCAGTAGGTAGAGCGTGGTTCTGTGTGGCTCAGTAGGTAGAGCGTGGTTCAGCAGTAGGTAGACGTGGTTCTGTGTGGCTCAGTAGGCAGAGTGTGGTTCTGTGTGGTTCTGTGTGGCCACTGGGTGTGGTTCCACAGTATAGCGTGGTTCTGAAAAATGTATGCATAGGTAGAGCGTGTGGTTCTGTGTCTCAGTCTCATTACTGTAAGTCCAGTAGGTAGAGCGTGGGTTCTGTGTGGCTCAGTAGGTAGAGTGTGGTTTGGATAAAAGTTCTGTGGGGCTCAAATGGTGTATATTATATATGATATAGGTATACCTGTATTGAGACACTGGCTCTGTGCCGGGGTGTTGTGGTGTTGTGGTGTTGTGGTGTTACCTGCGGAGGGGGCGTTGGGGGACTTGAAGAACCCCACCACGCCCTTGCCGTGGAGGCCAGCGGAGCGCAGCAGCAAGGCCTTGGTGCGTGAGCTCCTCCAGCACACCACGGGGAAGCGGTTCTGCCTGTAGCAGCGTGAGATCCTCTGCAGCGTCGAGTCCGGGACACTCTGGGGCACGATCAGCAGCCCGGGGTAACTGGGGGAGGGAAATACACGCCTTAATGTCCGAGCAACATCTATCTATCTATCTAAAACTCAACATCTATCTATCTATCTATCTAAAACTCAACATCACCATCTATCTATCTATCTAAAACTCAACAGCACTATCTATCTATCTATCTAAAACTCAACAGCACTATCTATCTATCTATCTAAAACTCAACACCATCTATCTATCTATCTATCTAAAACTCAACAGCACCATTTATCTATCTAAAACTCAACAGCACCATTTATCTATCTAAAACTCAACATCACTATCTATCTATCTAAAACTCAACATCACTATCTATCAATCTAAAACTCAACATCACTATCTATCTATCAATCTATCAATCTATCTATCTATCTATCTATCTAAAACTCAACAGCATGTGTACCGTCTCTCTGATTAAAAACGTTTAACACACAGACGTGACATGTAGCAGAGCAGGGAGAATGGAGAGCAGCAGCTTTTGTGAATTATAATGGATTTATGCATAATGAGGGTGTCACACCTTCGATGAACTGGGGGAATAATACTGTTAATGTGCAGTGATTGCGTAAGTTCAATACGGTCTAGGGGGTGTTAGTGTAGTGGTGGAGCTCCGGTACGTGGGGTTAACACGTGAGTGTCCGCTACAGAAAGTGACGTGGAGAAGAGTGTGATTAGTTCCCAGAGTTGGGGACTTGAGTCTTTAGCTCAGCGGGCTAAATGACTCTCTTGTCGCCTCGGTTCGAAACTCGCTTGCAGGCAGAACCAACTCTGTTACATTAGGGTGACACTAAAGATGGGCTCTAGACAAGAGGTGGGCTTACAATAAGAGGCAGGGTTAAGAGGGGGGATGATTTAACACAGCGACCTGTGTACACACCGCAATCGCACTGTAATTACACAACGTAGCGTCGATCGCATGGAGGGGACGCAGAGGGGCAGTGTGGTCTCAGAGGGGCAGTGTGGTCTCAGAGGGGCAGTGTGGTCTCAGAGGGGCAGTGTGGTCTCAGAGGGGCAGTGTGGTCTCAGAGGGGCAGTGTGGTCTCTACAGACTCTGAGGGGCAGTGTGGTCTCAGAGGGACAGTGTGGTCTCTACAGACAGAGGGACAGTGTGGTCTCTACAGACTGAGGGGCAGTGTGGTCTCAGAGGGGCAGTGTGGTCTCAGAGGGGCAGTGTGGTCTCAGAGGGGCAGTGTGGTCTCAGAGGGGCAGTGTGGTCTCTACAGACTCAGAAGGGCAGTGTGGTCTCTACAGACTCAGAGGGGCAGTGTGGTCTCAGAGGGACAGTGTGGTCTCTACAGACTCAGAGGGGCAGTGTGGTCTCAGAGGGGCAGTGTGGTCTCAGAGGGGCAGTGTGGTCTCAGAGGGGCAGTGTGGTCTCAGAGGGGCAGTGTGGTCTCAGAGGGGCAGTGTGGTCTCAGAGGGGCAGTGTGGTCTCAGAGGGGCAGTGTGGTCTCAGAGGGGCAGTGAGGTCTCAGAGGGGCAGTGTGGTCTCAGAGGGGCAGTGTGGTCTCAGAGGGGCAGTGAGGTCTCAGAGGGGCAGTGAGGTCTCCACAGACTGAGAGGGGCGGGCGGGCAGACCCACCTCCGGCACACGGTGTACATGCGGTTGACGGTGGAGATGCGGAACGGCTCGTTCTTGGAGCGCGTCAGGCTGCTGCTGAGCGTGCCCAGACCCAGCCGCTGGTAGTCGCGGCAACACGCGCGCTCCACCACGCTGCTCATGGTCTGGCGGTCCGAGGACTTGATGGTGGAGGAGAGGGTGAGGGAGCTCTGGTCCGGCTCCTCGGACACTGCGAACAACAGCACGCAGACACAAGCCGTTTAATCCCCAGCAGCAGTCAAACAGAATGCCCTTTTTAAAAAAATATATATTTTTGCAGTTTTTCCCATTTTTTCCCCTGCTTTTTAGTATCCAATTCCCTCTCTCTTTATTCGTGCTAATTATCCTCTCCCTCGTATGAGAACTCTCTGCTGTAGTCCGGCCAGTAGTGAGCGCTGCACTGCCTCCTTCGAGCCAGTGCCTAGGCCGAAGCCGGTCACCAACGCACGACCACTCATATACGCAGTGAGTCTTTCCTTCAGCTTTTATCCCTCCCCCCACCCTAGGGCGGACAGCCAAATACCGCCCCCTAGTGGCACTCCCGGCCAGAGCTGAAACTGGCGCGACTGGTGGAATCAAACCCCGGTCGCCGTGGCTAGCATTGAACGCTCTTACCGCTAGACCACATGGGAGGCCCGGAATGCCCATTTAACACATGGCCAGGGAGGGACGTATGGCTGTTCATAAACCTGCAAGCCACCGACCATCACTGCAAATGAGGGTTATCAGTATTATTTCCTCAGTGTAAATCAACACACCTATGAAGTTTTAAGAGGTAGAGCAAATGCCATAATGCACAAATTTAAAACAAATACAAGACACCTGAAATGACCCTAAGTGGTAATCGTGATCGTTCTGTCCAGTCCATCCAGAGGGTCTAGTCTATTTTGAGGCCCAGAAGTCAAGCC
>JAINUG010000212.1:135000-308410 GCA_029706075.1 Aldrovandia affinis
CACAAACAAACAAACTTTCACCTTCTGGAGGAGAAGGAACATATACATTTACATTTACATTTTAATAATTTAGCAGAGTGACTTGCAACTTATCCAGAGTGACTTTCAAGATAAATGCATAAATACATGGTAGGATCAATCATAGTTTGCACAAGAGATCGGTGCAGTAATACAGCGATGGACATTGTAAATGTTTTTTTTTGTAAACAAGTATACATATACAAAAGGTATTAAACATGTAGGCAGTGGTGATGACAATAGGCTAGATGTACAGAATTCAGTGGTAGTGGAGTCTGAACAGGTGGGTTTTGAGTCTCTTGCGGAAGATCTCAAGTGATTCTGCGGAAGATCATTCCACCACCGAGGGGTCAGGACAGAGAAGAGGCGAGACCACGAGGAGCGGCTGCCGGGCGCCCGGAGGGATAGAACAGCCAGTTGCCAGAGGAGGCTGAGTGGAGGGGTCTGGCTGGGGTGTCTGGCTGGGGTGTGGGGTGCTGAGTGCCTGCAGGTAAGGGGGGGCAGCTCCTCTAGCCGCGGTGAAGAAGGGACTCACCGAGGGGGTCGCTGGGCGTGCCCTTGAAGATGAGGCGGTAGGTGGTGAGGAAGATGGCCCCCTCGGCGGGCAGCAGGGGTGGCCCCCCCATCACGCCCGTGGCCTCATCCCGCCCGTTGGAGACGAGGTGGACCCTCATGCCGTCCATCATGAGCTCCTCCCCCGTCAGCAGGGCGGGCCTCAGCAGTTTGGGCTGCGGGGGAAAGAGGAGGGCCTGGTCAATGCCCGGCGCGCAACACTGAACAGAGACAGCTGGCAGTGGCGGCAGTGTAGTGTAATGGTTAGGGAGCTGGGCTTGTAACGCAGAGGTTGCAGGTTTGATTCCCAGGTGGGGACACTGCTGTTGTACCCTTGAGCTAAAGGTACTGTGGTTCTCTGTGGCTCAGTTGGTAGAGCACAGCGTTGGCAACGCTTAGGTTGTGGGTTCAATCCCCACTGGGGCCAGATATACTGAAAATGTATGCATTCACTACTGTAAGTCGCTTTGGATAAAAGCGTCTGCTAAATGGCATATATTATTATTATTATTATTATTACTTAACCTGAATTGCTTCAGTAAAATATCCAGCTGTATAAATGGATTGTATGTAGAGAAATGTAAAACTGTAAATGTCAATGTACAGCCACACCACCGCAGGCACAACACAGGGAAAGATATCGAAAGCGTTTAGTTCGAATTTCGTAAACGTAAAGTCGCACAACGCAAACTTCATTCAGAGGACGTGGAAATCAATAAAGAATGTTCTGGATCTTGTCAGGAATTAATAAATGCACCAAAAAATTTACAAACAGAGGCAAAAATATAGCTGATGTAACATGGGTGTGTTTAGGGGATGCACCTCCACAAATACTGCCTAAATGTCTTAAAATGGTGTGCATCACTCGACAGCAGCCTGGATACCAACAATCTTGCTTGTGGGAAGAAAAATAAACTTTTTGGCACTTTTCTTGGGCTTTTTACTGTTACTTTTCAGCCAGGAGGCCTATCAAAATCTACAAAAATAAATGCGAAATTCAAATAAAATGGAATTCCATGTACGAGGAGCAGATTAATTATGCAAGAACTGCAAACACCCTGTTTACTTATGTAGAAATCACTGAAAAGAATGAACATTGTTTGGGGCGCACGCACACACACACACACACACACACACACACACACACACACACACACACACGGGAGGTTATGTTGCATTCTGACGAGAGGCATGCGTTGCGTTCATGCGGACGCACATGTTGGATGGTGCTGGACAGGGGTGTGGAGGGGGGAGCATTACTCATACTCAAAAACTGCAGTGGCACTCAGTGAGGCAATACTCTCACTCCATGAGATAATATTCTATGAGTCCATTACTCATGCTTGTACTTAGAGAGGCCGAAACTCGGGAGGCACAAAATACAGAATCAATCCACATTCCTCCACCGTCAAATTTAGGATTTTACACCCTGGAGAAACAAGCACACAGCACTGCAGTGATAGCAGAGACTCTGTGTTGGCTCGTCGAGCTGTTGAGGACTAATCTGGCTTTCTGAAGGCAGTCATGACTAAATTCTCCCGGCGGGAATGTGTCAAGCGCATCAGTGAAGTGCACAGACACCACAGAGGAAGAAAGTAATGATTGGCAGTGTGAGCAGTTCGCCATCTAGAGGACAATACAAGGAGGGTTAATATCCAGCATAAATGTTAATGAGGGAGTTAATGTGACTGAGGAAGTCTGTCTTTACTGGGTCCTGCTGTTAAACTGGGATCGTGTAAATGCCTCTGGTTTTGGTTTACCTACTTCTCTGTTCCATCGCACTTTAGAGATAAGACTGCAATGGAATAGACTGCAAGTTGCTACAATAACTGCTAACTGCTAATTGTATCTTCAACTAGAAGCTTAGACTTATTATCCTAGTTTTGTCTTTATTCTTTCATTTCTGAATGCCCAATCGCAAGGGTTAGCCTTTCCCATCGCTGAAACGTGAATTGGGCAGGGCAGCACAGATTAACATGCGTGCCCCAGCCCACCAGCTGAGCTGTGCGCTTGGGCTGGAGGCTTCCTGTCACTCAGGCAGCCCAGCCCAGCCTGGTATAATGGTTGGGAACTGGGCTTGGGCTGTTTCAGGAGGCCAGGTGGACATCGTACCCTTGAGGCGTACTTAACCAGGCAGACCAGCAAATGGATTGATAAAGAAAGTAAAAAAACTGTAAGTTGTGCTGGATAAGAGCATCCCCACCTGTAATGTAATGTAAAGACCCTCCATCTCTGATGACACATGGCACAATCTCAACAGCCACAGTGTGTCACAGCCACAGCCCTCCATCCCTGCACAACTCCACAGCCAAGTGTGTGTCCCGGCCAACGCTGGCACTTCAGGCACAGTCAGGATTCTATTCTGTACCACTGCTTCACTGCTTTACTGCTGCATTCTATTCTGTACCACTGCTTCACTGCTTTACTGCTTCACTGCTTCTGCTTCACTGCTTTACTGCTTTACTGCTTTACTGCTTCACTGCTTGACTGCCATCCAGGAGGAATCTGGTCCCTAATTTCCATCCAGGATCACTCTTGAGTCCCAGTGAACTTCCATCAGAAGTGGACCAGCTCCTTGTGAGTCCCGGCTCAGTGAACTTCTAATTACAGAACTGCTCGAGAGTCAGAAGCATCACGACCACCGGCAGCACTGTCCAACAGCGAGGGCAAAACAGAGTCACTCTTCACTCAGGAGGCAAAAGGGCTGGGCCCCTCAAAGGGAGGGGACCGCAAGTCCCAGCATGCACTGCTCAGACTGCTGCCTGTCACACCGTGCCATCACAGACGTACCTGGGGCCATACTTGGGGCTCTGAGGTGCTCGGGGAAGGGGAGGGGCTTGCTTGGGTCTCAACATGTCTTTGTCCAGCGATAGGTAAAAATACGAATTGGTTACCTTTTGAATAGGGGGCAGTCTTTTACTTTCTCTGTGGACTGCGTCCAGGGTCTCAATGTGCATCTGGACGATATCTGTGAAGGGGAAAGAAGAGAATGGGGACAGCATTTAATTCAACAGGTGGCACAGTGTTCAGGGTTCTGACTGGGCCCCTTATTGAGGACTTGTAGAATGCCAGGTGCTACAATAGCCATTTTTATGTTTTCAATAGTGCAAAAATATGTGAACATTCAAAGACTGTATAAAAAGCCATTTGCGAAGGTTAACATGGTGCTGTAGAAGTGACCACAGTGCAATAGTGTGACTTCTCCATTGTTCATATAAAGCCATTTGCTTCAGACACACAGTGCAATATAAATTAAGCTCGCAGCCGAGATTTACATTTACATATTAAGCATTTAGCAGACGCTCTTATCCAGAGCGACTTACTAGATGTGCATTAATACATGGTAAGATCAATCATTGTTCATGCAAGAGATCAGTGCAGTAATAGTGATAGACATCATTGCAGGCAGCTGCATACCATACCTGTAACACTGGGAAATGTAAATGTAAAGTCCTGTTGGCTTGTTTTTACAGGACAATTTAAGGTGCTACTCCCTTTCCTCAAGCATAAAACAACGCTGTACCACTTGGGATGTAAAACCTTGGCTAGGCAGGACCCAGTCAGTGATCTTAAGGTCCTACCCTCCAGGGGTCTCCCGGGTGGTGTAGCAGTTACAATGTTCGCCCGTGTCACTACTGGTCTCAGGGCTACGGCAGCGAACTCACAATATGAGGGGGGGGGATTGACATGAAAAATAGAGGGTGTAATTGGCTACTAAATTGGGAGAAAATGGGATAAAATCTGAAACAAATTGTTTAAGGCGCTCCCCTCCTGGTGAGGGCGGTACCCACCGGGGATCATGGTGTGCAGAGCCTTCAGGTGCTCGTTGGTGACGCCGCTCTCGTTGCACACTTTGTCCACGAAGCGGTTGATGAAGCGCACCACCGAGTTGGCCACGTCCGAGACCTCGGCGTCCTCGAACCCGCTCTCCGTGTCGTAGCTCTCCGCCATGCTGCCCGCGATGCTGCAGGGAGGGGGAACGAGGAGCGGTTACCAAAAACCTCCAGAACAGCAAGCTGTGCGGTCCAACAGGCCAGACTCACTTACGAAGTCAGGAGGCGAATGCTTGAATTCCGTGGATACGGAATATGGATATGGATTTTAGGGATGAACACTGAACATTTGCGCAAGCTACAAATGTGCTGATACAGGGCATCAGCGTGTTGTTAATGCAATGTGCATATGTCCCTACTCAAATAAACATTAAATTAAATTCAAATTAAATAAACCCTACATTTCAAACCCTAAAGTTTAAACTCTAGGTACTGAGTTGCCCAGTGCTGGTGAGCCCTTGACACACGTATGCAGTCAGAGGTTACATGCTGCAGGGCTGGGTACCTGTTGCTGACGTACCTGTTGGTGACGTAGCTGTTGGTGACGTACCTGTTGGTGACGTAGCTGTTGCTGACGCTCTCCAGGTCGCCCAGGCCGGCGCTGCGGAGCAGGCGGTTCTTGCTGGTGTCAAGCGGCAGCAGCAGGTAGCTCATGCGGTTGGCGTAGTGGATGGCCTGGCTGAACACCGTGCTCTCCTCCTTCTGCACAAGCTCCTGCTGCTTGTCCTTGCTGATGGTGGGCCACAGGCGCCGCTGCTCGGACCCGATCTCCAGCGCACCCGGGCCTCCTGCTCCTGGGACACGGGGTCAAGGGTCAGCGGTCAGGGGTCAGGGGTCGGTAACGATAACAATCCCCCCCCCCCCACAAGGGAAGAACCACGACACTCAAACATGCAATGGGACCTCCCCGGTGGTCTAGTGGTTACAACATTCGACGCTGGCCACTGCAACCAGGGTTCGATTCCACCAGGGGGCGGCAATTGGCTGTCTGCCCCAGGGAGGGGGGAGGGAAGCCGACATGAGTCTGCTGCATATAGGAGTGGCTCTGGTGTACCGGCGTTACGGTCGACAGGCTTAGCGAGTGCCGTCTCGGAGGAGACGATGTTTCGACTTTGTCACTGCCGGTCACAGGGCTACGGCAGCGAACTCATAATACGAGGAGGGGATTGACATGAAAAATAGAGGGTGTAATTGGCTACTAAATTGGGAGAAAATGGGATAAAATCAGAAACAAATTCTTAAAAGAAAAAAAAAGAAAAAAACATGCATTTGGGGCTGTGATGGAAGCGGCTCCAGTAACAGCATCCTTCACTGACACTCTGACTCACTCATTCACGCACCAACTCTCGCTCACACTCTCACACTCTAACCCGTTCACAAGCCCACTCATTCGTTCGCTGAAGTGGCTGCTGCAGTAAGGAACATTTTGCCTGTAATCGGGAGGAAACGGGAGTGGGTTTTGGGGATGTTGGCGTCACTCTTACGGGACTGGGCTGCTCGTTCTCGTTGACCTCCAGGTAGAGCGCCCGGATGTGGTGCTGGACATCGCTGTAGAACATGGCCTCCCAGAACTGCATGGTGGTCCAGACCGTGTGCTCCTGCACGCAGCTGTAGGCAAACTGGGTGATGCCCGGTCCCAGTTTCTAGAGCAAAACCAAAGAGGATGTGTCACCAATGTGAAAAGCACTTCTGAATTACAATCGAGGAGCTTTTCCTGGACACAGTGCGCCACACTGTTCATTTAAGTATATGACGTGGCGGGATATAAACTCTGTAAGAGACTCATCACCACTGCCTACTTGTCTAATACAGCTCTTTGTATATGTATACTTGTTTAAAACTTCCTAAAAAAAAAAAACTTTACTAACCTTTTCCTTCCCAGTGTTACAGGTATGGTACGCAGCTGCCTGCAATGATGTCTATCGCTGTATTACTGCACTGATCTCTTGAACTATGATTGTTAGAACTATGATTGTTCCTACCATGTATTAATGCACATCTTGTAAGTCGCTCTGGATAAAAGTGTCTGCTAAATGCTGTAAATGTAAATGTAAATGTAATGAAATGAAACGTGGGGCAAACGTACTCTGCAGAATGCCGTGACCAGGGGCAGGAGTGCGGCCGCAATACCATGCTCGTCCATGTGGGAGCAGTCCTGAGCGAAACACAAGAGAGGAGAAACACACCGCACACATTAACACGGTAACAGCAGGTCAGATACATCACATCCCAGTTTAACCGCAACACTTCAAGGTCGAGAGGACCGCACTCATGACCCAAACAGGAGACCATGCCAGCAGACACCACGGCACAAACATTGTTTATTTGTTTTTCAAATATTATTTATGCTGTTTTTCCCCATTTTATCCCCATTCAGTATCCAATTCCCTCTCTCTCTTTTTTCATGCCAATTATCCCCTCCCTCGTATGAGAACTTGCTGCTGTAGTCTGGCCAGTAGTGAGCGCTGCACTGCCACCTTCAGGCCAGTGCCCACCTAGGCTGAAGCCTGGCACCGACGCTTTATTTTTTACTGCAGTGCAGAAACACAGACCAAGAAGGTCTTTGTAACACTTTGTGATACTTTGCCTCTGTCACTGTCGGTCTCAGGGCTACGGCAGCGAACTCACAATACGAGAGGGGGGATTGACATGAGAAATAGAGGCTGTAATTGGCTACTAAATTGGGAGAAAATGGGAGAAAATCTGAAACAAATTCTTTAAAAAACATATATATATATATCACTGAGGAGCCTGGAACATGGGCCCAGATAGCGTTTACCCCCCACAGTTCCCAGAGACGGCAGGCAGTCCTACACTGAGGGGCTGTTCTGTGGCCTGGGCTCCCGGGCCTACCTGCAGGGTGCAGTTCATCATGCGGATCACGTAGTCAAACTGCTGGTCGTCCAGCACCGCCCGGTTTTGCTGCACGTGCAGGTTCAGCTCCTGGGTCAGACACTGCCGGGCCGCACGGCCCTTCAGGGCCCGCAGTACCGCCGGCAACAGCTAGGGGGCAGAGGAGAGGCGCAACCAGCTGTATTAACATTGCGTGCGTGTGCGTGCGTGTCTGTGTGTATAGTGTGTGTGTATGTGTGTGTGTGTGTGTGTGCGTGTATAGTGTGTGTGTATGTGTGTGTGTGTGTGTATAGTGTGTGTGTATGTGTGTGTGTATGTGTGTGTGTGTGTGTGTATAGTGTGTGTGTGTGTATGTGTGTGTGTGTGTGTGTATGTGTGTGTGTGTGTGTGTGTGTGTGTGTGTGTGTGTGTGTGTGTGTGTGTAGTGTGTGTGTGTGTATGTGTGTGTGTGTGTATGTGTGTGTGTGTGTGTGTGTGTGTGTGTATAGTGTGTGTGTGTGTATATAGTGTGTTTGTGTGCTACCTTCTTGGCCTCCAGCATCTTGTTCTCGAAGACGTACGTGATGCAGTTCCTGACCACCTCCAGCCGCCGCGCGCTGTTGGCGAGGACGTTCCGCTCCACAACGTCGTCTACAAAGAGCGGTTCAGTTCGGGTTTTACCCAGAGAGCAGAGAGCACGTTCACATCCAGCGAATCCATACATTCATTCATTTTTGACCTCCCCGTCTTTTATATTTAATATGATTTATTTTTGATTATTAACATTTTTCTTTTACTTTACTTTACATACATGGCATAACATCAACATCCTCCTCAGATGAACCCGTAAACTTTACCCGTAAACCCATACCTACACAACCTCAGAATTAACGGTCATGCACAGTACCCCCACCTCCACCCTGTAGCTCGTAAAGTAGGAGGTCCCCATTTTATACATTTACATTTTAGGCATTTAGCAGACGCTCTTATCCAGAGCCACTTACACAGTTTACATTTCTTTACATACAATCCATTTATACAGCTGGATATTTTACTGAAGCAATTCAGATTAAGTATCTTGCTCAAGGGTACAGCAGCAGTGCCCCACCTGGGAATTGAACCAGCAACCTCTGAGTTACAAGCCCAGCTCCCTGACCATTACACTACACTGCCAGTCTCCACACCTCCACCCTGCAGCTCTTACAGTAGGGGTTGTTTGAGCAGTACCCACCCAGAGGAGGCCCGGAGGGCACCATGCACTACCCATCACCTCCACCTTGAGCAGTACCCACCCGGGCGGAGCACTTCACCTCCACCTTGACGGCGGGCGGGGCCGTCCTGAGCTTGGCGGCGGCGTGGTCGATGAACAGCTGCACGGTGACCTCGTCCAGGTGGGGGAAGGTGGCCTGGTGGGGGCGCAGGTGAGAGCCCTCGCTGGGCCTCTGGACCTTGTGCATGGCCACAGCGGGGTATGGGTTCTCCTGGAACCAGAGCCACACAGAGACGGGTCATCAGAACCAGAACCACACAGAGACGGGCCATCAGAACCACACAGAGACGGGCCATCAGAACCACACAGAGACGGGTCATCAGAACAGAACCACACAGAGACGGGCCATCAGAACAGAACCACACAGAGACGGGTCATCAGAACAAAACCATCAAAACCAGAACAGAACCACACAGAGACGGGTCATCAGAACAAAAATAATTCACAAACATCTCCACAGAGCGGCTCTCTCCCATCAACCACCTGCTTTCCGTAAGGCTGGGCCCAGACGAGGAGAGATGTTCTGTGTACTGACGAGACTTTCACACACCAGGATATAAAGACCAACATTTTCTGGTCGGTACTTTAAAATGTGTTTTTTTAAAACAGGGCTGACATTTGTAGCTCACGCAGGAAGACAGCGCTTGAGAGCTTAATACAAAGAGTTCCCACTAGTCAGATTTACAAATCAGTCAAACCATATCACTATCCAACACTGTGGTGTGTTACTTTTAATCTAGAGCAATGCAGAAATGGAGTGGCAATATCAGGGAAATACTGACTGTTCCATCTTGCTCAGCAGGGGAAACAAACGGGAGAATATATAGAGAGCATCCAGCACAGCGTTAAGCCTGGCCTCTGCTTCTACTACTAGTCCTGGTGAGCTATTCTACGTACTAACTCAAAAATCTTTTTAACCTATGCCCTCATTGTTCCGAGGCATAGGTGAGACTGGGAACTTTGGGAAGAGTTTCCCCATTCCATATTGGAATATTCAAATCCAGGCCTCGAGGTCCGCAGTGTCTGCAGCTATTTGCGCCAACCACGCACTACACCACCTGATTTCACTCATTGGCTCGCTTCCTGGACCAAGGAGGTAAAGTATTATTCTAAATCAGGTGGTGTAGTGCGTGGTTGGAGCAAATACCTGCAGACACTGCGGCCCTAGAGGCCTGGATTTGAACACCCCCGCCCTATTGGATGAATCTCAGATGCCATCGCACACTGCGTCCTGCCGGTCTTTATGCACACTGTCGAACGCTGGCCGTACGACCGAAAACACAGCGGCTCTCTGCCTAGGATGTGGAGCTTTAAAGAGCACAGCGCGTGCCAGCCTAGAACACTCTCTCCTGTCCTGTGAGTGAGGTCAGTGTGTCTGTCCAGAGGCACGGACCGAGCCGTTATCAGAGGACAAGCCGCACGCCTCGCCACCCGCCGCTCTGAAGCTGGCAAACACTTCAGCAACACGCACACTGCTTTCACCATCACACTGAGACACTGACACACGGGAACACACACACTGAGGCACAGTGACACTGACACAAGAGAAACACACACACTGCTTTCACCATCACACTGAGACGCTGACACACGGGAACACACACACTGCTTTCACCATCACACTGAGACGCTGACACACGGGAACACACACACTGCTTTCACAGTGACACTCAAGAGCACACTGAGACACTGATGCTGACACAGGAACACACACACTGCTTTCACAGTGACACTGACACACACACTGCTTTCACAGGAACACACACACTGCTTTCACAGTGACACTGACACACAGGAACACACACACTGAGGCACAGTGACACTGACACACAAGAACACACACACGGCTTTCACAGTGACACGAACACACACACTGCTTTCACCATCGCACTGAGACACGAGAACACACACACACTGCTTTCACAGTGACACTGACACAAGAGAACACACACACTGCTTTCACCATCGCACTGTGATGCTGACACACGAGAACACACACACTGCTTTCACAGTGACACTGACACACACACTGCTTTCACAGTGACACTGACACACGAGAACACACACACTGCTTTCACAGTGACACTGACACACGGGAACACACACACTGAGGCAGAGTGGCCGAATCACTTCAGGTTTAATGTTGACTGATTCTTCAGTGGTGCAGTGCCAAATGAGAAGACAAACATGCCTTGTGGACGGACGGACGGATGGCTGGATAAAGGGACTTTGTGAAACATATTGCTCCAGTGAGATCACACCTGCTGAGCTCATGAAACAAGACAACCTGGCTCCTTTCAAATCAAAATCCCATTTCATACACACAACCGTAAAAGCCTTCCAAAACCAAACCTTGATTAGAGTGGCAACTTTTCCACGTTTGACATTTTCGCATTGCAGGCCATAAACAAAGCGCCTGGCTGCATCCGATATTTACAAGGGAGCCTTTTGTTGGCCAAATAACTCAAGAGTGACTAAGAAATTAAAAACATACACACCTCCAAGTGTGCGTGCGGTGAGCAGGTGCAGAAAGCAGAGCTCAATAACGAACAAGGCCTGAAACACTGTCGTTTCTGCTGAATCTTTATCGCGCTGTCTTAATAGAGAAGTGTTATAGAAGCTAGCACTGAGGCAACAGGCAGCTCGGTGAGACTGGAGCACTGGAGCTCTCTCGGTGGTGGTGTACACGAGAGAGAGAGAGAGAGAGAGAGAGTCCTGTTCAGCCGTGTCTTAAGGGCAGGACGGCGCAGGTGGTTCAATGGGGAGGGAGATGAGGGGAGGGGAGGGGAGAGTGGGGCGTGGCGGTTTGGAGATCACGTACGTTCTTGAAGAGCTGCTCGGCCAGCTCTTTGACGTGGTTGAGCATCTTGCGCGGGCTTCCCTCTTCCAGACGGATGCGCTCCACTTGGTTGGCGATGAGCTGCGGAGGGAAGGGGGCGGGCATGAGCAGCGTCTCACTACCAGCATCGGCCCTTATTCACTCATCTTCTGTTGGGCTAGTACTGCTGACTGAGCTTTAAAAAATTATTATTATTTTTATTTATTAATTGTTTTTGCAGTTTTACATTGAACCCCTCCCAGTTCTGAGTGTTTCAGCATTTTAAAGAGCTGGAAATCTGAACATCTGACACAGGCATCTAGACCACTGACAACGGATTATGAAGATGTTCAAACAATAAACAAACACCAGAGAAGGTTATTACAAATAAGCTGATTTAGGCATTTAACCATTACCTTAAAGGAGTTTTTTTATTTAATTTTTTTAATACATTTTTTATTTAAGATTTTTCCTCCCATTTTTGGACAATTGTACTCTCTCTTGACTCAATTACCCCCCCTCACACCCCCACCATGAGCCCACCACCTTCAGCAACGGGACCAGCCGCTACTCTGGGGCCTGCAGTGACAAAGGCACCAAACTGCCTCCTTTGAGATGGAACTCCTGTGGGAAACCTGCACTTAGAACAACCTTCACCGGCTGCGCCATCCGGGAGCCCGTCCTATAGGAGTGCATTAGAGCCGCCGCTGTGCTCACTAAAGATCCCGCGGCACAAAAGAGACGGAGCGTTTACCCCCGGTGTCCTGGGAAAACTCCCACAAACACTGTCTCTCTACACGTAATATGTGCCATTTAGCAGACGCTTTTATCCAAAGCGACCTACAGTAGTGAATGCGTAAATTTTTCAGTATATGTGGCCCCAGTGGGAATTGAACCCACAACCTAAGCGTTGCCAATGCCACGCTCTACCAACTGAGCCACATGTGGCCACCTAATCGCCCCCTACATCCGACTGGCTCCACAATCCCTTGCACTCCCCACCCCACTTTGATTCCACGGGTCGTCACTGCCTCTGCGCCCGGTTACAGAAAGGTCACATGACTAGGTAACCCCTCGAGGGCACGAGCGCCTCAAGACTCGGCTCCTCACCTCGTCGAAGAGGTCGATGGATCGGTACGGAGGCCCTCTCTCGGACACGAAGCCGGCGAACGCCATCCCGTCCAGCACCTTCATCAGGAAGTCATCCTCGCTCAGCGCCCGCTGCCCCAGGAACGCAGCCTGAGCAAACACAGAGGGAGGGAGGTCAACAAACAACCGGTCTCAGCCAGCTCTGCACCATGCTGCCAATGGCACAGACATGTCTCTACACCCCCCGGCCACACGGGGCGCTGTGCTGGGAACGTGGGGAGTAAAACATAGCAGCAGGTGACCTTCAATCAGTCAATAAATCTTTCTTATCCTTCATTATCTTGGGCAATTGGTTTTGCAGCAGTATGGATATGCATATTACACAATGGCCTACACAAAATATACACAAATCTGCCACAAGCACAATATAAATAAACCAATAAAAGGACAATAAAATATAATTAAGATGTGTAAAAAGGGAAGCACTGTGTAAATCCCCATTCTGAACGAAATCAACAGCCATGATTCTTTCTGGGTCACGCTTTAGTTAAAGGGCCTATTTTAATATAAGAACACTTTCTTAAGTATATCATAACTCATTTACTAAGTGTGACTTATTCTGTGGAATAACAAACTTGGTTCAAAGGAAATAAGATAGAATTTTTGGTTTTGATACATTTCACTTTGGCACTGAAGCAACTATGCCTAACTAACTATACCTATTCATGTTCAAACCAACTTTGGGTATACTAGAGTCATAGTAATGTATTATATAGATAATTTTCTATCAGTATACAGTCCATTAAAATAACATTTATTGTATTAAGACTTTTATTGGATGCTAGAAGCCAAATATCAGGCACTTCTTTGAACTTATAAAATATTGTGATTTTGCAGAGACAAAGGAAATGTATTTCAAATGAAAATATATACTGGACTTTTGAATGCTCTATTAATACACTAGATTAATACTCTTCCAGCATTAATTTGGAAGCAGTGTCAGGACAGGGTAAATGTGAAGAGGAGTTTTTAGATGTGGTTAATGTTTTCTGGTGCAGTCAGTTGCTCAGCCTAAAAGAGGGAAATCAATTCCGGATCTGGTTTTGTTTAATAATCCTGACAAGAGTTTCCCTGCTTTCATGAAAACTTTATTGGCCTTGTTCAATACATTGACACCTACTAGTGTACAGAAGTGTAAGGACACCATGTTGCATAGGCTGCGCATAGCCTTTGCAGACGTATATATTGCAGAGTGCTTGCGACATTGTTGCATTGTTGAACCGTGAGGAAGTTGCGTGAACACGAAGAGGCCTTTAGACCGGTGAGCTGGGCTCTCTCAGTACCTTGTGGAAGCGGATGAGGGCTGGGGGGGATTCTCAGTACCTTGTGGAAGCGGATGAGGGGCTGGGGGGGGATTCTCAGTACCTTGTGGAAGCGGATGAGGGGCTAGGGGGGGATTCTCAGTACCTTGTGGAAGCGGATGACGGGCTCGGGGTGGATGCGGATGATGTGCAGACACCAGCGGTACCCCTGGAGCAGCTGTGCGAACAGCCACAGGAACACGCCCCGGATCTCCTTATCCTGCAACACAGGGTCAAGATATAAAAGATAAGGCAAGGCAGGGCCCATTCACATCCCGACGTACAACCGGTACTAAATCTGGGCTGTCCGCCCCGAGGGGAGGGGGAGGCTGAGCAGGAAGGGCGTCCGTGGTCGGGTTCCGTCTTGAGAAGGTGGATCTACCGACCCGGAAAAATTGGCTCGTTACCCGGAGGACGGGCGGCGGACTCGTGGGGGAGGGTGAATTGAGACAAATAGAAGGTATAATTGGCAACCAAATTGGGAGAAAAACGGTCCCCCGTTTTAACTATTAATAAAAAAAAAAAAAACAATGGTGGAGTTGTTGTCTCTCCTCAGCGAAGTGAAGCTAGAACTGCTAAAGACTTCACTGGGAGGAGAGGTGTGATGGGCAGAGACACGCTGGAGTCCCTGGGCCTGTAGAATCTCAGAGACATCAGTAATGCCCTTCTCTTACACACTGCACCAGCGAGTGAGTGAGGAGGAGGAGGAGGAGAGTGAGGATGAAGAGTTACCTGGATCTTCAGTGTGGAGGGCTGGGTGGAGGAGGGGGGGAAGGCTTGGTCAGCCACCTCCAGCTCTGGATCCAGCACCTGGGGACAGCAGGACAGCGACTGTGACTCACCGCCAACACACGGCCGGGGGAATTATTGGGAGGGCCGACGGAAAGTGCGTTAAAAACAGCACACCTTCAAAGTGCTCTTTGGATAGGGCCGTTCC
This sequence comes from Aldrovandia affinis, assembly GCA_029706075.1. Lineage (NCBI taxonomy): Eukaryota > Metazoa > Chordata > Actinopteri > Notacanthiformes > Halosauridae > Aldrovandia > Aldrovandia affinis. The sequence goes on from JAINUG010000212.1 coordinate 149,711, forward strand.
AGAATGGCCTGCACCCTATTTTTGTCTCTGTGGATTAGAACAGCGGTCCCCAATCACCGGGCCGCGGCCCGGTACCGGTCCGTGAGGCATTTGGTACCGGGCCGCACAGAAATAATAAAAAGCGTTTTAATTTTATTTCCATTTTATTGACTATCGCAGTCTGCAGGGTGTTTTATTTTGAAAAATGACCACTTCCGTCTGTGCCTCTTTTCCACACTTGTCTCATTTTTTTTTCCTGAAGCTGACATTCATGACTGAATTTGGCCAAAACAAGTCCTCCCTCCTCAAACGACACTATCGGCTCCTGAACCCTGAAGCCAGCAGACAAGCAGCACAAAAACCAGAACCCCAAAACTGTTTGAGAACAGAGAAAACAACGTAAAGTAAGCAGGACCAATCTCTGGCCAAACGTTTACTTAAAGTTGTGTTGTTCGACCCTGGGAAAAACGTTGATTGGAACTGCATGGATTAAGTAAGGGCTTGCTTCTGACTTACGGCTTTACGGATCAGATGTAACCCACCGTCAACCCGCTTGGGCGCGAACAGGGGGAAAACAGACCCTGGCAACAGCCGCAGCAGAGGAACATGTAAACAAGAGTATACAGTTTCATGTCCTTCGTCTTCTCATGTAAATAATGTAACTTAACCATCGCTTTCCAAACAGGACATGAAGGTGGAAACAGATTCACTGCAGTTCTGTGTGTTTGGCTTCCCCTGCTCAGAGGCAGAGAACGGTCGATCCACGGTCTTTACGGTCGATCCACGGTCATTCAGCCTTGTCGTGATAAAAACAGGGCCGACTGGTTTTAGCTAGGCTGTCAAAAAGATTGTCCCGAAATACCTCCTTCTGTGGTTTACATATTTCATATACAGCCTGATAAGCTATTCAGCTAATCCAAACAGATATTTGGCATTTTTCTTGAAAGGGTCGAACAGCGTTGCCTTCATACATTCATCCCGTTTTGTGTATTTCTCCCTGATCATCGTTTGTAACATTTTTGATGTACAAAGTATTTGTTGCACTTTGTACGGAGAAACTGTTAGTATTACTAATATTACTATGATAGTTTCTTAAAGCAGTGCATGCAAAAGAGCTCCCTGATTCACAAAACAAATACGTTCTTTGGCAAAAAACTACGTAATATTCCTATTTATTGTGGTTTATGCCTCAGTAGGTAGAGTGTGGTTCTGTGTGTCTCAGTAGGTAGAGCATGGTTCTGTGTGGTCTCAGTAGGTAGAGCGTGGTTCTGTGTGGCTCAGTAGGTAGAGCGTGGTTCTGTGTGTCTCAGTAGGTCTGTGTGGTTCTGTGTGGCTCAGTAGGTAGAGGGTGGTTCTGTGTGGCTCAGTAGGTAGAGCGTGGTTCTGTGTGTCTCAGTAGGTAGAGCATGGTTCTGTGTGGCTCAGTAGGTAGAGCGTGGGTCTGTGTGGCTCAGTAGGTAGAGCATGGTTCTGTGTGTCTCAGTAGGTAGAGCGTGGTTCTGTGTGGCTCAGTAGGTTCTGTGTGGCTCATATATATATATAATATTCTCCAAACTGAGGCAGAGGTGTGGGTGGTGCGTTACCATGGAGAGGGCGGTCTGGGTGTGGTGCAGGAGCGGGTCGGGCAGCAGGGAGACGTGGACACACTCCGGGACGGTCACCGTGCCTCCGTCCAGATCAGCGTCCAGCTGATCACGACACACACACACACACACAGAGAGAGAGACGCACGGACATACACAGACAACACAGACACAGACACAGACACAGACACACACACACACACAGACACAGACACAGACACAGACACAGACACAGACACACACACACAGACACAGACACACACAGAGGTCACATGTCACCCTTCGACACAGAACAGCGCCTGCGCTCCAGAGCGATGGGATGGTCTCTGAACAGGTCACACTGTCCCCTCATCACGCAACCCGGCCATGACCCCATCACCACGTGAGCGCATTCCATCTCATACAGCGTCCTTCACCAGCCAGAGAGGACGAGACCGCAGGGCTCCACTCAAAACTCCCAAAATCACTTCACAATTGGAGCTGTCATGAGTGTCTGCACTTAAAAGCACATTTAAAAACTCACTGGTCGGCTGATTGGTGGTAATAGCTTTTCCTTCTGGTTTAAATTGGCCAGTTCTAATGGCTCTGATAGTCAGGGATGACTGGTTCTGTTGCTAACAGTCGCTACACGCTGCACGTCGATGGAGAATATTTAAAGGAGCTTTGCAAAGCTTCCTGATTTGATGTTTTTGCCTGTCAACAGCCGCTCATTATCAGTGCCATGGCCCACCGAGCATCGCTCCCAGAGAGGCGGGCGGTGACATCGCCTGGAGAAATCATCTTTGACCGTACGTGTCTATATATCTCCTTATCTTCATATGACTTCAAATGTAAAGTATATATATATAAATATAAAGTATAACAGGCGGTTCACTGTTCAACACAATTGAGGGGCACGATTAAGGGTCAGTCCGAGTACGCCAGGATAAAGAAAAGAAACATTTGTGACATTTTAAAGATTTGTTTCAGTGACAGGAAGGTACGTGTGGTGTTCAATTATATCCAGCTAATTGGAAATACCAAAAACAGGTCTGTCTACTGAATTAAAGCAGGTGGAAGTGTTTTAAAGAAAGACCTCATACACAGAATTCATATATGATACATATTATTCCCAAATACGGTTTAATGAAAAACTGTGATCAAGTCACCAGCTTGAGTAGTGAACTTGAATAGAGCAATAAAAAGATGGGAGTTTATTGTAAAGTCAAACAACACAAAGCAATTTTGGAAGCCTAAGCTTTGTTTTTCTCTGTAACCCACAATTTTCCAGGAGTTCATCTCAACCGCCTTTTAAGGGGTCAGGGAATAATTTTCCAGTCTCCCACACTGGTCCCAATGGTTTTCAGTTTTTTTGATTCCCTCTGGAAAATGCCAATTGTGAAGCGCTGTGTGACAACCTGTTTGTAAATGGTGCTATACAAAAATAAAGATTGATTGATTGATTAAGCTTAACACGTCCAACAGGTGCAAGGCCCACTTATGGGACAGTTTGTGAAAACCCCCTTCATTGAGAGGAAACTATCTCGCAGGAAAATGAAGAGACTACTGCCAAAACAATGCCTCAGTTTGCCTTTACCAGCCCTGGCAAAGTAAAGCCTCTACTTCAGCCTTCTCATTGTCCTGATGAACACGCCCAATCAATAAAGGCTTTACTTTAAACAAACTTCCTAACACTTGAATTTTACGATGTGTCAAAGCTTAGCCTTCCAGGTTTGTGTTGTTGTTTGACGTATGCGATTTGTATGCAAAGGATATCTCGTTCCAGGGGCTAAATCAACCTTTTTATAAAGATTTAAAAAATGACAGTTTTAAAAGAGCACACTGTTTCCCTAACTGTAAGATTTATAGCGGTGTGGATGTGGAGGGCGGGCACTGACCAGCTCCTGTGTCTCGGAGCGGAAGAAGGAGTTCACGCCGATGATGAATGGAGTGGGAGTGCTGAGCACTTCCAGCAGCTTCCCCGGCAGGATCGGGATGTACGTGAAGCTGAGAGAGAGAGAGAGAGAGAGACGGAGAGAGAGAGAGCACAGCGAGGATCAAAACACAGAACCAGCGGCACGATAACCAACCGCCGCAACCCGACGGAGAGCAGAAACTATTAACACATCGACACAAACTCACCAGGAGCACACATCATCTACTGAACTTCACTTTGTTTGTATTGATCTATTCTTGTTCAACTGCAGTAGCTTAATGAATTTAACTTAAGTCGTATCCCCGTGTATTTGATAGCCGATGTGTCACGTTGTTAGAGAGTGAAACACAGACAGCGTGTCTCAGTAGGGAGACTCGAGCTCTAAACCCTACAGAAGCACCTCTGCGCTCCCTCCCTCTCTCCGCTCCCTCCCTCCCCTCTCCCTCCCTCCCTCCCTCCCTCCCTCCCTCCCTCCCTCCCTCCCTCCCTCTCTCCCTCCCTCTCTCTCTCCCTCCCTCTCTCCCTCCCTCCCTCTCTCTCCAGTCCAGTGGTTTACAGGCCCACGGTTTCCACGGCGATCTGAAGGTTCCCTGAAACGGAGCGCCGATGCTAACGCCTCTTAGCGCCCGAGCCCGATGTTGACGTTGAGGCCAGGCGGCCGAGCGGGCTTAAGTGCACTCACGCAACCGTACCCAAGCGTGCCGGACGTTTACTTTGCCATTTTAACTCGTACCTGCGACGCGGACAGAGGTCAAACACGACACCCTTTCTGTGCCTACCAGGAGGCCAGAATCCATCACGCTCTGAGGCGTGGCAGATTCATTATTATTTACTTTTTTACATTTTTTTTTTTTTTTAAAGAGACTTACACAGTTGACATTTCTTTACATACAATCCATTTATACAGCTGGATATTTTACTGAAGAACTAAATCATTTAGATGAAGGAACACAACTGCCAGGAGGAGGTGCTGTTTCCACTGTCTGAGCCTCCTGCAGAGTGTGACAGAGGCGTGAGCTGTGGCAGGAGGGTTAGGGATCGTGTGAGAGGGACACACACACACACACCTGTACTTCAGAGGGAACATGAGTGTGGCGTTAGGGAGAGCAGGACCTGTACTTCAGAGGGAACATGATGGCCAGGATGGCCCGACAGGCGTCTGTGAGGCGGTGGTAGCTGCTGGACAGGAAGAGGATCTTGTGTTCCGTCAGGGCGGCGCAGAGCAGGTACAGGACGTTGTTGATTCCTGAGGGGAAGGAACAGGGACTGCTTATCGGCTCGGAGCTCTGGGTACAGGGGAAAACCTCTTAACCCTCACATCCATCATCTTCCTGGGTATAAAAACAGCCTGCCATGATCTTATAATCATTTTTAATACTTGACCTAAAATTATTATTATATATTTTTATTTCTTATTATTTTGTACTATTATTTTTTACATATAAAACTTTTTATTATTATGAATTACTATTATTATTACTACTATTACATGCACAATACTATTACACACACAATATATTATCTTGCCACACAAAAATGCACACCATAAACACACACATAAATCAATCCTATGAGGGCATGTGTACAAAAACATTGTTTACAATGAATTAAGTAGCACTCTGGAGAAGTGTGAGATGTGGCAGATAAACGGGCAAAAGGAAGAGATGACCGTTCAAACAAACCTCAACCGCTCATTTCCCCCATCCGTCCTCTTCCTGTGTCCTATACTAACAGCCCACTACGTTCCCATAATCATTTCTCACTCATTATCTCTGTAGAGAGGTGAAGCCGCGCCAACCGGATAATTGTAACCACAGGTGCGTAGGTTCAAAAGCTGCAATAGCTGTGATAAATAAATGACGTTTATTGGTCAAATGACCATCATCAGTATATCAGTTATACTGATGATGGTCATTTGACCGAAACGCCTGTCTCTCTTGTCGATTAAAAGACTTTAAATTAAACATCGAGCCTTCGCCTCGTTTGGGATATTCTCTCTTCTACACAGTGTGCGGGTTCCACCTTCATTCATTCACTCATTATCTCGACACATACAAACGCCCTCGCGGGAGGAAAGCTGGAAGCACCAAGCCAGTGTCCCCCCCTTCTCTCCAGGGAGTGTGGTCACATGATCCTGTGCAGGAGTGCTGATTGGTTACGCACCTAGCTGTCTGAAGAGGTGGGCCACGCTGCTGCCGCTGACAGGGAGCGAGTCGTTGATGGGCGTCTGGATCACCTGCCTGTCCCCAGCCCCCAGCGTGATCGTCCTCTGGAGAAGGGTGGGGGGGGTGAGGGGACACCTCGTTAATCACCGATGGCCCAGCGCTGCCTGATCCGTCCAATCAAGAGGCACCCGGGGTTAATCTAACGCACTGGTGTCCGCGGCCTTTTTAATCCCGCACACGTACGGTGCAGAGGTCAGTGCTGTTAACACACGCTCCAATCATCCTCAGCGTCGACTGGTTAATCGGCAGCAAAACGGAACAACATCGAGCGCTCTAGTATATGATCACAAACAGCGCTTTGATCAAATGAGAGAATTTAATTGATTACTGCAGCATACCGAGACAGTAAGCTAAACAGGCTTTAAAAGGTTTTAAGAAAACAGTATTTTTTTGTATCAAAGATTCATAAAGTTTCCTGGGTGAATTGCTGACAGAGAGCACACATTCATTGTGCAGTTTGACCACAAATTGCTTTTGATTTCTGACATACAGATTGCAACACAAGCAATTTCACATGGCAGCCTGAATTTTGTGGAGGGTTTTTTTTTCCCACAGCGTTTTCTGATCATGTCAAAAAAGGTTAGACAGCCGCAGGGATGTGCCATACCGACACGGCACACATAACCAAGGCTTTCAGTTGAAGGAGGGCCAGAATATAAAATCAAACCCAAACCGGACATTCAGGGCCCTTGTTCAAGTGAAGATTGAGATGTGAACAAACACACATGGCACAGAAGCTGCACAATCTGAAATGAGCTCAGCGGTCTTAAGTAAGCAGATTGTGTTGGACGACATAAAAAAACAGCCTCAATTACACAGTGCAAGAATACAAGATATACAAGCACATCAGCCCGAAGCAGGGATGAAAAAACACACCATGACAAAACTTTGTTAATAGTGACTTCGAGGAGTATTGAGGCAGCAATACAAGGCATGGCGTAGACTTGCATTTGACCCAACCGAATATCACCCAAAAAATCCCACGACAATGGCAAGTCTACACACGTCAGCAGGTGATTCAAATCCCAAACGAAACTGCTCAAACGTCAGGGCCAATTCCTGTCTCAAAATGACTCTTAACGTGAGCCTACAGTCATCGAAGATCATGCTCACTTTCAGTTCCTAATCGTAACTGGACAGGAGTAGACCCAAATTTTGCCTGCTATTAATGGCTTTCTCATTTTTAAATGTTTAAAATAATTTGAATCAGCGGTTAGTGTGATCATGCCCTCGGTTTATACGTTAGTGTGATCATGCCCTTCGCACGGCGAGTGTTGTCAGTACTGGGAAGGGGCGGGGCCTAAGAAGACCCCTTGCTGAGCGGAGGAGATCCGATGGACACTGTCCTCAAATTCTGACACTAAGAAGTAAAAATGTGTAGAGTAAATGGGGGCGTACCGAGCGTTCCTCCTGCTCCTCCGGGCGCACCTAGGTTAGCGACAGACAGAGACGCCACACGGGAGCAGACAGGTTAGACACAGGCAATGAGACACATGAACAAACCTCACCACCACCACGACGACCAGGCAAAAAAACCAGATGTTTCACAGACACTAGCTCTGAGACACGTGTCATGAGCGGAGCTAACGGCTGGAGCTTTCCTCACAATGACTCGCAGGTTCAAATCCTGGATGGGGCACTGAACCTGAATTGCTTTAATAAATATCCAGATGTATTCATGTATACTGTACGTGAGCTATGAAAGGGCCTTTGGATAACGGGTCCTGCTAAGCAGATAATGAGATAATGACATAATTAAATAATAATGTTAGCTAGCGAGCTAGGGGCTTACAATGTTAGTAGTAGCAAGCTATGCTGCTATGTTGTTACTTCAACTACACAAATGTAAGTACACATTTTGATCTGGGGCTGAAAAAAGTGACCTGGCAGCCTAGAAATGTTTTGGGTAAGCTACCATTACAAACTTGCCATGGTCAATTTCAATGGCTTACCAAACATTAGCTAGCAAAATCACATCAATTTTGGTGCCAGCTTGTTAACTGTACTTAGCTACTCCAACTAGTTAAGCTTCTGTCATCATCGGCAACTAGCTCGCTATTAAGCTAGCTGTAAACTTCCCAAGTCCAACAACTATGTCGCTAATGTATCTCTCTTACTTACACCCCGTTTCCATTTGGCTAGCAATCACAATTATTTCACATGCTGGCTGGTTACCTTCTTCCACAATCGTGATTACAATGCTGGCTCCTGGTCCAGCTGTACAACATGCATTAACTGAGTGACAGCTGGCCAACTATGGGGGGATTTGATTGAGGTTTTTAAATTCCTAAATTTAAGGAATTGGTTCTCTTGGTTCTCTTTCATCCTGATTCACCAAATACTTTTTAAGATAAGTGGGGTCAGCAGAACAAGAGGCCACAGGTGGAAATTAGTTAAAGGCAAATTCCGCACAGATATTCTGAAGTTTTTCTTTACACAGAGAGTTGTCGATGCCTGGAACAGCTTGCCAGGTCGGGTAGTAGAGGCAGAAACACTTGGGCTATTCAAGTCCAGGCTAGATGTAGTACTAGAAACTCTTTAGATTAGGACATGATGAACCTAGATGGGCTGAACGGCCCGTTCTCATCATTATGTATTCTTATGTTCTTATGTCCTAAACACTCCAGATCAATTATTCAAGTTGTTTGGAGAAAAGTCCACATTTGCTGCTGTGGAGATTTGGTATGCATCGGAGCTTTCAAAATCGTTTCATCAGAACTTCAGTCGGCTGTGACTGAGGACAAACTATCACGCAATCTAGCTAGCTAATGTGTTTCCATAATAATTAGTCCTCTGTTCATATTACCCTCCCAAATCATGTTGAGGAGTGTTTCTACCCCATTTAAAATGTCATGCTTCATAGCGATGTTGTGCTTCTCATAAACCTGCAGAGGAAAGTGGAAGAAGTGGACAGACTGAGTGCTAATCTTATGGGGAAAGTTGAAAGGTCTGGAATATTGCACAAGAACAATATGACCAAATATTCAACGATGAGAAGCCGTTTCCACCAAATTAATACATGCAATGCTGCATAATAGATTAAAATGTACAACAAATTCATGTTATACACATTTAAATGGACTGAAATTTAGCACTTGGGCATTGTGCAAAGTGAAAAGCGAAGACTTCATTGTTCACCCGGTTACAGACCAGCCAATCGCTCTCTATTGGCACATGTCAGCTGTGATGAACACAATTGGGCTGCAGCTGGTTCTCTTTCATCCTGATTCACCAATGTCGTGTGTGAGACATCCCTTTGGGGCTCTGCTGACTGTTATTCGTTGCCCACAGCATCTAAAACATTTCTACATTTACAGTAGTCACAGTGTCAGACATTGTGAACATCATTTATTGTATCATCGCTTTGCGGCTTCAACAGTGTTGTTATTCCTGATCCAATAAATCCACAGACATGTTATCGAAACATATTTACAAAAACAACTGTGTCATTATTCAGAAGATGTGCAGTAACTCAGGGCCTCCCGTGGGGTCTAGCGGTTACAACGTTCGACGCTGGCCACTGCGACCGGGGTTCGATTCCACCGGCCGCGCCAGTTTCGGCTCTGGCCGGGAGTGCCACCAGGGGGCGGTGTTTGGCTGTCCGCCCCAGGGAGGGGGGAGGGAAGCTGACATGAGTCCGCTGCGTATAGGAGTGGCTCTGGAGTACCGGAGTTACGGTCGATAGCTTGGCGAGTGCCGTCTCGGAGGAGACGATACTTCACCCGTGTCACTGCCGGTCTCAGGGCTACGCCAGTGAACTCACAATACGAGGGGGGGATTGACATGAAAAATAGAGGGTGTAATTGGCTACTAAATTGGGATAAAATTGGATAAAATCAGAAACAAATTATAAAAAAATAAAAATAATAACAGGTCAGGGGACAAGACCACACAGACCAGGACCCATCTTCACAAAGCACCTCAGAGTGAGCGTGCTGATCTAGGATCAGCTTTCCCACCTGTCCAGATGCTAACATTGAGCTAAAACTGATCCTGGATCAGCACTCCTACTCCGACACTTCATGGATATAGGCCCTAGGTGGACAGGCCCTTGAAGAGTCCAGCAGCTAAGGGGCACACTAGAGTCAGGTGGTTAATAAAGCTGCCTGGCCCTCTCAAAGTCATGCAGATAAAGTCAGTCACAGCAGCACACTGGCCCAGTTTAAGAGTCCAGCACACTGGCCCTTTAAAGTCAGCACACTGGCCCTTTAAGAGTCCGTGGCCTGGAGCGATGGGAGCCACTAATCAAGCTGCCACTAGTAAATATTAAAGAGCTGATCTTCCTGACATGACTAAGCGAGCTGCTCCACATTCCTGAGTGAATGCCTTCCTCCTCCATAATCTCTCTTAATGTAGTTAGAGGTGATACTCCACTGTGACTCACTTCCATTCAAACACACATTTATGAGAGTTTAAATCTAACACGCGTGATGTCGCTGAAATGTAGCTCAAAGGACAACAGACTCTCCTGCGATCTAGCGGACAGGCGTAACAGCAAAGCGTCTCGATTTAAAGGGACAGCGTTTTCTGCTGGTTATTATATTATTACCATACGCCGTTTAGCAGACGCTTTCATCCAAAGTGACTTACAGTAGTGAACGCATACATTTTTCAGTATAAGTGGTCCCAGTGGGAATCGAACCCACAACCCAAGCGTTGTCAGCGCCGTGCTCTACCTACTGAGCCACACTGGTTCTGCGCACATGCACACACACGCAGCGACACACACACACGCTCACAGGCACGCCCGCAGACACACACACACACGCATTCATGTCCACGGGGCGGGTGTGACCGATCTGATTCATCGCACGCATTCCAGATTCCCTGATCTGTGTGAAAGGTCGCCGCGCCGTGACGCGCTCAGGGAACATTTTAAATAATTGCCGGTCGTTGTAGTCAAGCGGCCCCTTTCACAACAGCGTGAGTGTGTGAGCGACAGCGGCCGACAGAAAGGGAGAAAGAGAAGCGGATTCAGACCGTCAGAACAGGTACGGCAGCAGGGGGATTAGAGACCGTACGGTCGATGTTTCAGGCTCTCAGTGCCTAGAACACAACCTCTCACGGCCACGACACTGCGAGACGGCTCAACACTAAAGCGTGCGCAGAGAGGACTCCCACAGCGAAGTGAGAACGTCCCGATGTGCGCTTCTCAACGCGTCGGCGGCACGTTCCCCAACGAGGGGCCCGCTGCCGCTCACGTCTGACAACGTTCACCGTTCAGCGCCCGTTTCCGCTCCTCCGCTCGCTCGAATGAACTCGTCTGAAATACGATTGTTGGAACGCTGTTAAAGATGTGCGGTGACGTTCCTTTCCGACCCGCGTGTGTCGTGGGGCTGCCAGCTCTGCCCCGCCCCCCTGCCCTGGGCCCATATGTCCACCGGCCGCTGTCTCAGGAGGTCTTCCTGACGTGTGAACGGCCGTCGCAGCTGCCTCTCTAATCCCCTCACTACCGATGGGATGAGCAGACAAACAGGCGCAAAGAACAAACACAAATTAATCACTGATGCTTTTGATTTTATTATTTTTGGGATTCGGAAATGATTAGCTGAAGCTCAGAAAAAGCCACACATTCTACAAAGCAAGGCACGACTGACAATCGATCCGAGTGCTCCAAATTGCAATGATTTCCCAAAGATAAATAAGTCATTATTCAACAGCAAAACAATGAATAAGTAAATAAACATCAGCTGGACCTTGCCCAAGGCTGCCGGAGGAGGGTTACCTGCAGACAGCCCAGATCGTCGGAGGCCAGATCGTGAGGAGCCATTTTAAAACTACACAGAAGGAAGTCGGCCATCTGCAAGCCACAGGATCAGAGACGCAGGCAGGTGAGATGGGCCCAGGGCTTGTGAGCACAGGCCAACGCTCTCCCCCCTGCGTCTGGAGCACTCAATGCCACGATGCCCCATGCACACAAACGTTACAAAACGTTATTTACCACTTTATGAGGATTAAGGACAATTTAACAGAGAGCAGGTTTCAGTGCCGTTGAGAACATCATCCCGTCGGATTCACAAAAACAGCCCTCAGCACTTAAAAAATACTAATAATTGAACAAAAATGACTTTTTCATTCAAATATTTTACAAATACGTTTTGAGAAACCTTTATCATGTCAGAACAGTGGAGGTGTAAATGTAACGTCGCCATGTTTGACAGCCCTCCACTGCTTAGGATGTAAAACAAAAACACAGAACATAGCCACAAAAACCAAAGGAGCCAATTTCATACTCCATTATCCTGTTAGAACCCTCCCATTTGGAATGCATGCAATGGCATTTCTGAGATCTCAAGTCTCAATGTGATAAAACACACAAAAACCCCATAAAAGTCCCATAAAGTCTCCTTCACGTTGTGTTGTTTTGAAATGCGTGCTTGACTTTTTGACCTGGCTCGGATCCCATTATAAGCAGAGCGCAGTGGATTTGCCGGAAGCCAAACCACAAGTTCCGCACACTGACGGCAGCCGGAAACATCCGGAAGGGAACAGAAACAACAACAGCATCGATGCATTCCAGTGAAACTGGGCTGAAAATAAACCTCTCTGCCATCAGAGTAAAATACACAAGTGTGCAGGGAGAGGGGTGGAGGAGGGGGAGGAGGAGGAGGGGGAGAGAGAGGGAGGAGTAGGAGGAGGAGGGGGAGAGAGAGAGAGAGGGAGGGAGAAGGAAGAGAAGGGAGAGAGAGAGAGGGAGGAGGAGGAGGAGGAGCAGTGAGCGGTGTTGGTTTCTTACCTGGGACCCGCCCACTATAGGTATGACGCAGCTCAGCAGGTTTCCGACCAGGGTTTCCATGGGAACGCCCAGCCTATCGATGTGCACGGTGTGGACCAGGCCCAGACAATTCTGCACACAGGACAGAGTGGGTCAGTTCCGCACACAGGACAGAGTGGGTCAGTTCTGCACACAGGACAGAGTGGGTCAGTTCTGCACACAGGACACAGTGGGTCAGTTCCGCACACAGGACAGAGTGGGTCAGTTCTGCACACAGGACACAGTGGGTCAGTTCCGCACACAGGACAGAGTGGGTCAGTTCTGCACACACAACACATCGCAGGTCAGGTAAGGCCTACACCAGAGATAGGAACGTGAGGTGTCATGAACCCAGAGTGTGCAGAGCTACAATGAACTGTCAATAGTAGACCTGTTTGAATCAATCAAGAGATGTGGGGAGGTGGGGAGAGTAGGTTGAGGGGTTGAGGGATGTGAGAGCAGGAGGCCTACCCTGAAGACGTCGGTGTGGTCCAGTCGGGACACCAGCACCAGGCTCTTGGGGGCAAAGAGCTGCGAGGGCGGGGGGGCCCCGGGGTCGTCATCCTCATAGGCCTCACTGGAGAGACTCTTCTGGGGCTGAGGAATCACACCATATTACACACTGCACACATCTATAACTCATCTATTACACACTGCACACATCTATAACTCATCTATTACACACTATACACCTCTATCATTCATCTATTACACACTATACACATCTATTACACACTGCACACATCTATAACTCATCTATTACACACTGCACACATCTATAACTCATCTATTACACACTGCACACATCTATAACTTATCTATTACACACTACACACCTCTATTACACACTATACACCTCTATCATTCATCTATTACACACTGCACACCTCTATAACTAATCTATTACACACAACTATCATTAATCTACTACACACTACACACATCTATCATTCATCGAGTCACATCCGTAACATACACTGGGCAACTCATTTACACATCAATAACGCATCTACACACATCTATCATTCATGTCTGCTCATACGTGAAACATTTATCCGTACAGGCGATGCTTACTTACACATCTATAATGTATTAACACTCGACCCTTTTCTCTGTACGTTTATAATGCTCATCGAGAAAAACCTTCACCTCTTGGTTCTGCACATAGTACAACAATGTTTATTGACACAAGGGCCAAGATGCTGTTGTCATTATTCATCATTAATGTCATTAACTGTCACTGCAGGACATTAAATGAGTCAAAGTGCAGGACATCTGGTCACCGCATGTGGAGCACAAGTGCATCAACGAAACAGACGTAGTTAATATTGTTAAAAAACAAGTTTTAATACAGTGGCTTTGATGAAGGGCTGATGAGTGCTGATCTAGGATCAGGTTTCCCCTGTCCATATCCTAACCATATCCATTATGAGCTAAAAGGCTAAACTGATCCTAGATCAGGTTCACGGTGGACTCGCACACTCACCGGGGCGTTTTCCACCTCTTCCCAGAAGGTGAAGCAGGCACAGTAATGGCGTTCGGAGTTGATGTCGGTCAGAACCGCTACAATGAAGGAGGCCGGGAGCCTCTCCAGGGACAGCTGCCACCCGTTGGGCTGACAGAACTACAGAAGAAGAAGGGGGGGGGTCAGCTCTTTCACTCCGCGCTGTGAGGGACTGATGAGAGAGAAAGGGCAAAAACTCTGCACACAATGGCAGGAGGTTTTCACGTTTGAGCGACTGATTATAGGGAGATTGTGTGAGTTTGAATTATGCAAGCTACTATTTCTTTGAGAAACACTGGAGCCAAAATGAACGCTCGCAATTAATTCCTTTCAGTGTATATACTTTCATATACTGCGCATTCCAAAGATGCTTTACTTTGGGCCAGTGCAAACAGACAGCAGCCAAAAATTACATCAGACCAGAGCCTACTCTTCTATTAAAGCTGCCTTATAAGGCACCAAGGGGAAAAATACTTTAAAAATATATATATATTATTATAATATATCTTTTTATTTTGTATACATTTTCTCCCAATTTAGTAGACAATTACACCCTCTATGTTTCATGTCAATCCCCCCCTCGTATTATGAGTTTGCTGCCGTAGCCCTGAGACCGACAGTGACACGGGCGAAGTATCATCTCCTCCGAGACGGCACTCGCCAGGCTGTCGACCGTAACTCCGGTACTCCAGAGCCACTCCTATACACAGCAAACTTCGTGTTGGCTTCCCCGCCCCCTCCCCCCTCCCTGGGGCAGACAGTGCTTTAGCTGCACCCTCCACACATGAAGCTCCAAGCATTCAGAAATGACCACACAGAGGATGTGTCTCATGGAATGTACCGAGCGCACGCCTAGCCAACAGCATACACAAGACTGATTTGTACATTGTATTTTCTTTCATATAACAACCCTGGGTGTGTTTTCATAAATTCTAAAGTTGGTTTAGGTGTGAGGGGAAAAAAGGCTACAAATAAATCACATTCAGCAGAATGTATGGACTTGCAGTAATAAATCTCACTGCCTCATCGCTCGGACATTCAGAGGTGACCTTATCCGACAGGCCCTGCAGAGTCTGGTGTGATTTCGAACCCTGTTCCAGCACACGAGTGGATTGAGAAGCCCAAGGCGTGGCGCTGGCCAGAAGGGTGTGGGAGGTCAGGTGCCTGAAGTGCTAACGAGGTGGAGGGAGCTCTTGCGACAGTGAGCCGGAACGCTCCACCTGCAGTCAGGCCCTGTGACCTCTGCTCACTCCAGGCAGGACCCCTGTCCACAACGCTCCGCCAGTGACCCTATCCGTGGTGTTTCAAGGTCGTTGTGTCCCAAGTGTGGTGTCCCTGTTATCGCTCCGTGATCTACGATCGTGCGCAGCCATTGTTTGCTTTCTTCCTGTCCGGTATCGCTTTCGCCTGGCCACCCCGGCTCTATTTGTGTTTCATCCTGTCTGCATCCATCTGTGTCGACTGCGTGTTCCCGAAGCGCTCTGACTCAGCGTCACACCGCCTCCTCCCTCGCTGCTCGCCCGCCCTCGCTGTCCATCACTGTCACCTCCACTGCACCCTTCCGTCCTGCAGGATAACGCTGTGGTTCTGACCGTGTCTAGCTTCTAGGAGGTGTGTACAACCCTGGATTTACACCAAACACTACGTGACAGCAGAGAAATAGTTTATTCCTAATAATAATAATAATAATAATAATAATAATAATTTGAAATAGTTTCACACAAAACATATTTTTTAAACGTTATAGAAAACATCAGTATTCTCCTTATATTTGTGTCAGTGATGCAGGACAAGCAATACCCTGTAAGGTAGCAGCTGATTCCAGGCCTTGTGTTTTAAACCTGGTATCCGTCAGCTGTGCAAACATGGGATGGGTATTTGGTTACCAGCAGAACTTGCATTCAGCCATTTGCCATTTGATGTCCAGCCAAACAGGTTTTGATCGTACTCCAGCTTTTGTCTCACCTACGTGTATTTTCTTACAATACATTCAATTTATCAACAGAAATGACAAAACACTACACTATTTCATCTTTCAGAGTTACAAGCAAATGTGGAAAAGAACGTAATACATTGTACCGAATTGCATTCCGCGTATTTCAAGTTGACAGCAAGCAATGCGCCAAAAATGTATTTTCAGATTTGAAACTTTAAATATTTACCTTTAAAATGCTTGAAGTTGACAGAGAGAGCTTCCATGTCGGACGGCACAATGTGACCTGGCTCTGCTGAACGATCTCAGAGCGCAATTGTGTTTGAACTTTTCCCCTTTACGTATATATTTATGCGTTCCTCTCTACACAATATACAACATTTCAGTCATAAGGGTAAGTGGGGAGAGCATAAAAGACTACAACACATATATTATGTAGATAATTACATAAATAACATGTATTATGTGTATAATTATATAAATAGTACATAATTATTATGTTTTTATATGATTTACCATTACAATTCTCTCTTGTTGTGGTATCAACACGGGTATGGAGCCTTCAATATATTATGATGCGTTCTTATATGACACGCCCCTTTACCCACAACCGCATTGTGACAGCAGTCAGACAGACGGTTGAAAGTCGTGGGAGCTTCATGTGCTTGTGTACGGAATCCTGGGCCACTGATTTGCAGCGTATGAAATTCCTGAGGCCTCCGAGATCAGCCTGTGACTTCGACTGAGAACAAAATCATTCCCAGACTACGATGAAGAGAAAGAGAGAGAGAGAGAGATGGTTTGAGAGGGTGTGTGTGTGCGATACTGAGTGCAGAGCTCTGCTGGGGGATTCTGGGAGCCAGCGTACCTGCAGTGATGGGTCAGGTGTGCGTGAGTGTGAGTGTGTGTGTGTGTGTGTGTGTGTGTGAGAGTGTGAGTGCGCGTGCGTGCGTGCATGTGAGTGTGTGAGTGTGTTTATGTGTGTGTGTGTGTGTGCGTGCGTGCATGTGTGCATGTGTGTGAATGTGTGTGTGTGTGTGTGTGTGTGTGTGTGTGTGTGTGTGTGTGTGTGTGTGTCGTGTGTGTGTGTGTGTGTGTGTGGTCGATCAGGGGAGGTACCCACCAGCTCTATCCCCTGGGGAAAGGGGTTATCCTCCCAGTCCTTCTCAGGAAAACGCTGGAGAATTCGGCCTTGACCCTCGCTGCCCCCTGACGAGAGAGGAAGAGAAATACGTTAGGACAGGGAAGGAAGGAAGCGACGCTGTCCAACCAGGACTCACCTACCCCCCCCAACCCGTTCCCCAAAGGACAGCGTCCAATCAGAACAAGGGGCGGAGCTCCAAACACAGGTCAGGGACAGGAGAACAATGCTGCGTCTCTCCCAGCCGATACGGGACCTCCAAACCCCCTCTTGCCTTTCCAAACACTGGAGTACACGGGGCGGCAGTGTAGTGTAATGGTTAGGGAGCTGGGCTTGTAACTCAGAGGTTGCAGGTTCAATCCCCAGGTGGGGGACACTGTCGTTGTACCCTTGAGCAAGGTACTTAACCTGAATTGCTTCAGTAAAATATCCAGCTGTATAAATGGATTGTATGTAAAAGAAATGTAAACTGTGGAAGTCGCTCTGGATAAGAGCGTCTGCTAAATGCCTAAAAGGTGATGTAATGTAATGTGAGTCTCCATGACTTGTTCATGAAAAAGATCAGCATTGATCTTTCCGTCAGACTCATCACCAAGCTCAATCAGAGGCCTGGACGGTGAGCATTAGACCCTGGCTGCAGAACGACCTTTATGGGCGGCCGTGTGATGTGCACTGAGGGGCACCGTGGACTACAGGCGCCATATAAATGAGGAGAGCTGGTGCAGTGCTTAGAGGAGCATTGTGGCATTCTTTACGTAACTGATTATCGACTGACCCACGATGCGGTCGATCGATCCAGACGTTTTCATGCTTATTCCCGTTATTTGGTGACTAACAGACAGTTTTTTTTTCTTTAGCATTAGCCACTGTAGCCAAAATGACCCAGAGCGGATGTTGAACATATCAGCGTATCATGAACATGTCCCCCAATTCCAACACTATTACAACTACAACTGCACAGCATTATTACGATTTATGCCTTTAAGTTTTTGATTTTTTTACATATTAATTAATGTCATTCCTGATTGTTTTTGGCAATTATTAAAATAAATGTAGATTATCTTTTACTGATCTTCCTGCTGGAACGATCTGCCTATTCAAGGACAAATTTGCCTGTAAGGTCGTATATAGACCACAGAAGCACACAGGCTGTGGCTGACTGGATAGTTTTAAACAAAAAGTTGTGGCTGTATCCTATATTCCAATGATATCTCAGCACATAATTGGAATATGCAAGAAAAACAACAACATTTGGACCAATCAACAACACCGTGGATAAGTCAAAAATCTATGATGTAACCATTATCTGACCAACGCACAATAGTTTGATACCGACTGCGGTTCTGTAACTACTGTATGTTTGTCTACATCAAACAATGCTGAGGATTCAGTCAAACTGCGACCGTGCAGTTTAATAAATAATCAAATATATTTGTGTATTTATAAATGATTTTAGAGCCAGACCCCGGTTGCCCTTCTCAAAGGTTTAGGCCTGAAGCGCCGAACACTAATGAGAGCCTTTCCAACACAACAGCTCTGTTTTATACGGCCAAAACACGGTTCAGTTTGAGCTGGAGTCTCGCCCTCAGAACGCACGCTATGGCAGAGCAGAGAGCCGAAGAGTGAGAAGTGCTTACAATGGTGCGTCTCTGAGCCAAACCAGTCAAAAAAAACAAAAGCGCTGGCCTCACCAGCACAAACATAATGAAGAACAGGCTGGCCTGGGAAATAAACACAAACAGAGCGCAGAGTGTCATGCAGACGCAGGAGATGGAGGAGCTCAGAGAGGAAGGAGCGGAGCGCATTCCTTCCGCCAGGCGAACACACGTGACTGCATTCGCCCATGACTAATTGCTTCTCTGAAAACTGCTAATTGGGGGAAAGTTTGTTTGGACTTATTCAATTCAATTTAAAAAAACTTGATTTGTCCCCGATGGGCAATTCCTGAGCACGGGCCCAGATAAGCAGTCGTCCTATTGTCTCAGACGACTAAAAATTAAGAAGGACGACCTTCGATTTCCAAGTGATCATCCTGCTGACGACTGTGAATTTAGGATTTAAAAAAAAAATGTATTAGCTAACTGGAACTATTTCTGTTTTACACTCGCATCGTAACAAACACATCATGCACGGATATTCAAAAATATTTCCGAAGTTCCAAATGGGAAAAGCGGCACATTGTCACTCGCATGCAGTCTGTGCTCACCGCGTTTGTTGTTGTTGCTATGCCAGACTGCAACATTCAAGTAAGTTCGCAGATCGAAGCACATAGACACAACAGCGAGAACCAGCTAGTTAGTTAGCTAGACATGGACATTGGGTATTGATATCTGTTGTTGCTAGTTGCTTGCTAACACAAGGCTTAGTAAGTGATCATGCATTTATCACTTACCAAGCTTTGAATTAGCAAGCAATATCCATGAACACTAGCTAGCTAGTTACTGTCTATATTCAGTTCAGTGAGCCCTCCCGCCAGGCTGAAGAATCTCTGTGATTTTCCTGCAGTGATTTCTCATCTCCGTAGTACAGTCTAAGCACAAATTATTCCCACATCCCTGCTCGGTTAAATCTAGGAATTATTAGCTAGCTATTACATTAGCTGCTATACCACACCCTAGTTGGGAATGGAAAAATCTCTCGAGTCCTGACTAGACTGTACGTTATGATATACTGTACATTCAGAACACTGGTCGCTAATGCCACTTGCAGGCACCCGTCAGAGCTTCACTGCTACACAGTCCCATGAGCACACGCTGCACAAGTCAAACATAAATATCCCTGTAGAAAATAAATAACGTTAACCGTCGTGTCTATCTTTGGACTACATACAACGTAGTGATCGCATTTTCAAAGATGTGGAGATTTATTGAGGGTGTAAGTCCACCACTAAAAAGGCTAAAATCAAAGAAGATCAGCTACAAACTCAGCGAAAATATGATTCAGAGGGCAGAGATCGCACTTTCCAGGAAAATTGGAAGGTGAATTGACCGAGGACAAGTAACTTCTAGTAACTTATTTTCTAAGATACTTGCCCTTTGACAAGTATGACTTTTACCCTAATCTGGGCCCCTGCTGAGGCAGGCATAGTAAAAAGGGAGGGTACAGACAAGACATGACAGACAGACATGACAGACAGACAGTCACCACAGTGACCACTTACCAAGGACTTGCTTGTGTGTGTGTGTGTGTGTGTGTGTGTGTCCGCTCAGTTCCATATGTCTCAACTGTTTACAGCGACCTTCAAAATTCATCTCACACTCTAATTAGACATGCATATTACAGTATCACAGTAAGGTCAATCTCAGGCTATTTTCACTGTATAATCTTTAGTGCTCTGGAGGGGATGTAGGAGTGGTGCAGATAGAGTGCCTCGCGAGAGAGAGCTGGGCCTACACATGGCATCGGACTTATCACTTGTGTTTCAGAACAACCACCACTCCTACACTGAAGGTGTTTTTACCCAATCAGAGCCTGGGGAATCTGGTGCCACTATCATTCCAAAATATGTTTTTAATGATTTCTCCTGGTACTTGGCAGGTGAGGAAAATGTTAACACGCTGCCTCGCTCCAGAACAACATGACTCCAGCTGCGCCATCCACAGATCTTCACTTCCCCCTGACCATAATTCAATCTGGGGTCAAAGCTTTGGTTTAGAAAAAATAATTGTCCTGTCACAAGACGGGCTTTCGAGAGAAAATACGAGTCACGGGAGACCAGACTTGATTCGTTTGGAGATGCATGCACGCCAGTCATCTCTTTAAAACGGCTGCCTCCAATTCTCTGGGCGCTTACGATGTAAATAATGCACATTTTCCCAAACGCACTTGCCCGTAAAACTGGCGTGGGGGTGTGGTGTGCCGTCGGCTCTGAGGAGAATGCGCTGTGTCGGCAGTGTGGGCCCAGGGTTGGAGGTTGGGGGTATGGAGGCCTGTTTTTCTCATTTTATATCCTAGTCCCAAGATATAACAATATAAACAAACCCCCCCCTTTCTAAAATTTGCTTTGTTGTCCCTTAAGGGCACCTCCAAGTGTTTAGGTTTGCAAGCTTGATAAAAACATTAAATGTATATGACAAATAGATTTTTGAAAATGTTTAGAGAATTGTTATTTATTTACAGTTTCAAATTTTTCCTGTTTTTCTCCCAATTTGGTTGCCAATTATACCCTCTATTTATTTCAATTCACCCTCCCCCACGAGTCCACCGCCCATCCTCCGGGTCGAGACACTCTTTCCGGGCCGATGGATCCGTCTCCATCAAGACGGAACCCGACCACAGAATCGTGCCGGCTCACCCTCCCCCTCCCCGGAGGCGGACAGCCAAATGCCGCCCCCGATCAGGACTCACAACCAGGGCCGGTCTGGCAGAGACGCGGGTTTCGAACCGCATCCCTGACAGGCAGCACACACATCTTAACGGTTAAAAAAACAAAACAATTCAAAGCAAAATTCCAACAGAAATACAGGTACTTGGGTGGTGCTGTGCGCAACAATGACTGTTAGCTATGTAGCCAATGCTCTTCCGCTCACAAGTCGCTGTTTTGCTAATTCAATAAATGATGCAACATAAGTCTAATTCACTTCTCTGTAAAGTGTAATGAGACTTCTTAAAAAGGCACTTTAAATAAAGTTTGACGTGACTAACTAAAACACTGCAGCATATCAAAGAAACTGAATAGCCTTATCTGCACTGTACCTCTGTAACCCCTTATAACGTAACGTTACATGGAATCAGACATTTCCATAATATAGAGCTTTTTCATCAATTTCTTATACATTATCTTACCATCTTATGACTTTCCATAACAAAGTAATTTTCAATGATTTTCTAGGGTTTCCATGACGCGTGGGAACTCTGCACAGGGTAAATACTGCAATATGGAAAAGGCATGCCCAAGATCAGGTGACACGTTGCTATTGCTTGCTTAGTGATGACAACACAGCCAGTCGTGGTCAGTGGGAATGTCAACAGATTACATCGTACATCACACTCGCGAGCCAGGCGACTGATGTACCACGCCCACGCCCACGGCACGGGCTCGCTAATGACCTGTTCTGTGGCGCTGCGGGCCATGTCCACATCATTGTGACTCGGACGCGACGGTGGGCTGATGTTTCCCAGGACTGACATAAGAGGCTGCTTGTTCTGAGCTGGCAGCCGGTGGAGTCTGCGCTGGGACTGTGCGTGGCTCAGTAGGCTCAGTAAGTAAAGTGTGGTTCTGTGTGGCTCAGGTAGGTAGAGCGGTAGGTAGAGTGTGGTTCTGTGTGGCTCTAAGTGTGGTTCTGTGTGGCTCAGGTAGAGCGTGGTTCTGTGTGGCTCAGTAGGTAGAGCATGGCAGTAGGTAGAGCGTGGTTCTGTGTGTCTCAGTAGGTAGAGTGTGGTTCTGTGTGGCTCAGTAGGTAGAGCATGGTTGTGGGTTAGGTAGAGCATGGTTCTGTGTGGCTCACTGGGATGGTTCTGTGTGTCTCATATAGCGTGGTCCTGGCTCAAAAATGTATGCATTCACTACTGGGACCACATATACTGAAAAATGTGGCTGTGAGTCGCTTTGGATAAAAGCATCTGCTAAATGGCATATATATATATTATATATTAGGGTGACCACCTGTCCCACATTTGATGGGACAGTCCAGAAAATTGAGTGTTTGTCCCGCGTGCTGCAACAACAAAATGTCCCACATTTCAAACTAATTACGATCATAAATAAAAATGTAAAATATATATACATATAGTCTAATATTGCTGGGATGCACAAATTTGGAGTTGACACAGACAGTGAGCGGTGATCTGTCAGTAATTGCTCATGACAGCATCATCTCATTTAACGTTGTGTAGTTGTGCAGTTGTGTTGTGCAGTTCTATGAGGTCAATAAATAAAATCTGATGTTACTCCATTATTTGGTAGTGATTAATCAGGGTTTTGTTCTACATCAGAGCGCTTGTGTTCGCGTGATGTTAACACTTCTTTTTTCATCTTGCGCACATGTCCCGCATTGCCCCGCAAAAGCACTGATGCTGTCCTGCAGTTGAACCAATCGGATCTGCTCACTATACCCGGGCCCGCCCACCGGCCGCCTGGCCCAAGTGGCAATCCAACCAGAGCGGCCCACCGCCCACAGCATCACACAGCATGCAGCCCAGTACACATTTGCATGACCATTCTGACGTGTGACTGAAAGGTTATCCACCTACGCAGCAAGAGGATGGAAATGATGCGCTACTTCAGAAACCTCAGAATCTCCACCTTTCACCCCATTACTCACATTGTTTTGCCCCTTGCTCCTGTGACTTCTGCACGCAGTGCTGTGTGAGTGAGGCAAAAGAGTAGCGCAGACTGAAGTAGAAAAGGCAAAGCGGTTGGAGTGAGAAGCCCCTTGGATTTAAACACGCAAACGATACTTTCTCATAATCCCCCTTCGGGAAAAACGGCCGTGGACATATTCGAGGCTGAAGATCAGGAGCATCAGATGCTACCATGAAAAACAGATAAACCAGGGCCACTCCTGCGTGGTCTAGCAGTGAGAGCGTTCAATGCGATGCTGTCGGGGGGGGAGGGATAAACGCAGAAGGAAAGACTCGCTGCAGATATGAGTGGTCGTGTGTTGGTGACAGGCTTCGGCCTAGGCAGGCACTGGCTCAAAGGAGGCAGCACAGTGCTCACTACTGGCCGGACTATGGCAGCAAGTTCTCATACGAGGGAGGGGATAATTGGCACAAAAAGAGAGAGAGAGGGAATTGGAAAGTAAAAGGTGCGAATAAAATGGGGAAAAACAGCAAAAATAATAAATAAATAAAAAAGATAAACCCAGAGTGACACAGTGCACACATCGGTGCGTCTGAAGTGTTTCAGGAAATCCCTCCGACACGAGCCAACATTCACAGAGAGAAAAAGGTGTGAAACTCAGCCAAGCCTCGAGGGAAACACACCGGTGAAGCAGCCCAGCGCACACATCCACACACTTTTTCATTTGGCAGCTTTTGCAAAATCATGAAGTGAATCTGCAGAAATCTGCTGCACCCCAGACATAAAAACATCCACGCCGCTGAGGGCTACATTAAAGAATAGTCAACAAAAAAAATCAAAACATGGCCGCCTTCCAATCGAGTCCTACATCCTGAAGAAGCGCTTCGAGCGAGCAGACGGAGGAGCGGCCTTGCCTTCAAACGTCCTGAAGAGAAGCCGTGCGTCAGACGCACACGGTGGAGAATGCCGGCGCTGGGCCGTGGGCTCAGAGGCCTGACCCTGCCCTGCTCACCACGTCAGCCCACTCACTCAGCCAGGACAGGAAGTCCAGCGGGGCACGCTACGAGGGTCACCCTGAGCGCAATGCCCTTTCCCATTTTCCCAGCCAAAACACACACACGCAAAGTTCACACACTCCCATGCAAGCTGCAGACATTTGTGTTCACGAGCATAGTAATGCGCCCGAGGCTAAATCACAGCTCTGAAAGTTTGTATTTATTTTTTATTTATAGTTTCACATTTTTCCCATTTTTCTCCCAGTTTGGTGGCCAATTATACCCTCTATTTATCTAAATTCTCCCTCCCCCACGAGTCCGCCGCCCGTCCTCCGGGTAACGAGACAATTTTTCCGGGCCATAAGATCCGCCTCCTCTCAGACGGAACCCGACCACGGACGCCCTTCTGCTCCTCGACAAACTCGTGCCGGCTCACCCTCCCCAGACAGCCAAACACCACCCACGATTGGGGCTGACAACCATCTGGTAGAGATGCGGGTTTCGAACCACGTCCCTGACAGGCAGCGCACACCACACCGGACCAGCCAGTGTGGTGCGTTAGACCTCTACGCTATCCACCGCCCCCTAGCTCTGAAAGTTTGATTCCTTTCTCACTTTTCACCTGAACAGCGTTCATACGGCGTCGTTATTTTCAGAGAGACGCTTGTTTATGGCGCAACGTGTCGGCTAAAGTGAAAGCAAAAATAGATAAAGCACTCAGTTGCACAGGTGCAATCCAGAGAGATTTAGTGCGTTGTGCTGAAAGCAGCCTAGAGCCTGTCTGCTCTCCTCCCAGTCTCTTTCTTAATGGCTT
The DNA here is from genome assembly GCA_029706075.1 of Aldrovandia affinis. Lineage (NCBI taxonomy): Eukaryota > Metazoa > Chordata > Actinopteri > Notacanthiformes > Halosauridae > Aldrovandia > Aldrovandia affinis. The sequence continues at coordinate 174,798 of JAINUG010000212.1, forward strand.
TAAAGCGTATTTTGGTACATTTCCAACGCAGGCTGGCAAAGTGCAGCGCTCAGTGGGAAATACAATCGATGCAGGGGAGGCAGACGTTGATATTTGACATAAGGCTTTTCATTCCTAAATCGCACTTGACCACCTCAGCGTTATGCAGGCTAAACGCAGGCTCGTGGAACTCGCCGTGTTCCTTCACAGCAACAAGACCAACGATGTGGACCTGAGCGCAGAGGGAACTCTACCATGTAGTGCTCTGCGGTGTCCGAGCTGTCCTCTGTGCTTGTGAACCGACAGCCCAGCTGTAACGCGGTCGGACGCTCAGCAGGGTGCCCTAACATCACAGCAGTGCTATGAGAACGCTGTTTTCTGGGTGAGGACAGTGATTCGGGCGTCCTAACCTCCAGCCCCAACATCCGGCCTCATGCCTCACGCTGCAGGCATCAACTCCAATCCAAACAACCGCTCTCCTCTTACGGCGCTCTCCTCAACGTTTCGGCATCTTCCAAAAAATTTGTTTCAGATTTTCTCCCATTTTATCCCAATTTAGTAGCCAATAACACCCTCTATTTTTCATGTCAATCCCCCCCTCGTATTGTGAGTTTGCTGCCATAGCCCTGAGACTGGCAGTGACACGGGCGAAGTATCGTCTCCTCCGAGACGGCACTCTCCAGGCTAACTCCGGTACTCCAGAGCCACTCCTATACGCAGCGAACTCTTATCGGCTTCCTTCCCCGCTCCCTGGGGCGGACAGCCAACCGACGCCCCCAAGAGGCACTCTGGGCCAGAGGCGACATTCAGCATCTTCAAACAAATAAATATTGAGTAAATAAATAAACAGTTTTACGTCATTAAATGATTTCAACCTCCGTCCAAATTTGGGAGTCGTGTCACGTCCGCTTTGGGACCATTTTCTCATCGCTTTTTGGGTGAACGACAAAAACGTTTGGCTGGCCGACGCTATGCTGCAGGACTCTTTGGAGAGTCGCACACTTTATGCAAATAGAATGTCGAGCGGACAAAGGACATCTGTGACCACCACGACTTCCCCCTCTTCATCCAGGGAGACGGGCGCTCTGTGGAGAAGGGCCTGAAATGGATCACTTCACTTCATAACTCCCAGAGATCATTTTAGACTGAAATTCATGCAACCACATTACTGTTCTGTGCAAAACTTAAAACTGTGACTAAGATCAATGGAAGCATTGATGTCGTCTCGTTCCCAAGGCGTGAGCAGGGCAGAATAATGACACATCAGCCCAATACTATATAACCAGGAATGTAGACGCATTTCTTTTCTTTTTTTTATCATTTATATTTTCACATTTTTCCTCCCAATTTGGTTGCCAATTATACCCTCTATTTTATCTCAATTCACCCTTCCCCACGAGTCCGCCGCCCGTCCTCCGGGTAACGAGACAATTTTTCCAGGCCGGTAGATCCGCCTCCTCCGAGACGGAACCCGACCACGGACGCCCGTCCTGCTCCTCGACGGACTCGTGCCGGCTCACCCTTCCCCCACCTCCTGGGGTGGACAGCCAAATGCCCCTCCGATCGGGGCTGACAACCAGGGCCAGTCTGGTAGAGACGCGGGTTTCAAACCACGTCCCTGACAGGCAGCGAACACCACACCAGACCAGCCAAAGTGTGGTGCGTTAGACCGCTACGCTATCCGCCGCCCGTAGGTGCATTTCTAAAAAACCTTGACCTTTGATTTTCCAGCGGCATTCTGCAAAAGCGTGACCCTTAAGTTGCCATTTGTGGTTTGGAGGAGTGTGAAAGTGGTGTCTCCTACGCACTAAACTAGGGTTCACTGGCAAGGTCAACAACACCCACAACATTGACAGATACATGGCTGCTGGGTGACTCATCCTGTTAAAGGCATGGTTCTAGTTTGGGGATGAGCCCAAAAGTACCGAATCCAGACCGCGCCAGTGCCGACTGTGGCCAGCAGTCCCGCTGGGTGATGCGTAACTGGTGGTAGCGTCGCCCAGGGAGGGATTCTGGTCTGCCAGGGCTCATCGAACACCAACATCCCCGTCCCGGTCAATCGCACCCCCACAGTCTACTGTCTACAGCAGGGGTGGGCAATCTTACCCTGTGTGGGCCGGTGTGGGTGCAGGCTTTTGTTCCAGCCGAGCAGTAGCTCACCTGATTTGACTAATCAGCTAATCAAAGTCTTCAATCAGGGCTTTGATTAGTGGAATCAGGTGTGTCACTGCTCAGTTGGAACAAAAGCCTGCACCCACACCAGCCCACACAGGGTAAGATTGCCCACCTCTGGTCTACCGTCTACAGCACAGATGTCAAACTCATTCCATCAAGGGCCAAGTGTATGCAGGTTTTGTTGCAACCAATGCACTACTCCAGGTGATTTCACTAATTAGTCCACTTCTTCAACTAAGGAGGGGACCTAACTGAAATCACCTGGTGTAGTGCATTGATTGCAACAGAAACCTGCACACACTCGGCCCTCGGCGGAATGAGTTTGACACCCCTGGTCTATACAGTCTACATACAAGGTCATGTCTGCACAAGCTTAACTCATGGACTGCGTTGTGAAAATAAGTGGCTGCTGAGCGTTAACAAAGAAAGAATATTGACAGATATTTCCACCTATTCTCACTGAGCAAGGCAGCTTTATCTCACATAACAACTGGGTCAAAAGAGACACAGAACTCCCAACAGCTGTGTCACAGGAGCGGTGGCCAGTAAACATGATCAAACGATTACTGCTCCAGGAGGCAGGCCAACATCCTACTCAAACACTCACATGCACAGAATTGCTCTTGTTAACCAAACTGGTTGGAATCAGGGACAGTAACTTTGAACACTCGCTTGGCGTGTTATAGGCGTGTCTGATGAAAAACGTTTCCTTCAGACAACTTTTAAACACAAACTTTTACTTATTTAAATATCAAATAAATTCAAGCAAGCCGCACAGCTTGTCTTTATCATGGAGTCACAACGGGTGGCAGATCCGTGGCGATTTACAAACAGAATATGGGTCCAAGTGTTTGAACTTTTCGTCGTGATTTCCTACGCAGACCTTTTCTTCAGTTTAGCGAAGCTCGATGCGATGAGCACATTGATTCCTGCGTGTTAGATAATCATTTGTGTAACGTAACCCCCCGTGATCTCACGCGTTAAAACATTCAGGGGGTGGAAAACAAGGCGGCAGGCGGCGGCCGGCGGCTCAAGTGTCACAGGAGATAACCGACGGCGGGATTCAGAGCGGAGCTTGGCGGAGATCCCAGAGCGTGATCGACGCCGCGCCCGCCCGCTCCACCTGCACGGACATGACAGACTGCGGGAGACACTGAACGTCATTCATGCAGCCCGGAACCCGAACCCCTCGTCCCCGACACACAAAACACAGCCCCTCCCCGTGACGGGGAAGCAGATGCCCGAAGTGTGGAAAATAAATGACAACATGGCTTCTCTTTCATCCCTTCTCTGAGCTTTTCTTTCCCCCGAAAGTCAAGGGTGCTCCTCCGTTTGCGCTGGGTTACAGATGACCCAGCCAGCAGGGACACAGCAACCCATATGGTGTACTGCCTGGCTTTCTAATACAGATCTGTTTGTTAGGATCATTTGAATAACTACAGTCTGAAGGCCTGTCTCTTAAACCAGGATTAATTATTTAGGCCTAATGCTCACAGAACTGCGGGTATACACTACAGGTCTACACAGGAAACGCTCCATTTCTGGTGACAAAATAACTTGCTGACACCTTGAAAGGCACAAATCTACCGTTCACACAGTGAAAACGTACTGTATTACAGAAATATTTTAAAAGGCACAGAGGGTGGTTCTACATGAATGTACCTCTACCTATAGAGTATATTAAGGCATTTATAAAAACATATTTGTAAGCGACGTTTACATGATATGTGTATGGCATATCATACAGCATTGCAGCAAGCTACCTAGCTACGTAGGTAGAGGAAAAAGCAAGAGAGTGAGCACTCTTCATGAACTTGGCCTGTCTTTTGTCTAGTGAACTTAGCAAGCCAACCAACCAGTCAGTTTGCACACGTTGCCATGATAGCAATGTCTTGAAACAGGAAGACATATTCAAACGTTATAGGTTCATTACTTTATGTTACATACCATGGTATACCGCCAACTTTTCACAGCGGGGAATATGTTATGCTACGGCAGTGAGCTCACAACACGAGGGGGGGATTGACGTGAAAAATTGAGGGTGTAATTGGCTACTAAATTGGGACAAAGTCAGAAACAAATTCTTTTTTAAAAATGTTTTAAAAAATGTTAATGTCGCTAGATCCAGGGGATCTTCATTATACTGTACAGCTGAGGCCCCAGGACTCAGTGTCTTATGAAATGATATCCTGCCAAGACGTTTCTTCAGCCTCCAGCCATGATGGCAAGGGAAAGACCCAGGGCTGAACAAGGAATACAGCGCTGCAGCTCCACACTGCATGCAGCCGTCCCCAACACTGTCTCTGGATCAGTTTGTGTCTTTCCGCACAAAATACCTACAACTGCCAACAATGATGTCTATCGCTGTATTACTGCACTGATCTCATGCGCAAACTATGATTAATCTTACCATGTATTAATGCACATCTTGTAAGTGGCTCTGGATAAGAGGGTCTGCTAAATGGCAGGCAGTGTGGTATAATGGTTAGGGAACTGGGCTTGTAATGTTAAGGTTGCAGGTTCTATCCCCAGGTGGGACACTGCCGTTGTACCCTTGAGCTAAAGGTACTTAACCTGAATTGCTTCAGTTAATATCCAGCTGTATAAATGGATTGTAAATAAATGTAAACTGTAAGTCGCTCTGGATAAGAGCGTCTAAATGCCTGTAATGTAATGTAATGTAAATGCTTCAAATGTAAATGTAAATGTAAATGTAAATGGGCTGGATGCAAATGAGCACTGGGACTAGCTGATCCTGGAGTAGCACTGGGAGGGCACCATCTAGCTGGGAAAGGACATTCATCTCTGGAACAGCACCGACACATCGATGTAGCCTAGACCTACTAGCGTAACATTTAGTTTGCAAAAGGGCTTCATGGCTTCACTTCAATATAATTTGATGTTACTTATCATGACAAGATGACATAGCACGTGACAAGATAATACTACACGGCAAGAAGTGCTGCAGATGCTAAGAGCCGCACAAACTCAGCACAGACGTCTACATCCACAGCAGAGTGCGTGACCGAAGTGTTCCTGCGTGCGAGCGGCTTAAAGGATCACAGTTCAGCCGGCGGGAGAGAGGCAGCCCTGCGTGCACGCGGAAAGCAGAGGCGTCTCGGAGCGCAGCGACTGAGCACTGTGGTCCGCGGCAAAAGTCCAGAAACGTTTCCTGTGGCAACCACTGCTCCTATCAGCTGCTCTCCAGCTCACCCTGCCACTGCTCTAGGACTCAGATTCCCCCTCTCTCTTTCAGTCATAATGGGGCCCTGCAGTGTTGAAAACGTGAGTTTGATACACAGTATATTAACATATATATATATATATATAGTCCTTTTTGGGGAGGGGTAAAAATCTTAAAATGATACAATACATTTTATTAATCACCAGAGGGGAAACTAGATTGTCACCAAAAATATTGGACATGAGGACAAGAACAAGAACAGCCATACAACACAAGGCAGTAAACCTGGGATTAATGTGTCAGTTAAAAAAACTATATCAACATCAGCTGATAGTTGTCATCACAATCATAACGATCATAATCATAATCATCACCATCATAATCATGAACTGCTGAAAGGCTCTAGCAGCATATTGTTTGTATGTTACACAGGCACAATACCAGCCTGTATGCTGTTGTGACTAAATACTGTGCAATTATACCCCACGCTGGAGGTACAAAGTGCACTAAAGCTTTCCTCATCCACATGGCTGTTCTCTGTGCTGGGCCAAAGTGATATAATTATTATTTGGGCCTATTTGCTATTACACAGCGTGACGTGCACTTCGTACGCAATTGTTTAATGGAGGCTAAGAGCCGTGTGCAAGGTTAGATGGCGGGACCTCATCGAGGAGGTTACACATCTCTGTTGTACACCACTGCCCTAGGCCTCCGTCTGTCAGCCTGATGTGTAGCTACCAAGCTAGCTACCATTGTGGTTCTGTGTGGCTCAGTAGGTAGAGCGTGGTTCTGTGTGGCTCAGTAGGTAGAGCGTGGTTCTGTGTGTCTCAGTAGGTAGAGTGTGGTTCTGTGTGGCTCAGTAGGTAGAGTGTGGTTCTGTGTGTCTCAGTAGGTAGAGCGTGGTTCTGTGTGGCTCAGTAGGTAGAGTGTGGTTCTGTGTGTCTCAGTAGGTAGAGTGTGGTTCTGTGTGGCTCAGTAGGTAGAGCGTGGTTCTGTGTGGTTCAGTAGGTAGAGCGTGGTTCTGTGTGTCTCAGTAGGTAGAGCGTGGTTCTGTGTGGCTCAGTAGGTAGAGCGTGGTTCTGTGTGGCTCAGTAGGTAGAGCGTGGTTCTGTGTGGCTCAGTAGGTAGAGCGTGGTTCTGTGTGGCTCAGTAGGTAGAGCGTGGTTCTGTGTGGTTCAGTAGGTAGAGTGTGGTTCTGTGTGGCTCAGTAGGTAGAGCGTGGTTCTGTGTGGCTCAGTAGGTAGGCGTGGTTCTGTGTGTCTCAGTAGGTAGAGCGTGGTTCTGTGTGGTTCAGTAGGTAGAGTGTGGTTCTGTGTGGCTCAGTAGGTAGAGTGTGGTTCTGTGTGGCTCAGTAGGTAGAGCATGGCATTGGCAACACTTAGGTTGTAGGTTCAATTCCCATTGGGACCACCATATACTGAAAAATGTATGCATTCACTACTGTAAGTCGCTTTGGATAAAAGCATCTGCTAAATGGCATATATTATATACATATATATACTGTATATGTACAGTGCTGCTTGAAAGTATGTGAACCCCTTGAGCAGTTTAGAGTTTTCTGTTGTTTTACCATGATTTTCTTATTTTATCATCACCAGTTTTCTATATATGAAATGTCAGGTTTATGTTTATCAATTGCATGTACTTGTTTAGAGGGAATTGTGTGAGTAGCCAAAAAACTACATGAAACATGGAATTAGTGTATGTGCAAAAGTAAGTGAACCCCCTGCTGCATTGGTAAAATCAAGTAGGTAATAGATTCAGTTGAAACACATTTGGGTGCTTAATTAATCAATTAAGCAGACCAATCAAATGAGACATCCTTAGGAAAAGGGTTGGGCAACACAGATTAAAAGAAAGAGGAAACCAACCAAACCACTGTAGTGCCAAGGTGTACCTACAAAGATCAACAATGCAGAGAGGAAAGGAGATATCCGAGGACATCAGGAATAAGGTACTGACAGACCATCAGTATGGGGAAAGCTATAAGACCATCTCCAAAAGATTCCACCTCCATCCATCCACTGTATGACAAATAATTTACAAATGGAGGGCATTCAACATGACCGCAACTCTGCCTAGAAGTGGACGCCCATCAAAACTATCACCAAGAAGCACCAGAAAAATAATAAATCAGGTAAAGGCCAACCCACACATCACCTCTAGAGAGTTGCAGACCTCTCTGGCAGCATCTGGGGTAAATGTACATGCGTCTACAATCAGACGAAAATTGAATAGACATGACATTCATGGGAGGGTTGCTAGAAAGAAGCCTCTGCTCTCAAGAAGAACAAAGCTGCCCGTTTCAACTTTGCCAGAGAACACTTGGACAAACCAGAAGCCTTCTGGAAGTCCATTCTCTGGACAGATGAGTCAAAGATAAAATTATTTGGTCACAATCAAAACCGCTATGTTTGGAGAAAAGCCAACACTGCATACCAAGAAAATAACCTCCTCCCAACAGTGAAGCATGGTGGTGGAAATGTGAAGGTCTGGGGCAGCTTTTCTGCCTCCGGACCTGGACAACTCCATATTATCCAGGGAAACATGAATTCTCATGCCTATCAACAAATTATTGATCAGAATCTCCTGCCATCAGTCAGGGAGTTGAAGCTGGGTCGAAAATGGGTTCTGCAACAAGACAATGACCCAAAGCATACCAGCAAAACTACCAAGGAATGGCTTATAAGAAAGAGGATTCGTACTCTGGATTGGCCTAGTCAAAGTCTGGACCTCAATCCTATAGAAATTTGTGGCTAGACCTGGGCGGGCGGTACATGCCAGATGTCCCTCCAACCTCTCTCAACTGGCTGAGTTCTGAGAGGAGTGGGCAAAAATCCAACAGCAGATGCGAGAGACTGGTCAGTGGTTACAGAAGACGTTTGGTTGAAGTAATGGCTGCAAAAGGAGGTGCCACAAGCTACTAACTAAAAGGGTTCACATACTTTTGCACATGTCAAATTTTCAGTTTTTGTGAGATAAACCACTTTTGTTGAATAAATAATGAAAATACATCTTTTTTTTTGTTTGTGTCCATTATTTGGAAAGTCTACTTTACAAATTGGTGTTTGGATATACATTTAATAAGGTTTTTTTAGTTTTTTTAACAAAAACAATGACCATGTCTGGAGGGTTCACAAACTTTCAAGCAGCACTGTATATATATAAAGCTGGGTCTGATTGACATTGACAGTCCTGTACAGTCACTGTATTTCACATGTAAATTACCTTAGTGTGCCAAAAAATCATCCTTAATACTTCACCCCCCCCCCCCATTTAAAATGCTCAAAATTGAGATGTATACCTTATCTCTCATCTCTGACTATGAGCACGGTTGTGAGGCAGGCTGAGTGGGCGGGGAGCTCATATTCTGGAGCTTGCATTTGACGTTCCTATTGGCCCGCGTCAGCCTGGTCTGTGAGCCAGAAGACAGAGAGGGCGCCGGAGCCTAAGGCGTTGCAGCTCCACTACTTCCTTTTGGTAAACTGTGTTTCAGGTCACGTGTTTTCCAGGCACGACACAATGAGGTCTTACCACGTTAGAGAACACCTGTGGCTGTCACGTTTGAATTTGGCTAGTAAACAATGCAAATGCATTAACAGGCAGTGATTTTTGTCAGGCTGTCATTGGTGTATTAAAATGGGTTTTGTGATGTCACAAATGCTCCCATGTCAGCCAATAGGATTGGAACACCAGAAACAGCTTCATCAGCGTACCGGTGGTGGTGGGTTTTCAAGTTTTCAACGTCTCACCTCCATCTGGTTTCATCCAAACATCATCCGATTTGATGATGAAAAATGTGATTTTGTTTGTTCAGGACCTTTAAACCTGGGAAACATTTCCATCCCTACGTCTAGCTCCCTACGTGAGCCATCGTCCAAGCAGAGCACTATTCTATTACACAACCCCGTACACTCCAGACCACAGAGTCTCAGGAATGGAGCTTAACCATGGGTCTAGTCTGTTGACCAATCCACCCTGAAACGCCCAGCGCTCAAGGACATCCTGACGCCACGGATAAAGTCACTGGCACTCAGGCTCCAGGCTGGCACAGCCAGAACACCACGCTGTCCATGGCCTCCCAGGCTGTGTCCCCGCCTTGACTATTGTGCAAATCACAGGGTTCAAGCAACGAAATTAAACCAAATTAACAAACTTGTGGTGTTGTGCAAGAATGGGAAAAGTATGACACAGGCTTAAAATGTGTTACACAAAAGTAAAACGGCAAGCGTGGCGGGAGACAGACTGACAGAAACGGGTGGGGGGGTTAAATTAGGACTAAAGACGCTGATCCACGTCAAAGGATAACATCCCAGCCCGTCTATAGCCCCACCCCCCCCACACTAATTTCTTCTTTTGATTCTTCAACAATCATTCCTACGGGAGTGAAGAGTGTGTGCGTATGTGTGAAAGACCTTATCAGGGTCATGTGCAAGACAAGATTTAAGTGGGAACAAGGGAAGAAAGGGCTGCTGCCCAAAGCACACTGCTTCAGCTGGGGCACTAGTGGAAGATCCGGACATGGACTTAGTGAAGCTCCTAGGCCAGAGAGCAGGGTTCCTCACATCTGGCCCACAAATCCAAATCCGGTCCTGGTTTTCCTTTCTCTCCGGTAGTTAATTTGATTAATTAGTGCACATGATTGGCCAGAGGGTCTTCACACCTGAGTCCCAGGTAAAGGCCGGGTGGAGAAACAGCAGTGCTCGGCCCACGAGGACAAGGATTTGAGGAACCGGGCCATAGAGAACTGACACCAGCGCGTGACACTCACAGTTCATCACTCATGAGTGAGGGTTCCGTTGCGCGGATATGAAAGATTATGGTAGACCACAGCGCGATGCTGTGGACCAGCTTCTGTGAAGTGAAACTGTGAGCAACTGCAGCACCTGGAATAGGCTTTGTGTTCAGTGACCACGCGGTCACGCTTTGCACGCTACCTGCAGGATTTCACCATGGTACACACAAACCGACTGAACATGTCAAGGCTTACAGGTGAAATAGAATAAAATCTGGTTTCCACCCATTTTCATTAAAAAAAAAAAAAAATGTTATATATATATTTTATTTTTTTATATAGTTAAATTATAAATTTATAGTTTCAATTTTTTTCCAGTTTTTTCCCAATTTGGTTGCCAATTATACCCTCTATTTATTTCAGTTCACCCTCCCCCACGAGTCCGCCACCTGTCCTCTGGGTAATGAGACAATTCTTCCAGGCCGGTAGATCCGCCTCCTCCGAGATGGAACCCGACCACGGACGGCCTTCCTGCTCCTCGACCCGAGCCAGCTCACCCTCCCCCCCCCCCCTGGGGCGGACAGCCAAATGCCGCCCCCGATTGGGGCTGACGACCAGGGCCAGTCTGGTAGAGACGCAGGTTTCGAACCGCGTCCCTGACAGGCAGCGCACACCACACCGGACCAGCCAAAGTGTGGTGTGTTAGACCGCTACACTATCCGCCACCCCCCTACCCAAGCTTTCTCTTCACCTTCCTGTAGCACCAAACTCACACATCACTCTCTCACTGTATACTCATCTCATGTTCGGCAAAAACAGTGGAAACATTGATACCGCGCCAATATTTGATAATATATTGGCGCGTCGGTTCAAGACGATCATTTCATATTTTCAAAGTCAAAGTTAAGAGTATAGCTGTCACACACAGATCTGTGATCAGCTTTCCCTCCCAAAATAAGACAATTGATCTTGTGGATAAATACGCAAAACTGACCCAGGATCAGCGTCTAGGGGTAGCCTCACCTTGGGAATGTTATTGTTTCTGCCCTGGAGCAAACGGTAGCTCAGTGTGACGCATGCATGATCTCACAACACCTTCTCAATATGGTCTCAAAAGGTTTGATGCAGTAAAATCATTTGGTGCCACATCAATAAGAGAGGACAGTCTGTTTACAAGCATGGGGAGGCATGAATCTTGTGCCAACACATGCTGGGCACACCAAATGGCCACAAGTAACATTGTAAAGGATTTGAGAGATGTGTGGAGCTCAGCGCGCTTCGGTGTGTGGCGACGAACACTGATGATTACTGCTCGATAGGCACGTTGGTTTGTTCACTGATCAATCGGCCAATTTGGTTATAAAACAATTGGTATCGGACATAAAAATCCAAATTTTACTAGACCCCCTAGTAAAAGCAAGGAAAGCGTGTGTTTGCACACACAAAGCATTTCTAAATCATTCATGCTTGGTGCGTGTAGTACTAGGCTATGTCTTACATGAATTCCCCTTTCCCTGGGGAATTATTCTGAAATGAGTAGTGGATCTAATCAGATATAAACCGTAACGCTTGACAACGGCGCAGTAAAGTAAGAGATGACCTTTCACCACACTGCTGTAGACGCATTCTGAGGCCCACGCTTTTCAGCGTGGAGGAGCAGCCTGACGACCCAGGAGGTGAGGAGGCTCTCTCAGAGACCGCAGCCTCGCAGCCCGACTGGAAACCACGGCGATGAGGCAGCCGCTCACCATGACAAAAGCACAAACACAGCCCCCACCCCGCCATAAACAAAAGGTCCTTCCGGCTGTGGGACTGGGTCACGCTTCGAGTTTGTTCACCCATACCTCCGACACAGAGGAGCTACAAGAGACAGGCCAGGGTCAAGGCTGAGAGTTTCCCCCAGCTCCGCGCGCGGCCTAGGGCCGTGAGCCTTGGCGGCCGGTCGCGGGAAGGGGCCGTATCGAAACGAGCGGTTTCCCCACAGCGTCATTCCTGCCGACGTGTGCCTGCTACAGACTCACTGCAGACGGATTAAGTCATTAGGGAAATGGAGGCCATGCCTGGATTTAGGGAGATACTGCTGTGCACTCACACCTCCCCATGACATCCCCGCACGTACTTAGAGGAAGTGGATATTTGATGCCGATCCGTAGCCAATCACAGCCAGAGTTAAATAACCACGGCATCAAACTCGACGAGTAGATGAATGACCAGCCTTGGGGCTGCATGTTAGCGACAATCTATTTAAAACCGGAGAGCAAATATGCTTGAGAATGCGTGAACTCTGAATGATGCGTTTGTTCGTGAATTAATGTCTTTTATGTCCTGTTTGTTTTCTGCTCTGAGAGACAGTAGTTGTACTCAGATTGGAATTTTAGGAAAAAATCCTTGGTTCATTTGCAGCATTCACTCACTGTTATGTGTTTTCCACTGTATTTTGGAAAGGAGAGATTTATAAAAATAAAAAATTAAAATAAAAGCCTACCATTCGTACACTTGTACACAAGACCTGCACTTCCCTCATTTCTCCTCTTATCTCAACTGAAAGGAAGTCAAATTTAGGACCAAAAGAAGGTGACTATTCCTATTCATAGCCCTTTGGCCAACTAACACAATCTGTGGAGAGACAGCAAGAAAGACAGAAAGGAGAGAGAGATATTGAGAGATGACAACATGGAGAGAGAGAGAGGGGGAAGACAGAAAGGCACAGACAGATAAAGAAAGTGAAAGAGAGAGAGAGAGAGAGAGGGAGTGAGTGATGGGTAGACGGGGAGGGAACGCAAGACAGACAGAGTGGAAGGTGAACAAAGGATGTCAGGCCTCGATAGCCATGAATGCTCCCATCCCCCCCTCCATCCTGTCAGTCAGAGGGGCCCCCATGGCTGCTGGTGTGACATCACTATAGCCCCCATGGCTGCTGCTGTGACATCACTATAGCCCCCCATGGCTGCTGGTGTGACACCACTATAGGGCCCCCATGGCTGCTGCTGTGACATCACTATAGGCCCCCCATAGCTGCTGCTGTGACATCACTATAGCCCCCCATGGCTGCTGGTGTGACATCACTAGAGGTTGTGGGAGAATGAGTTGTATGGAGTCCGCTGGGTGGGTCTCTGGGGGTCAGGGTCTAAAGCAGTACTGATTCAGGTCACCATTGAAATCACGCTGAAATTACTTCAGAGGGACACGGGTCCACTTTCCAGTCAACCGAAGTGGGTCGTACATTCAGCAGAGCGTAATATCAGAACAGACCAGAACAGCACATTTGTGAGAAATCTGTTCGCTGAATGGGAGGAGGGGACGCGCCCAGTTTTAATCACAGAGGCGGAAGTTGTGCATCACGCACACAACGTAATCCTGATTATCCCTCCTCCTCGCTTTCCCCCTCCTCTGCCTCTCCGGCTTAGAGAGCAGCCCGCGGGCCCTAATGCCCTTTCATCGATACCGCGGCCCGGATTAGCGGCTCTCGTACCGGTTTACCTCGTGACCCCAAAGCAGGTCGCTTGGCGGGTTAGGCACGGGCAGTGCCCCCTTGAGGCAGCAGAGGGCGGAGCGCCGTCCCTCCCATCCCCCTTCGTCCACACGCAGACTCCCCTGCCAAACACACCCCCGATGGGTCTCAACGCAGCCCGCCTGGACACTGGTTCTGCATTCACGAATGTAAAGCCTTTTCAATGCCTCCGTAAATTAAGAGCAGAAGTCAAAACGCGATTCAAAATGAGCCTTATTCTCTGCATTGGCGTTGGCCTTGTGGTTTCTCTGTCAATGTGTTTTAATCTCTTTTTTTGTTTGTTGTCTTCTTCCTTGTCTTGTTTTGCTGCTTCCTGTATTTTTCACACAGAATAAGTTATGCTTCTATATTTAGCTTCACAACTTTGACGTATGCTGATGAACAGATGCAAAAGCAGGAGTTAGAATAGTGTTCTCTGCTCTGCGGTGTGGTGTTGTGAGAGATGGCGTTTGTGCAAAGGGCAGCTGGTAAATGGAGTCCCATCGCTGCCTCCGGCCTGGCACGGCTCCATAGTCTCATACGGTAAGCCTCTTGACCTCTGACCCTTTGTGATCAACTGGAGTCAGTGAGAAAATGCGCCGCGGTAAATCCGCCCCCTCACACTTCCTGTGCATCGACGCTCAGGCAGCATCCCACTGCACCTCTCAGCGCAAAGCATGCTCTCTTCTGCAGCGACCAACTTACACACACAAAGCGCAAAGCATGCTCTCTTCTGCAGCGTCCAACTTACACACACAGACACAGACACTCTCTATCCATCTTATCCACTAATCTAACTGCTGAAATGTTATAATAAAATAATAATAATAATGCATAACATTTCTATAGCACTTTTCTAAGTTCTTAAAAACGCTTTACATTACAAATACAGGATTAAAAAGTTTTATTAGATATCTATATATATATATATATATAAAAAGATAAAAGTAAACGAGTAAAAGAAGGGAAATATAAAATGTGAGGCGTGAAGAGAGAGGGAGGGAGGGGGAGAGGGAGGGGTAGAAGGTCAGGTGTCAAAAGGTGGGTTTTGAGGGCTTTCTTGAAGGATGACAAAGTGTTGGCCTTTCGGATGTGGCTGGGGAGAGCGTTCCAAAGGGAGAGGGGGCGGCTGCAGCGAAGATTTTCTAAGAAGTCACTTTCTACGAGCCTGCCAGGAACCGTGAGGTGCAAAGCATCAGAAGTTCACACTTTAGACTGTTCTGTCTGTCCGCAGTTTAAGCAGCGTGGCAGAAAACCTCCGGCTGAAATGTATCAGCCTGGAATAAGAAGAAAAGAGACACCTGCGTGCCGAACAGTATTTCCCGGTCCGACGCCAGAACAATACCCCAGACGGAGGTCTTTGTTCCAATGTTCCCACTTCTGTTGTGAATAAACGTTTTCTTTCACATCTGTCACGAGGAAAAGGGGCTAACGGGCCGTGCGTCTCTACAGAGGGGAAACGGATAGCATCAGGCGTTCTTCTCGTCAACCTCAGCTTCCTGCTGTCTTCTCTCTCTTCCTCCTCCAGAGCAGAGGTTCGGCACCTTGCGCCCCGCGGCCCCCCCCCCCCCAGAGTCTCAGCGCGACGCAGCGTGGCTCAGACGCCCAGTCAGCGTTCCCCTCCAGCAGGAACTCATTTGGCTGCGCTCCCTGGCACCGGCACTCCCGTTAATTAGAACAGGGCTCTGGAGGCGTGCCCCCCTCCCTCAGGCTCACACCAGGCCCCCCCTTCCTCAGGCTCACACTAGAGG
This sequence comes from Aldrovandia affinis, assembly GCA_029706075.1. Classification (NCBI taxonomy): domain Eukaryota; kingdom Metazoa; phylum Chordata; class Actinopteri; order Notacanthiformes; family Halosauridae; genus Aldrovandia; species Aldrovandia affinis. Next base: position 190,112 of record JAINUG010000212.1, read on the forward strand.
CCCCCCCTCCCTCAGGCTCACACCAGGCTCCCCCTCCCTCAGGCTCACACTAGAGGCCCCACCAGGCTCAGCTCACACTACAGGCCCCCCCTCAGGCTCACACCAGAGGCCCCCCCTCCCTCAGGCTCACACTAGAGGCCCCCTCCCTCCCTCAGGCTCACACTAGAGGCCCCCTCCCTCCCTCAGGCTCACACTAGAGGCCCCCTCCCTCAGGCTCACACCAGGTCCCCCCTCCCTCAGGCTCACACTAGAGGCCCCCTCCCTCAGGCTCACACTAGAGGCCCCCCTCCCTCAGGCCTCCCGAGGCCTGTCCCCGCCGTCAAAACGTCCCACTCTGACCTCTGACCCTTACAGCCAATTAATCCGGCGATCGATCAAACAACTCCCCCAATTCCCGGACTCTGAGTGAGATTGAGAGAGGTTTTCGGAGGGGAAGTGACAGCGTACGGACAGAACTGTGCCGGGTCGGCAAAGGAAAACACATTACATTTCTGCAACGCTCTCACATTCGAAGAATGTCTGGGCTGCGAGACGGGAGTGACCCTGTGTGCGTCAGGGTTCGCCGGCTCCCGGGACGGTTGAGGGTTTCCCGTCTGGGGGATTAGGAGCAGGGCTTCACACCGTACCCTGGGGGATTAGGAGCAGGGCTTCACATCGTACGCTGGGGATTAGGAGCAGGGCTTCACACCGTACCCTGGGGGATTAGGAGCAGGGCTTCACATCGTACGCTGGGGGATTAGGAGCAGGGCTTCACATCGTACGCTGGGGGATTAGGAGCAGGGCTTCACAGCGTACCTTGGGGGATTAGGAGCAGGGCTTCACACCGTACCCTGGCTGCTGCCGATGCCACCTTGCCCCGCAGCTCCCGCCAAAGGTCCACGCGAGCGCCAGGCACTGGGCAAGCAGCTTAACTGCACAAATCTCACTCCCGATCACTGCTCAACATCCACCAAAGAGAGTTATTGGCTAAACAGTCGAGGGGGAGGGGCTTCAGCGGGTGATGTGGGAAAGTATAAAATGCCAGTAAAAAAAAACCTGTCCTTTTTTGGAATGGCTTCCCTCATAATTTGATCATAGTCTTATGACACTACGACTATGACACATTTTCACCACATTGTCTCCCCCACACACAGACACTCTGATCAGATCTCTCTGGGGAGGGGGCCTGATGTTGAGATAAGCAGGGCCCCAACGCGGCAGCCTGCCCTGGGGGCTCGGAGGCGCTCTGTAGCACAGGACCACAGACGGTCCCAGAGGACGCTGTGCGCTCACAAGTGAAACAGGACCACCGAGGACGAGCAGGGCAGCGGCAGGACGAAGCGCTTTATGAGCCGCCCTCGTTACCCAGACCAAGGTTCCACTCACAGGCGGACTGCTGCTGCTGTGCTACTCTACGCTCAAACCGCTTCAACAAACATCCAGCCACAGATCCAGATCCAGTGGTTCTGTGTGGCTCAGTAGGTAGGGTGTGGTTCTGTGTGTCTCAGTAGGTAGAGTGTGGTTCTGTGTGGCTCAGTAGGTAGGGTGTGGTTCTGTGTGTCTCAGTAGGTAGAGTGTGGTTCTGTGTGGCTCAGTAGGTAGAGCATGGTTCTGTGTGGCTCAGTAGGTAGAGCATGGCGTTGGCAACGCTTAGGTTGTGGGTTCAATCCCCACTGGGACCACATATACTGAAAAATGTATGCATTCACTACTGTAAGTCGCTTTGTATAAAAGCGTCTGCTAAATGGCGTATATTATTATTATTATTATTATTATATTAGATATGGGCTACACTGAGAGGATGCACAGAAGAGAATGAAATGTAGTGTAAGATGAAGTGTAAATTGATCATATTTACTATTATTAGTATTAGTATTATTAGTGTTATTATGAAGAAGATTAAATGCATTCATTCACTACACAAATGAAGTTACAAAGAGCAGAACTGAAAGGAATGTGATTAGACATGGATAACATTAATCCCATGACAATATTCTTCATCCTGTGATAGCTTGAAGAATGATTAAAGTTGAACTGCATTCAAATGTGGCTCAGTTCACGTGTAGCCCCTCACACCAGGAACTGAGAGAGTCTGCACAGTGAGACAGGCCCCCAGTCCTCTAAGCACGCGGGCGACCTGGTTACACACTCCTCAACGGGGCACTCTTGATAGGCCAGAGGAACTGCCCAAATGCATGGGACTCCAGCGAGTTTTAAGCCAACGTCGACCTAGATAAGAACAAGGCAAATTCTGAAATGCTTTCAGAAGCTCGGATAGGCGTTACAGCGTCCAGCTCCAAACAGCTCGACATTTAATGAGGCGTAAAAACACACTGAGTGAGAAAGCAGAGAAAATGCATTCGATATTTAAGTGCGACTCAGTGACCTTTGACCTCTGCAGACGCCCCACTGAGAACCCCCACCCCCCGTCTGACGGAGGATGAGCCTCAAGTCCCCATTATCTTCCCACCGCCCTCCCCCTGGGGGTGGGGCTGCACCCAGCCGGCGCTCATTCGCCCCTGTGCCCTGAATGAGCACAGCTCCTGAGGAGGCCTCTCTCTGCGTGGGCGTCTGTTGCATTTCAGTAGTCGCTCAGCAAATCATTTCACATTTTAGGCATTTAGCAGATGCTCTTATTCAGAACGACTTACACAGTTTACACTTCTTTACATACAATCCATTTATACAGCTGGATATTTTACTGAAGCAATTCAGGTTAAGTACCTTTAGCTCAAGGGTACAAAGTCTGTAGGAAGTACTACGGTAGTCCATTTAGCTAAATTCTTACAACATAACCTTGTGCCAATAATGCAGGGAAAAAACTCACTTCTAAACTTCAGGACTTCGAGGTGGAGATTTTGGGGGAGAACTGCATTTCAGCATTCAAGAGAGTGGCGTTTGGCTTCGGTGACCGAGTCACGTCACGCGCCAATCTGGCTTCACGGCGAATGTAATGGGAACAATCAAAGAACCTTACAACAGAGTGTGGTAAACTACTGGCTTTACAGGGGGTTAAAAATAAAATAAATTCTCTAAATTCCAAGGAAGGTCATCAGCGCCCTCCGCCTCACCACCTACAAGGCCTGTTCACCTCAACACGACGTGTCCAGCACCACGCACGGAGATGCTAGGCTGTCAAACCCGTCCCGTGCAGGACGAAGGCGGACTCCAGGCCCGGCTAATCAAGCCTGAGGCCGGGCAGACATTTTACATTTTAAGCATTTAGCAGATGCTCTTACCCAGAGCGACTTACAAGATGTGCATTAACACATGGTAAGATCAATCATAGTTTGCGCAAGAGATCAGTGCAGTAATACAGTGATAGACATCATTGTTGGCAGCTGCATACCATACCAGGCACACCTCAGTGGGCGCCTACATCGAAGGATGATTTCTGCAGCTGCATATGGCGATCGAACAGAGAACAAACGGTAACCGCGGTAATCGTGAGTAGTAAGGGGCGTGGTCTGGAGGGTTTCTTGAAGTGGGACCCTGAGGTGCCTCACTCGGACAGGATTGGGAGAAGGACCAGACTCCGCACCATGGGAGACCGTTCTTTCTGCACTGCTGCCCCCCCCCCCTAACGCCTCTGGAACACACTGCCCAACCACCCTCAGCTCCTTCAAACACTCTCCTCATTCACAACTGGACTCAAAACCCACCTGCACCGCATCGCCTTCACCTAAACACTCTTCTCCCCTTGACTCTCTTTTTTAGCCATGTGTTTTTATGATGTGTATTTCTTGGCCTCACTTTTTGCAATGTCACCTTACACTCTGTACAGCACTTTGAGATACTTGTTTGAAAAGCGCTTTATAAATTATGATTATTATTATTAAGGGGCCGCCCCCATGTCTCTCTCCGTTTGAGCACCTGGCGCAAGGAACCCCTGATTAAACACGTGCGCGGGGCCTCTACCTGCTCATCCGCGACCCGTGACAGAGCAGGAGCGAGCCCAAAGCCCGCCTCACACACAGGGACATATGGGCTGAGCGGCGGGTGCTGGGCGCTGGTCTTACACACATCTTCCGCTGCGGCCCCTCCTCCCTCAACCCAACGTAACAGGGCCTGTGGAGCTGACAGGGAGAGGGCAGCTCCCTCCTCTCTCTGCTGAAGGCCCCTCGTCCCCTCCTCTCTCTGCTGAAGGCCCCTCGTCCCCTGACAGCTGAAGACCCCTCGTCCCCTCCTCTCTCTGCTGAAGGCCCCTCGTCCCCTCCTCTCTCTGCTGAAGGCCCCTCGTCCCCTCCTCTCTCTGCTGAAGGCCCCTCGTCCCCTGACAGCTGAAGACCCCTCGTCCCCTCCTCTCTCTGCTGAAGGCCCCTCGTCCCCTGACAGCTGAAGACCCCTCGTCCCCTCCTCTCTCTGCTGAAGGCCCCTCGTCCCCTGACAGCTGAAGACCCCAACGTGCTGGGACAGCGCTTGGTAAGCCGGGGCGCAGGACTCAGGGAGAAGCGCTCCCGTCCAGCAGCACATTTGTGAGAACTGCCTGTCCATCATAAGAAGAGCATAATAACTTAATACATAATGACGAGCCGTTCAGCTCATCTAGGCTCGTCATGTCCTAATCTAAAGAGTTTTTAGATGAGTATAGTATTAGTATCTTATTCATCATTAATATTGAATACAGAGGATCCCAGAGCAGGGAGTGCACTGTCAATAGCACTGTCGCCGCACAACGAGAAGGTCCCGGGTTCGAATCCTGGCCGGGGGCCTTTCTGTGTGGAGTTTGCATGTTCTCCCCGTGTCCGCGTGGGTTTCCTCCGGATACTCCGGTTTCCTCCCACAGTCCAAAGACATGCATGTTAGGCTAATTGGAGAGTCTAAATTGCCCGTAGGTTGAGTGTGTGAGTGAATGGTGTCTGTGCCCTGTGATGGACCTCTCCAGGGTGTATTCTTGCCTCTCACCCAATGCATGCTGGGATAGGCTCCAGCCACCCCCCACAATCCTGACCAAGATAATGAATGAATGTTGTCCAAGCGGCTCCAGCACACCACAACCTGAATGCTGTTCAGTACCATTACATTACGACTACTACTACTACTACTACAACATTACACAATACATTACATAACATTACACTCCTTTCATTGCATTGCAGTGCATTAGATTAGATTGCCTGCTTTGCTTGTTCTGTATCTCCAGCCCTCACTGCTGTGATAAAGGAGCTGGGACAGAGCACACAATCACAGACCAGTCACACGTGACTACGCTAGCCCCGAGCCACAGCCGATTGGCTCCCCCCGACCTGCTGCCTGCACCAGCGCTGCAGCCGCCGATTAGCAGGTGGGTCAAAGTGTGCGCCCGGGTTTGTGCGAAGGCGTGGCAGACAGATCTCGAGGCAGACGTTAAAGCGATCGAAGAGGGGCCCAGCAGCCGGCGAGGCGACACTTGTGAAACCTCCCTCTGGCGTTACTCAGCAACAGCCAGAAGAGATGTGGCAACGTTTCAACACCTCCACGCGGCTCCGCCTTCCACACCTCGGTTAGGGTGTCAGAGCGGCAGGATCAACAGCGCAGGACAAACAGACGCGGGACTGAGACTCCCTGCGGGACGCGGGCCGAGATACTGACCCGCTAGGAGATCAGACACTCGACAGGGTATCCTGACGGGCTGCAGGAAGAGCAGCCGCGTTAACCAGCTCACCCATTCTCAGCTTTGCGCTCGCCTTGTGGTTCTGTGTGGCTCAGTAGATAGAGCGTGGTTCTGTGTGGCTCAGTAGGTAGAGCGTGGTTCTGTGTGGCTCAGTAGGTAGAGCGTGGTTCTGTGTGGCTCAGTAGGTAGAGCGTGGTTCTGTGTGGCTCAGTAGGTAGAGCGTGGTTCTGTGTGGCTCAGCTCAGGTAGAGCGTGGTTCTGTGTGTCTCAGTAGGTAGAGTGTGGTTCTGTGTGGCTCAGTAGGTAGAGCGTGGTTCTGTGTGGCTCAGTAGGTAGAGCGTGGTTCTGTGTGTCTCAGTAGGTAGAGAGTGGTTCTGTGTGGCTCAGTAGGTAGAGCGTGGTTCTGTGTGGCTCAGTAGGTAGAGCGTGGTTCTGTGTGGCTCAGTAGGTAGAGCGTGGTTCTGTGTGGCTCAGTAGGTCGAGCGTGGTTCTGTGTGGCTCAGTAGGTAGAGCGTGGTTCTGTGTGGCTCAGTAGGTAGAGCGTGGGTCTGTGTGGCTCAGTAGGTAGAGTGTGGTTCTGTGTGGCTCAGTAGGTAGAGCATGGCGTTGACAATGCTTAGGTTGTGGGTTCAATTCCCACTGGGACCACATATACTGAAGAAAAAAATGTATGCATTCACTACTGTAAGTCGCTTTGGATAAAATCGTCTGCTAAAGGGCATATATATTATACATATATATATATATATATATTACTTCAAACTGTGACAAGTGACCATCTGTACAAGGTGGTCTGACGGCCTAAAGCAAAGAATGTTGAACATTTGAAGCAAAATGTGTTGTTCTCCTAGCACAGTCCACACACATTCTAATCAAATCTACATTTCTATTCATTTGCATTTTTCATTCCCAGACACTCCTGTAGAAATGTCTGGGAAAAATAGCACATGCCTCCCCCCTTTTTTTTATTTTTTATTTCAACCTTTTTTATTCTTGCGTCTGGTAACCAGATGTTTTATTGTCTAACACAAACAGCAGGGAAGGGCACGGATTTAGTGATGAGACAAACTTGCAACGTGCATGCATGCAAAATTAGCCTGCTGTTTCTCAGCAGACTCCATTGTATAGTATGCTGTGCTACACGGAAAATATCTCCAGCAGAGTGGCTGCGACTAGAAACACCCAGCCCTTCATTTCCCAGGTGTATGGAAACCTACTTTTAAAAACACTAAGAACTAGTCACGTTACGGGCACTTGACTACTTTTTCAAATATTTTATTAATGCCATAGCCTGAATCTATCCTATAAATATAACTGAACACCGCGGTAATCATTTCCAAACTGCCTAGTTCGGAAATTGAGAGAACCATCTTCATGCATTTTTAATGCTCGCAAGCTACCGTAGGGGTAGGAATCTAGGCCACATACGGCGGGAGAGCGAGAGAGAGAGAGAGAGAGATCCGTCACGCACAAGATTCCTCCCCATTAGCATCCCAGCGGAGCGGCAAGCAATGATAGAGCCGACACTTTGACACTTGGGCTGCGTTTTGTTAGGTAGCGAGACATTTCTGCGTGGATTAAAAAAAAAAAAAACATTCGGACTTCAGCATGATCCACAATTAATGGACAACATGACACCACTGCTAACGCAATTGATGTATCCATTTCGGACGGATCTAGATAGCCATCGCCAAGTGTATTCCAATATGAAACTGTCAAACGCCATCTTTAACTTATTCATGGATAACCGCGGTGTGCATTTACGGGTATATCGTTCACCTTATCTAATTAATGCTCAATCACATGCTGTCGTGTTTCTAATCTTCACAAGTCTTCAGTTAACTTGCAAAACAGTGACATCTCACTGCGGGCCAGAGCGCGTCCTGTTTCTGGTCTTCTATATTATCGCTGGCGAACGTTATCGCTGGTATCGACACTTTCGGTAACCAAACTAATTCTAACGTCGCCGGTAAAGTATTCGTCTGGTTTACTGACGATCTACCGCGATACGTTAGTCAAGCCGTGTCCACTGCTGCCGGTCCCAAATCATCCGCTCGCAATATAATACCCAACAGCTCTTTAAAATATCAAATGTCCCGAAAATGACAGCAGCGGCGGCACCACGAACACACACTCCGTCAGAATCGCAGGGTCGGGTTCATCTTTCCGCTTCAAAGCAGAAACAAAAGGGCTTTGATTTCGTCCGTTCCTATATCGGGCCCCTGGACATCCGCGGTCGACAGTTGAGCCGCCGGCCGGAGACGAGGTCTCGGAGGTCGGCCACACCGCTGTGTCCCGTCCCGTCCCGGCCGGTCCCCGCCTCCCCCTCGCCTCGCCTCGCCTCCGCCTCCGCCTCCGCCTCCGCCTCCTGTTTACCACAGGCAGCGGCTAGCCCAGCTAGCCCAGTTAGCGAAAGAGGCTACAAAATACTCACCCCTCTTATCGAGGTCGTAACCGACCACCAAGAAGTAGTCGGCCAGCCTCGCCATGTCGGTGTCTCGGGAGATCACGGCTCCAGGGCCCCGTTTTTTAAATTCCTTTTCGTTTGCAGTTGATATCTCGGTCACATTCTGCTGGGCGGAGAGTCATCGTCGGCAACAGCAGCAGCATCCCTCCCAAGTGCGCCCCGCCGCCATACTGTCAGTTACTCTCGCCGTGACAGGAGCGCGAGCGCGAGCCAGCGAGAGCGAGAGCGCGCGCGCACGGGCACGGAGTCTGCGCAGTGAGGCCGGCGCGGAGAGGGGGGGCGCGCGACCTGCGCCACACACCACACGGTGACGTAAGCGCTCCAATTTTTTTTTTTTAAAAGGAGACGTTGAAACTGTGGCAGGTCTACATTATTGACGTATTATTTTACGTTTTTTTAAATATTAAATAGTATAGTTAATTATTCGCGTAAGGGGAGGTGGTTATCATAAACCGGTCAACATGCGAGTGCTGTTTAGGGTCTGGAGTGTTTCCATTGAGTTGTTTGCAGCAGTCAACTCCTACCATTATGGGACGTTGGTTCATAGGGTAAAATGCTCCAGACATGGCGGCGATCAGCTGCACGTATTGCATATGCAGGACTGGACACATTGATGTGGCCTGAAAGGTGTGATGTGATGCAGTGGTGATTTTAGACCCATAAAGCCCCCCTGTCTTTCATCTCAGCCCCCCTGAAAATGTTTAGTCATTCTGTTCTAAACAAACATTTTTACTTAATATCTATTTTAATAGAGATATCTAGACAATAAGATATATCTTTTACTTAATATCTATTTTTTAAAATACCACAGATGGAGAGTGGTATTTCAATTTTGAGAGCGACCACCATTGTGGTGTTTTTGTTTTGGGGAATGTAACAGTAAATTAATTCAAAATGTAGGCTTGTGCTTTGCATGTGTACATCTCACATTCTCATTGGGGGCTGAGCTCCCCCCTAAAGATCAAATCCTAGAATCGCCCCTGTTGTGATGCTGTTTTTAATCTAGAGTATCCGTGTGAAATACCACAAGTACAATATCACTGTGATGGACAGAAGAATATCCTCTGGCAAATAAAGAATAAAGAAAAATATACTCTCGCCACAAATACCTGCTCCTTGCCCATGACCAAAAGTCAGGAGGGCCTCTTGGACCATGGACGCCACACACATTGAGCAGGGCTGAATGGAAGTCTTGACGCTGCTGGCACTTCTTGATGATCACCTCAGTGTTGGCCTCGAATCAAAGTTTGTCATCAAAGACAGTGCCCAGGTAATTTGTACAACCAGTGCCCTAACCATGTACAGCATCCACTGGTTCCCCATGAATTATGACAATATTACAACACGATATTATGTAGTAAACTGTCCTGAGCCCTGCCTGGTGTCTGGAGAAGTCCACAAACATCTTCTTGGTCTTAGTGACTTGATGATCACCTCAGCTCGAATCAGGAGCTGTCACGCCATTTCCACAAATCCCGCCTGAATTATGACTGCGGTCCTCCCCGCCTGGGTCTGGAGAAGTCCGCAAACATCCCTTGGTCTTTGAGCAGGGCCATTCCACAAACCGCCTGGGGGCCAGGGAGAGCAGCACAGTATCGCCCGCAAACTTAATCAGATGGTGATTAGGATGGTGGCTTCTGCAGTCATCTGTGTACAGGATGAACAGCAGAGGTGAGAGGACACAGCCCTGTATGTGTGTCAGAGTATCTGTTGTTGAGCAGCACCTTCTGTGTTCTTAGGGTGAGAAAGTCCATGATCCACAGAATTAGCTGGTGATCCAGGTGGAAGCGTTTCCTGCGTTTGTCAGCCAGGATGTGGGGTTGTAGGGTGTTGAAGGAAGACGAGAAGTCCGTGAACAGGAGCCAAGCTGATGTTTTTGGACCCTCTATGTGTTTATGGATGGTGTCCAGTAAGAAAAGTTTGGCATTGTCGACCCCTTTCTCATCGCGATACGCAAACTGAAGAGGGTCCAGATCTGTGCCGGCTGTGGCGTTGGTGATGTAGCTCTTCACGATTCTCTCAAAAGCCTTCATGACGAGGGAGGTGAGGGATATGGGTCTGAGGTCATTCAGGAGCTTGGGGCAGCTCTTCTTGGGAATGGGGATGATTGTGGAGTGTTTCCATGCATTACATTACATTACAGGCATTTAGCAGACTAGCAGGCATTCTTATCCAGAGCGACTTACAGTTTACATTTCTTTACAATCCATTTATACAGCTGGATATTAACTGAAGCAATTCAGGTTAAGTACCTTGCTCAAGGATACAACGGCAGTGTCGCACCTGGGGATTGAACCTGCAACCTTAACATTACAAGCCCAGTTCCCTAACCATTATACCACACTGCCTGCCTACGCCTGTGGGACTGTGCCGTTTGCTAGAGAGTTCTGACCCAGCTGCTGGGATACTCCCCCTAGCTGCTCAGCACAGTGTTTCAGGGTGTGGCCCCCGATATCATCTGGGCCAGGGGACTTTTTTAGCCTGGGTCCTTTTCAGGCATCTCACCACTGTGTGGATGTCAATGATGATCGGGTCACCAGGGGTCAGGCTGCTGATGGGATCTGCCATTTGTGAATGGTTCTCTTTCTCAAACCTTGCGTAGAAGGAGTTGAGATCATTGGGGAGGGATTCATCACTACCCCCAGCCACACAGACAGAGTGTCATTTATCTCTTAAACTTATGCCGCAGAAAGCGTTAGTAACAGGATATTGCTGTGAGACAAGGAAGCAGTGTTCACTCTTGGAACACAATATGACCAGTGACAGTTGTGTGGGTTTTTAACCTTCAAAAACATTCAATACCATATTATCCAGTGCATTTTGTTTGGTCAGCATTTAGGGTTATTGATGTGTGATGAGGTATGGCTTTGTATCGTGAATAAAAATCAATGTTTCTGTTCATGACATACAGTGGACAAAAAAGGTATTCACCCCCAATTGGCATTTTTCACATTTTATTTTCTTATTGAATGGATTTAATTGGAATTTCTTGCAACTGGTCAACACAAACACTCAATAATGTCAAATAAAAACAACAACTCTAAAGCCTTTTGTTAATTAATTACACATTTAAAAATACAGACAATAATTGATTGCATAAGTATTCACCCCTTTTTCTAAAACATGCCTAAATAAAGTCTGGCGCAATCAATTGTCTTCAGAGGTCACATAACTATTTGATTGCAGTCCACCTCTGTACGATGAAGGTGTTTCAAATGATTTCAAACTAAATACACCTGTCTGTGAGCGGTCCCACAGTTGGTCAGCGCATTTCACTGTAATGAAGTGTGAATGCACCACAGATATCTACAGAGAGACAGGGATTAAATTAGTTGCTGAACAACACAGAACCACCCTTTTATTTGGGAAAAAGTACATTTACTTATTTGCTGATTTACCAACATGTGGCATCCCACCACTTCTCTTAGAACAGTAATCCATATTTAGTTAAACCATTGCCTGATATTTACGCAGATCCATTTGCATGTTTCTTGATATGAGTAAACAGAAATTCAAGTCGGTTGGCATGGCATTCTTGCAAATGGTTTAAGGATAGTTTAGATTTCAAAGCCAAACAAATCTGATCCGTTAGCGTACTCAGGTCTGCATGTAAAGGCTTAGTGAAAGTGTCCATTTCCCTTTCATTCAGTCCACTGTGCTACAATCGAAGGCCACATTGCGTTAAGCTGCCAATTTCTCATTCCAAACAAACAGAGAATGTGCATCCAGAGAGTAGAGATTAAGCGCAAGGCAGGAAACTTGGCAGTGCCATCAGAGTGCAGCGATGGCGTGCCTGTGGGATGCGAGCCAATCAGAGATAAGGAACAAACTGAACTGCTTCCTGGAAGCCGGCGTTCGGCTCAGCTGGAAGTGATGGCAGACCGGAGGCACCAGCTCGCAAGGGGAACTGAAAAATTATTCCCAAGAGAAATTTTTACATGACATTACATTACAGGCATTTAGCAGACGCTCTTTATCCAGAGCGACTTACAGTTTACATTTCTTTACAATCCATTTATACAGCTGGATATTAACTGGAGCAATTCAGGTTAAGTACCTTGCTCAAGGGTTCAATCCCACCTGGGGATTGAACATGCAACCTTAACATTACAAGCCCAGCTCCCTAACCATTATACCACACTGCCTGCCCATTTAAATTTCAGACCTTAGAGACCAAATTATTTACATAATCAGTGGACAACTGGCATTTGATTGCCGGTCGTTAACCAGGTCGGTCTGACAATATAACACTACAGTGCCACTGTAGTAATTTAGCAATTCCCACGAGACAATTACTTAGAAAGGGATATCATGGAGAGCAAGCAAGTAGACTGAAAAAAGCTTTAATTCATTTGACAGGTTTTGGAAAAATGGGGATTTAAGCTGTATCTTGGATATCCCCTGTAAATATTTTTTCATCACATTTGTCCACTTGCATGATGTGTTCAAGAAGATGAACAGAACCACAGCTTCTCCACTTTAATATTTATTTGCTGCTACATCACAGTGTTCATCCCCATCATTGCTGCAGTACAGTTGCACACACGGTGAGTTTACATCTGCCAAACACACACACACACACACACACTCTCCAGACTTAAGGGTGAAAGAAACCAATAAGGTTTGATATTCTCCACTGTTGTAAAATTTGGAAGAATAATGAAAATACATTCAGTCAACATACTGCTTGTTCCCATTTGTGTCTCCTCATTGATTGTCCACATGGGACTGACATCTCTGTGTAAGTGTTGCATTTCCACATGTCTTTGTAACTGTGCCTCTGGCAATGAGCGACACAGCCACAGAGACTATTTTTACACGTGAATCTTCCTGAAAGCACGGCTTCCTATTTAGCCTGTTAGACACACTCATTCAGGCTGACTATGAAGAAAGATCCTTCCTCACTTAACCAAAATGGACCACTAATTACAAGAACACGCAAAGGCAGACAGATTTCCTTACACAATGCTTGGCCATGGCACAACACACATTACCTCATTCGACAGAAACATGGAAATATATGCCTTTGACAGCCAATGTGCAGCAGAAACAACAGCAGATAATATCTAGACTCTGAAAAAAATGGCTCATGTCCTGCTATTTACAAGCAATTCCCAAAATCAGCAGGAGGTGGTCTTCAGCCAGAGGGGTTTTTCAGATGGACAGCAGAGTCAGAGTGGACTATTGGATCAGATGCAGCTTTGTGGCTCTGCAGCCATGGCCTGGTGTAGCTGCATTGCTTGTTGTCTCCTGGCATAGACTGTCAGAGCATCCATTGACCTGGTATATATGCCATTTAGCAGACACTTTTATCCAAAGCAACACATACATTTATCAGTATATATCAGGGGTGGGCAATCTTACCCTGTGTGGGCCGGTGTGGGTGCAGGCTTTTGTTCCAGCCGAGCAGTAGCTCACCTGATTTGACTAATCAGCTAATCAAAGTCTTCAATCAGGGCTTTGATTAGTGGAATCAGGTGTGTCACTGTTCAGTTGGAACAAAAGCCTGCACCCACACCGGCCCACACAGGGTAAGATTGCCCACCCCTGGTATATATGGTCCCGATGGGAATCAAACCTCAGCATTGTTAGTGCCATGCTCTACATAAGGGGTATTCAAATCCAGGCCTCGAGGGCCGCAGTGTCTGCAGGTATTTGCTCCAACCACTCACTACACCACCTGATTTCACTAATTAGCTCGCCTCCTGGACCAAGGAGGTAAACTAATTATTCGAAATCAGGTGGTGCAGTGCGTGGTTGGAGCAAATACTGCAGACACTGCAGACCTCGAGGCCTGGATTTGAACATCCCGCTCTACACACTGGTAATCACACAGGCTTCGGCCTACAACAGTCTGACTGGGTTACACAAAAGAGTTAGTTAGACTACAAAGCAAGCATCACATTCTCTCCCCATCGCTGTGATATTGTAGCAACATGGCAACGTTTGCAACAAAGTTACCGGGATGTTATGACAGTGCCATGTGTTTGTTGGATTAGTACTCAGGGTGAACCTGTGACACCCGTCCCAGAATTCCTCTGAGTGCAGCCTGGGGACGTTGGATGTCAGGAGTGAAACAGTGAAGGAATTCCAACACGTCCTGTGCATTGTCCTTTAATCCAAAGTGTTTATCACTCTGGGATGAGATGGTTCACGTGCCAGGCAGGAAGATGCCTTGAGAGTCATGCTCAAGTGGTAATACAGTACACTTCCTGTTCGACGTGAGCAATAAGTGAGTTGATTGGCTAAAATTAATCTCATTTTGTTCCGTTATACCAGGTTAAAGTGGGGTGCATGAGGCAAGACACAAACAAATCTGTTTTCAAGAACCAGAAAATATAATTTTGTGCCCCCCTTTAAATTAACGATTACATTTACATTTGACATTTATTTCACTGTGGCTCACGGATGCAAATGCGGACGTATTTTGGCTGCTACTCAATAATCAAATACATATTCCAATATACTTACTTGTAAAACATTTGTTATTTCTTTGTAGAATTGTATTGAATGGGGAGTGCAATACGTATTCTGTTTTCGGGTTCTTGAAATCTGTTTTATATATGCAAGCAAAAGATAATGCATAAAGCTGAAAGGAGAACGAGTCTGTTTTTTTTCTAAAAGTAAGCCCTATGTTTAGTCAAAACTGTGTCGTTGCCTTGTATGGGATGCCCACATTGATACAGACTGCATGCAATGGTTTACATATTCATACATTGCTGGTGGGAAGTGTAAAAATATCTTAAACTCCACATGAAAAGGTCAAGAGGTGAGCACTGCTGGGGAGTCATGTCCAGGGCAACGAAGGTTTGCCTTACGGTAATTTGTTGTAAATGTAATTAATTTCCCCTCAAAACAAGACCTTGACCGTGTAATCAGGGCCGCGGAGGAAGGGCTGAAACGGCGGCCCTCCTCCGCCCGCCTCATACGCAGGCTTATCGGGTTTCCCGAGAGCCGAGGCAAACATTGTTAGCGCTGATTAAGTCTTCCCCACAGCTGCGCCGGCTGGATATCCAATCCCTCGCAAAACAGCCTCGCTGATGAAGTCTGTACGAAGCCAGCTGTCGTCCCACCGTAAATGTGTTGCTCCCAAAGTACATCCCCAAAGAACGCCCCACCCTCCCATCTATCCACTGGGCCCACAACATAGAGTGCCTCACCAGCGCCGGACTGAAGTGTCAATCAACCAATCCACCTGTCAGTCAAATGTTTTATAATAAGCACATTGGGTCTTATTCATGAGTGTAAGCGTGCGTACGATCAATCTGATTATACATTTTGGAAATGTAATCCAAAGTTACTTCAATTTTTTCTTAGTTAAAAATTGTTTAGGGTATGGACGGCTTTGTGACTGCCTCAGACCAGTCGCACACACAAATATGTGTTTACAGTAAACGGCACAACCTGCTCGTAACTTGTGCAGGCAAAACCATCCTGAGCATCCCTGCCATCGTGGTTGACACTCTGGAAAGGTGGTGTGGGGGTGTGGAGTTCCTGTATCTAGGGTAGTGATTGGGCAGGCCTAGTTTGTCTGAACCCTGGCCCCAGCCTGCGTTCATCTTTGCCTTTCTGAAGGGCTGCATTTTGATCTACATCAGGAGTGGGCGATTCCGGTCCTGGAGGGCCAGTGTGTGTGCAGGCTTTTGTTTCTACCAATTGCCCTAGCTCAATGAGCTAATTAGTTGGAAACGCCAATACTGGTTCACTTGTAGATTAGATCACAGTAACATGTTTCATATGGGAACACAAGAACAGTCTTCAGCTGTCATTCATGGGCTTATCGAGAAATGTAGCTAAAATGTCAGATCACGTAAATGATTGGGGCTTATTAAATAATTAAGAGCAGAAGTTGGCATGAAAAATGGATATGGCCCTCCTTGCCCACCCCTGCCTTTAACAGGATGAGTCACCCAGCAGCCATATATCTGTCAATGTTGTGGGTGTTGTTGACCTTGCCAGTGAACCCTAGTTTAGTGCGTAGGAGACAGCACTTTCACACTCCTCCAAACCACAAATGGCAGCTCAAGGGTCACGCATTTGCAGAATGCCGCTGGAAAATCAAAAGGCCAAGGTATAAATGCACCTACAGGCGGCGGATAGCATAGCGGTCTAACACACCACACTTTGGCTGGTCCGGTGTGGTGTGCGCTGCCTGTCAGGGGCGTGGTTCGAAACCCGCGTCTCTACCAGCCCCGATCGGAGGCGGCATTTGGCTGTCCGCCCCAGGGGGGGGGAGGGTGAGCCGGCACGAGTCCATCGAGGAGCAGGAAGGGCGTCCGTGGTTGGGTTCTGTCTCGGAGGAGGCGGATCTACCAGCCTGGAAAAAATGGCTGGTTACCCGGAGGACGGCTGGCGGACTCGTGAATTGAGATAAACACAGGGTATAATTGGCAAAAATGTGAAAAATGTGAAAAATGTGAAAATATACATTATCAAATTTGTTTTTAAAAGTTGGTATGAAAACCAGAAATGGATACGGCCCTCCTTGCCCACCGCTGATCTGCACAATCAAGATGAACACCATCTATTGCGACATTGTGACGCACCTCGTGAGAAAATATGGGCCCGAGCCAGGCAGACATGAATATATGGTAAAGTCATTCATCTGAATACGAGCTGTGACAAGAAACAGAACTGACTTGAAGGGCAACCACAGTGCTGCTGGAGTGTGTCAACGGAAAAACCTGTAATTAGTGTCTGTCACAGTCACCACAGTGTCCTATGGGACACATGGATATGGAGGAGCAGTGGGATAGTACAGTGTGCTTCAGCAACAATGATTTAAGTCATATCTTTGGCAGTAACTGAACAATGCGTTTCATTTAACAGAACATGGAGGAGGGATTAAAATGTATAAAAGATTTTTTTTTTGAAGGTGGTGGTTAAATTGAACAGAGACCACAGTCTCCACTTCCGATCCAGTCTGCTACATGTGCGTGAACTTCTTCAGCTGCATGATGATGAGCAAACCGTTCCTCAGAGAAGAAGGCAAGAGTGTCGACACAGCAAATCCATTTAAGGGATGATGACTATGAAGTCTGTTGTGTTATCAAATATGCGTGTGTGTGTGTGTGTGTGTGTGTGTGTGTGTGTTTACATGTGTGAGGGAGACTCTTCATTCCCCAAATTTTATGCTCCAATCTTCTTGGCACCCCCTAAAAAACAACATTTTTTATGTTTTTATAAGAGATATACAGACCACTGTGTCAAAAGCAGAGATAGTTTGGACTCTCAGGTCATGTTTAGAATGGAACACACAGGCATATTTGTAAGACAGCGGGAGGGTTATAAGGTTATCTCATAAGAACAACTGGTCCACAGAGACTTTATAAATATAACAATCCAGAATAATACATTTCTCAATGGTAGCAGACAAGCAATTCCATTAAAGTCTATCTCCTCCATCGCTTTTGAATATTCCACAAATGCAAGCAAACCAGCAACAATGGAAGCTACAGAAACTTTGCACCAAAGTAGTCTTGAAGCCCTCAAAAAGGATAAAAGCGTTAACTGAACTTAAGAGGCTTAGTTGATCTTAGCCTGTGTTTACAGTCTATGCGATGCCAAGTCAAAGATGTGGACGAACAGTTTGTTGGCATTTATTAAGACTACAAAAGACCACGAGAAATCCAGTGTACATTTAAATATACCTATAGGGTGGGTCTACGAGGACATTAAACCCATGGAAAACATTTGCTTGGATGCACAAAGGGTCTATAAATCTGCCTAACAAAGACAATTGACACATTGTTGTGTGTTAGGTTTAGATGATAAATGCTAATTGCATGGTAAACTGATGACATTTTTTATTTTCAGGTGTTAACCCTAGGTATCCTTGACATCTGCAGCAAACCTTGATTTCAGCAACTAAATATATTAATGGGCAACAATAGTGAATAGTGTCCACAGGGATGATTCACAAAAGAGACTAACTTTAGAGGTAAAGTTGATTCATGTTCCAAAATGCAACCAGCAAAAATGGACAGATACAGCTAGTATATTTTGCTTGGCCCGGACACAATAAATGATTCAAGCATGTGTGCTTGGGATAGTTTCCACTGTCAAAAGGTCCACAGCTGTATCTAAGCCTCTCACACAACACAACATGCTATCAACACAAAGAGCAGGATTGCCAGGCAGGATGTGACAGTCACATGATTTCCTGCCAGCAAACCAATAGACAGGAGTGGGCAGGAAGTGGGTAAATGGCCTCTCTCAAATCATAGCTCATAGCTGTAGCATTTGATTATGAACCAACTCAAAGAATTAGTCAAAGATAATTGATCATTTATGGTGATGATATTGATGCCCTTTGAGAAAATGATCCTTCTTTTAGTGTTTCAGTTTTGTATTTTGTGCAAGGACTGAAATGGTATTCACATGAACCCTTTTCAAAAGCCATAGAATTTCAGTGAACTTTTCACCTTTTGTTGTCACCCATCAGGCAAATATACAGCAGACTTATTATAATGGACCTCATTTCTTCTCACTTTTATGCTGGTGCCACTCTGGCCTACGATCAGCGGTAGAATTTTATCTGAAATTATTCTGGCTACCGCCTAACTTAAGCGAAACCAAAACCGAGAGGCAGATGAACACATTTTCCTCCAGTGAGAAGACAGTTCTGATGCTGGTGTGCGTATAGTGTAAGACCCTGATTCACTTCAGACCATAGCACTCACTGTAGACCTCACAGGGGCCAGAGGCTCGTTCCACGGGATCCAAAGTGGCACTCGCTTTGTCATGGGCGGCAGTGTAGTGTAGTGGTTAGGGAGCTGGGCTTGTAACTTAGAGGTTCAATCCCCAGGTGGGGCACTGCTGTTGTTCCCTTGAGCTAAAGGTACTTAACCTGAATTGCTTCAGTAAAATATCCAGTTGTATAAATGGATTGTATGTAAAGAAATGTAAACTGTGTAAGTCGCTCTGGATAAGAACGTCTGCTAAATGCCTAAAATGTCAATGTAAATGTCAGGTGCATCCCTGCAGCCACTCGACTCAAGAGGGAGTTGTTTACGGTAAACTCTGGCTTTCTCCTTTGTAGCAGCTTCTGTTTGCACATAAAACACACAATATAAAGCCATAAGGGAAGCGTGGGAATATTTTTTTTTTCTCCCTCCCTAAAAGCCGCCTCATGCTTGAACGCCCTGTTAGCAAACCTTCGTCAGATCGGAAACTGCAACTTTCTAACCCTGTTCCCTAACCAGTACGTCACTCACCACCCCATACTCTCCAGTGGCATGCCTTGTTTGATGATGCAAAAGTGCATCTGCGGTTCAGATTGCACATTGGAAACCACCTGAGGCTTGGTACAGTCAGCACATAAAGCAACCACAAACTCACTGGCAGAAGCATAAAAATATAGCTGGAGACGATAGACTATGACAACAAGCACAACAGTAACACTGTTACATAAGCCTTCCATCACGGGGCAAATCTGATTGGTATGAAATCAGAACATCACCCACAACACAAGTGATAAACTTTTTGCATATTTGAATGAATTCCTAGTCTTTTAAATTTACATTACATTTACATTTACAGCATTTAGCAGAAGCTCTTATTCAGAGCGACTTACAAGCATTAATACATGGTATGATCAATCATTGTTTGCGCAAGAGATCAGTGCAGTAATACAGCGATAGACATTTTAACTTTTAAACTTTAAACTTTTAACATCTGTTCATCTTTTTTCCCGTTTTTATTCCGGTTTGTATTTGTGGGCCAACCACATTGCTGCAACACACTTGGTCATACGTAGACATCGCCAGCCATAGCCATTCTTTTCAGCTGGGCTGCGCAGTCACTGCACAACTTATTTATTTATTATTTTTTACAATTTATTTTTAATTTTTCCCAGTTTTTCTCCCAATTTGGTTGCCAAATTTACCCTCTACTTATCTCAATTCACCCTTCCCCACGAGTCCGCCGCCTGTCCTCCGGGTCGAGACACTCTTTCCAGGCCGATAGATCCGCCTCTTCTGAGACAGAACTCTACCACGGACACCTTTCCTGCTCCTCGATGAACTCGAGCCGGATCACCCTCCCCCCTTCCCCTGGGGCGGACAGCCAAAGCCAAATGGCCAGGGCTGGTCTGGTAGAGACGCAGGTTTCAAACCGCGTCCCTGACAGGCAGCGCACACCACACCGGACCAGCCAAAGTGTGACGCGTTAGACCGCTACCCCATCCGCCACCCTGGACTGCACAACTAATTTAATGTGGGCAGACTGCAGGTGCTCAGTTGATCAGAGGAGTTGCTGTTGCACGGACTGAAAAATCTCCCTCCGTGGGTGGGCCATCACGCCACACTGGATCTGCTTCCGTCGGAGAGCCGTTTGTTTCACATTAAGAATAAGTGCTTTAGCTGGACTTAACCACCTGACAGCATGCTTTTATACGCTTGGTCATTTGATACTGTGATCTTTGGCCACCTGTCAGGACAATGTGAACACAAACCGGCGCCATCACACTACAAGTCATGTGAAGCGAAGCGGAACGGAACAGGACATCGCCAGAAAATTGTGGGTAATTGAGGAGATTAAGTTCAAGTCCAGTCAATTCTGTATTTGTTGCCACTGCTGGTGCCATTGTTTGCCCAGTAACACAGTCACACCCAAAAGTCCAATAAAACCACCTTTCTTTCAGAGATATCCTTTGTTAGCCCCCGGAATGGGCACAGTGGCGTGTAATCACCACTCGCTTGTCAGCAGAATAAACCAATTTAATAGTAAGTTCCTACACATACACGGACCCACAGACAGACACACAGACAAACATACAAAAATAATCTAATTTGATTTGTATTGGGAAGTCACGTTTCCTCGTTTGTGTATTTTAAAAGGGTTACTGAGCTTTTCACGGACACATTAATTCCACGATGTTTGTTATTACACTGATTAAACAATGTTGACTGTACAAAAGGACTCTGTCCTCTATCCACTCTGTCCACAGAGAAATGGCAGTTGCTCTGTGGCCCATAATCCAAGCGTGTTCCTGTGAGAGTTTCACTGCTCCTAGTCTTTTCAGTGCTAGACTCCTCCGCTTCACCCTTATGCAGAAGGAACTGCTATCTTGAAGTTCACTAGATGGCAGCAATCTTAAGTAAACCAGTTTGCTGAAATCTATAAGCCTTTGGGACCAAGATCAAAAATGCTATGCATGTATACAGTAATGTATCTCTTAAAGCACTGTTCTCTGCAGCAACAATGACAATAACAATGAAGAAAGCATCGATGTTATTTCCAACCAGGATTGTTTTTCTCACAATATTACTTTTAGGAGATGTGATTACGTAAAAGTAGTGGTAGTGTTGGGAAATGGATCTTATGCAGATGTAAAAGTGATCTTTTCGAATGTTCTCACACCCTCACAGGACAGCTTAAGAACACACAGCATACCATAATTCTTCACACAGGCCACGGATCCAGTCTGTTTGCGTGCAAAATCCTGATTGTTAATGTACATGAACAGGGCTTTCGCTAAAATAAGCGTTGTGAAATCCTTGCCATCCATTTTGGCTCGACTGTCTGGAACCAAGATCGCTGAAGCACCCTTTGTTTACCTGCTGCTTTCTGTAGAAACGTAAGTGAACATTAAAGATGACATCATGTTTACAGAATAAAGTAATTGCGTTTCTGCGTAATCACATATATTATGTCGTTCAATGTGTTTAGCTTTCACCGGCACTGTGTGGCATCTACAGTTTAATGCCTCCCATAAATTTCCAAACAAACATTTACATTTTTGTGTGTTAATATATAGATTTATCCAGAGTGAGGGTTGAATTATTTTCAAAATGTTTCTTTGAAGGCTAGCATAATTTATCAAAGGGGCTTTTGTTTGATTTTGAGTTTCTGCCTGTATTGAAATCCTCTCAATGATGCATTTAGATATTGTTTATTTTATAAATGCCCACAGGGTACTTTGGTCTATAGCTGGCTAGCTATTTGTCATGTGGCGCAGTAACCTGTGTGATCCCAAAAGGAGCGCTGTCAAATCATCATCAGAACATAATCAAATATATGCCATTTAAATATAATTAAATATATGCCTTTTAGCAGATGCTTTTATCCAAACAACTTACAGTAGTGAATGCACACATTCAGTATATGTGGTCCCAATGGGGGATTGAACCCACAACCTGAGCGTTGCCAACACCATGCTCTACCTACTGAGCCACACAGAACCACCTAATCTTTTCCTAATCAGAGGACTCTGGTCCTCTGGTACTGATTCACAATGTCAGTGTCACATGCTTCTGCGTAACTAACCGGGTCAGTCGTGTAAGAACCATTGACCCAGTTCAGCGCTGAAAACCTCTCACCTTCTCCTCATGTGAGAACCGAAGAAGAAAATGTTGGTTCTGCTGCAGTAGGATGTGTCACACATAATGTCGCTGCATGGATGTTTTGAATTCACGTGCGTGCAGTATCCGTCTACTTTACGAGCTGTGCTGTGACATCGCCTGCTCTGGACTGTGGTGCAGAGGCAAAGGACAATCACAGCTGGTATGTACGGGTCTGAAGATCCATCTAGTCATCTAGATGAGAGTCAAACTCCACTGCTGAAGGAATAGAAAGTTAAAATAATGGCCGCCTCCTGTTTCATTGAAACAGGCTGGGTGAGAGCGCAGAGGGTAATAATGGACAGGGAACTTCTGTGTCGCACTGCTGTTAGGCCCTTGAGGTACTTAGGCTGAACTGCTTCAACAAATATCAAGGTATATGAAAGGACAATATTTAAATGTGACCTGCTTATGTAGGCTGCTCTTTTGTGTAATAGGCATCTGGTAACTCAATAAACAATGATACTATAAGGTCAAGCTGTTTTTCTACCATTATGCTGATTTCTGCACTGAATTTTAAAAACAATTATTTTCCCCCTTGAGCTCCTATTCAGAGTTGACTCACAAGAGGCAGTGCGGTTGAAGTACATGCACTCCACTAATACACTAGTCTGAGTGCCAGTGAGTCACTGCTCACATTACGAGCCACACATACAGCTAGTACTGATTGGAGGAGAGGTGCATCTCTCATTGGTGACAAATGGTCCCCTGTGGTGAGTAGATGTGAGGACGTGCCTATGCACCAGTCACCCAATGAATGTTGGCTGACTTAAAGCCAAGCCTACCCTACCCTGGCAACACGAAGACAACCGTACCCTAGACTCCAAGTCACAGTCATAGTTCCCAGACTCGAACCAGTGGTATGACTCAACCTGTGCTCCTGGCAAGCGCCTTTCCCAACTTAACCACTCGGGTGCCTCCCCCCCAGTGGATTCCCAACAGCTGTATACATTCTTGCATGTCATTTCACTCCTCAAAACATTTCTGAATATTGGTCATGAACAGCCTGAAGGCAATGATCACAGTGCTGGCCATCATCCGTTCCAATGTATTGGCAACTGCACTGAGACAGCACTACAGACTGCACTAATGTGGAGATTAGCAGCACAGCAAACAGGTGACTGATGACATCGGACGTGGAAAAAAACAGAGTCTGATGTTTGTGTTTCTGGAGTCTTACTTTGTGAGACTGTCCTGTGATTATGACCAATCTCTGGAAAAGATGATGACTTGAAGGAAATTAACTACAGATCCTTTCGCAGCCTGGATAAGCTGTAAACTGTAATTACAGGTACACTGTTTGAGAGTGACACTAATGTGTTTCATGTGTTTAGATTAAATTCAAAAGGCTTCACTCTCTGTGCCTGAGAAAAATGGGATGACAGATGGCATGTGCACCGAAAACCAATCATGAAGTAGCCCGCTATAAAAATATCCTCACGATTCTCCATGGGTTCATTCCATAAGTTATTTGCATACCTTTTTTCCCTATTAAAACATTGTGATCACAAATATATATATATATATTTTTTAAAGATTTTGTTTCAGATTTTCTCCCATTTTTGTAGCCAATTAGACCCGCGATTTTCTGTCAATCCCCCCCTAGTAATGTGAGTTCGCTGCCGTAGTGCTGAGACCGGTAGTGATGAAGGCGAAGTAACGTCTCCTCCGAGACACTCACCAGGCCGTTGACCGTAACCCAGTACTACAGGGCCACTCCTGTGCGCAGCGAACGTCCTGTTGGCTTCCCTCCCCCCTCCCTGGGGTGGATAGCCAATCACCGCCCCCTGGTGGCACTCCCGGTCAGAGCCAACTCTGGCGCGATGGGGAATCGAACCCAATCTCCGTGGCCAGTGTCGAACGTTGTAACCACTGGACCAAGCGGGAGGCCGCCACAAATATATTTCTGACAATGGTATTTTTTTACCTCAGATATACAGTATATGAATTTCTTGATTCATACCTGATATAAAATAACTCCTCAAGGTTTTGTGTAAGCCAGTGCCACCTCCTAGCGTTTCTATTTCAGGCCAGGCTTGACCATGGCCCGACGGGTTTGTGTCCGATGAGCTGAGAAACAGACTACCCGTTCCTCCTTGTCCCAAAGTGGTGAATACATGCCATGCAATTCAAAAGGGCCCCCGTTTGTATCCAATAACTTATCTATTATTTTATCCACGTTCACATAATTAGGCCGTGGGCTTTGAAGACATGACTAAAAAGTAACCGTGGGACAACAATACATTCTTGATGATCTTGTTTTTCCGCACGCTGTACACAATAGCGGCGCGTATAATGAAGTATGGCAACTCTAATTTCATTTAACTCAACCCGACAGCTCTATTCAAGGTGTCTTAGCAACGTGGGTGATTTTTCCTCTGGTGCCAGCCCCATGGACGTTGTGCATAGCTGTTACCGCAGATAAGTGTACATAAATCATGTGAGACAACCTCAGTCTGAAAGAATATTTCCTGGTGTGAGCTGGGAACATCATAGAACCAATGATCAGTGAGTAATATAATATATGCTCTTTAGCAGACGCTATCCAAAGCAACTTACGGTAGTGAATGCATACATTTTTCAGTATATGTGGTCCCAGTGGGAATTGAACCCACAACCTAAGTGTTGCCAATGCCATGCTCCACCTACTGAGCCACACAGAACCACGCTCTACCTACTGAGCCACACAGAACCACGCTCTACCTACTGAGCCACACAGAACCACACTCTACCTACTGAGCCACACAGAACCACTGAGACACACAGAACCACACTCTACCTACTGAGCCACACAGAACCACACTCTACCTACTGAGACACCACAGAACCAGAACCACTCTACCTACTGAGCCACACAGCCACCACAGAACCAGAACACTCTACCTACTGAGCCACACAGACACACAGAACCACACTCTACCTACTGAGCCACACAGAACCACGCTCTACCTACTGAGACACACAGAACCACACTCTACCTACTGAGCCACACAGAACCAGTGAGGAACCTTCAGTTGATTTGATGCAGAGAGGAGAGGTCCCTGGGGTATAGAACTGTTTACTGACAGATAACTGGTGTGAGCTTGGGTGGGTCTCTCCATATTTGTATGTAGTTCTTAGGGCCTTCTTATCAGCTTTAAATGCTTGGTGTAGGCTACAGATAAAGAGAAGAGATGGAGTAGGGCAAAGGAGAGTTGTATTAGCGTTATTAGTCATTTAACATATGAGTGATATGAAATGGAATTGGTCAGGAGCGGTCATGGGAATTCTGTCCCTGCCCAGGGTAATAAAGCTTTAAATTTAAATACATTTCAGCATTTCAGTCTGCCTCCAAAGATGGCTATTCATCTAAAAAAACGTTCACAGAATGAAATGAGTGAGAAGAGTTAGAGTTCAGTTATATTCATAATGATCAGCCACACGGGGTGACTTATATATGAATCATTCACTTCAATAAGTGTCCAGTTATAAAGCTGGATATGCAAATGCAGGTGAAGAACGTAATTTATGCTGAGAATACACATTCACACAGCTGCTCCTTTGACTCTGAACTTTAGGAGCACAGGGTGATGGTGGATGGGTCTCTTACCTTGTGCACGTACACCCACTGTACACCCACTGGTAGCATTCATTGGGCCGGTGTTGATGGGGATTTCACAGAATCACCATGACAGTGTTCCACGACAGGTGACGTCTGCCACCTTCAAGACATTCGATTTCACACGTGCATCACGCAGACATCCTCGTGAGAATTTCGCACAATATGCGCGAGGTACAAATAGCCACACTGCGTCCTGAGACTTTATAACTGGATGATAAGTTGAATCATAAAAGAGAAAACGCACCTAAATAAAGCCTCGCAGACTCTCGTGAAACTGGGGCTGCCGCTCAGGCCCCGCCCACTCGATATTTAAATATACTCCCGTCGGCGGCTGGAGCTCCAGAGACTCCTGTGATCTTGGCCAACGCGCTGAAGGTCCGTGCGAAAACCCTCGAGAGATTGGTGCTCCGCGCGCAGAACTCGCAGCTGAGGAAACGGTCGGTACCTTTCACGCTTTCTCCAGGGATGGAACATATGCAAATTTTAGTTTAATTCTGAATTGAATTGGTTTTAAAATAAGCAAAATGGGCAATGTAAACAGGATTCTATATATATATATATATATATGAATACTTTATAACTGATGTGATCATTTGTGTTTCACTCAAATGTTAATATGGGTACAAATAATACAAACATTGGAAAATGCATACACATAGCCAGGTGATAGATCACACTGTACTTTCTTTCAATGACACTTGATGATATTTGATAAATGTTTTGATATTTGGTATTTCCAATGTAAACATCAATTTACACGACTATTGCATGGTCTTAGTAAACAATTTAGAAAGTTGCGTGGGTGAATACAATTTGCTTTTTTTCTTGGTTAACAGGTTTACTAAAATACTCACAGCAAAATTGGTCCTGGATATTGGTTCTTGTCGGAACTTTTTGGGAGTTTTTCCCCCAGGATTTGAACCTTTTCCAAGTGGTTTGATAGCCCCCTCCTTCACCGGGTGCTGTGAGAACCTGTTCCAGTATGGGCTCACTTTTCCCGGCTACTGTGTGTTGCATCAGCCTGCTCTTCCTACAGCAGCAACTCCTGGCTCTCCCCGCTGGAACCCGCCTGGACGGGCACAGGTAAGACCTCGCTTCGCTTCCCCTCTCAATGCGCTTTCATTCATTTCATGAACGAAGGAGAGCTTGCTTCAGATAACCACAGAAAGAGTGAAAGAGAACTGGAGTTGAAAATAGCGGTGAATCTACTTTACAAAGAAGAGGTAGGCTAACTAGGCTGAAACCTGCACAGGAACATATTGGTAATTAATCTAAAACAGATGACGTTACTGGAAGTTTGTGTGGAATCGCATTTTCGCAAATCGCAAAGCAACCCTTGTGTCAGTGGTTTCCAGCTGTGAGTATTTTCCGGGATTGTAGCCTATAATAAGATTGATCTTGTCATTGCATGTTATGAAATTGCACACTTATATTTCACCTGCCAGTGACAACCACCTGCCAGTCTAATCTCACGACAAAATCTCACTTCGAAAACCACGCTGATCTTGAACAAAAGCGATGTCTTTATGCCAGAGTGGTTTATGTACCTCCTTGTTATTACAGACAGGGTATTGTGACGGGGAGATAACGGCGAGGTGCACAAGGGCAGAGAGTGAGGGAGACTTGCCACGGTGTGCGCAGAGCGTTTTTGCGGACTACGAACTCATTGAGCGAACGCTTCACTCGTTACACAGCTGGGAAAGCGGAAAACCAAACCGACGAAAACCAGTAGGCTGCCACGGAGGGTTGTGTGCTGATCCAAGTCACACAGGCACTTATTCGGGATTGGTGCAACTATTATCGGTGTTACTATTACACAGACATTGCGCTTAATTGTTGATATGCCTTTTCGACTGGTTTCATTTAGCTCACCCATTCCCCGATTGTGTGGCAGTTTCGTTCATCAATTGTTACATTTTAAGCGATCTTCCTTCAGCTTGTGTAGGCTACGATTTAAGCAAGGTATCGCCAGCAGCCTGACAGTTAGCGTAACCTAATATAGGCTGACAGTTATAACAAATGTAAATATGTCACGAAACAAATTACTTTTAGATAGACTACTATTATCTGCCTTTGGTTCATAGCCAGTAGCTATATATAAATCGCGAGGTATACGATGTGGAAGGTATCCCCTGCCCTACAAACTCCGGTATTGCAGCATTTTCAAGTTGTATGAAACGCCTTTCATCTCGTTGTGCGAGAAAAAAAATCCATTTAAAATGTTAACTACTTCATAACTGACATCTAGTAGTAATCTAAGCCGATAAAATATTACACACACGCTGTGGCCATCGGACTTGACAGCTACTGTACATTTCGTTTTATTTGCCCTGAGAAACCTGATAACGTTTGCGTCATTGTGCGATTTCAAGGGTAATTCGAAAAGACAAGCACACATAATTATGGGATTTGGTAGGAGGGCCAGAGTTTAGGCAATTATTTAGTGTATGCATATTGAATTTGGTATTTAGTCTATCTCGCTGTCATAATTTTCGCAACTTTATTTCATTATTGCATCAGATGTAGGCTATTTTAAGTTCTGTAGGCTATTACGTTTTTATTTGTCCTCAATATGAATCGAAATAAAGGATAATATATCTTTTTAAATATGTGTTGAGATAAGATATACATACAAAAGTAGCTAGGCTGTGCTTGTAAAAACAGTATCTCAAGAAACCAGGATATGAAAGTTAGGCAGCTGTGAAAACCAGGCCACTTTAACTACATTCAGAAATGAAGGTTGCAACCTCTACAGTGTAGTGACCAAATTGTACACAGTGGATGTTTATTATCAAACGATGGATGTGTAGCTATTCTGAATATTTTTCAAGTCCTATTTTTTATTCAATTTTTGTGTTTATTTATTTTGGCAAAAAAGCTAAATTTTAAAAAGTACAAAATCACTATTGAAACTGGAAAACCCAGTCTTTTAGTATTTGAAAACCAGCCAGTGTGTCACATTAGTGCCTTTCAATCATACTTGGCATGTTCCTTAAGTTGCCGGAATCCATGATCATTACCAATATCCTATGACGCAACGATCAAGCCTTTACAATTTTGACAAAAACCGAAACGATGACACTTATTTGGAGCACACTTAGTGCTGATCTCTCCACATTCGATGACTTGATGACTAAAATTCCTGTGAAACACATCTGATGGTAGAGGTCGATGGTGAAGGACTGTTGGCCCTGTGAGGAATACTGTATGACATGTATTTGCATGTCCTCTCCTGGTTCCTTGTTATTGTAGCCTATTGTTTGTTGTGGCTTATTCACTACAGAGGCCTGGGAAAAGTTTGTTTAATATTTCCCATTTTATACTGTGAGGATTATTTTAACAATATTTTAGGGACATTTTAAATGTTAATGTGTTTGTTTTTTCCCAGCAACATTTGTTCTCTCTTTTTTGGAAAAACATTGTTTTGGAGAACAATTTGGTGACTGCAGGTCCCCAGAAAATATGTTTTCATTAACTGTGGGCTTTCACAGATGTAAATGGCTATTTTAAAGGTTAAAGTTGAAGTTGTGAAAGGTTATTTAATTAGGATTTGGTGTACTGAGGCCTGAATTTCAATGTTACGAGGATTTAAGGCCTTGAGATTTATAACGGAAGGGGAATGCCCTTTACACATAGTTGAAATAGGATACCTTATATAGTGACAATCTGATTACCTTTTCTCACTTAGGATATGTAAATAATACTTCCTTGTGTGGCCTCAAAACTTTGGAATGTACTTTTGCTCATCAAAACAGTCTTCCCCCTCTGTTATTCATCTCTGAGTATGCATGGCAAATGTAAATCACATTTATATAAAACAAAAAACTTTTACTTGGCATGGATGTCACCCCTTTGTTATATTGACAGACATTTTATCCGCCAACATGTACTCATTTCAGAAAGTAATAATATATGCCATTTAGCATACGCTTTTATCCAAAGTGACTTACAGTAGTAAATGCATACATTTTTCAGTATATGGGGTCCTGATGGGAATCGAGCCCACAACCTAAGAGTTGTCAATGCCATGCTCTACCTACTGAGCCACACAGAACTTCAATCCAGAAAGTACTTCAGGTCTGTTTGGAAACAGGTTTTTTAACAGCATTATATAACTGCGTTAATTAATGTCCGCATTCACGCACCCCTACGCACTGTGCGCATTCCACTGCTTGCAAGCACACGATGAATAAGAGAGCATCAGAGTGATAGGGTGCCGAATGAAGGTCAACACTGATGTGTAGACTCTGCTTCTGCAGGGTAGGCTCTGATTGGTCCACTCCCTCACATGCGCTTGTTAGTGAGCATGGGACCTGTAGAATAATATAATATAAGATATGTCATCTAGCAGACGCTTTTATCCAAAGTATTTTTCAGTATATGTGGCCCCCAATGGGAATCGAACCCACAACCTAAGCGTTGTCAACGCCATGCTCTACCTACTGAGCCACACAGAACCACTCTCTACCTACTGAGCCACACAGAACCACGCTCTACCTACTGAGCCACACAGAACCACGCTCTACCTACTGAGCCACACAGAACCACGCACTACCTACTGAGCCACACAGAACCACGCTCTACCTACTGAGCCACACAGAACCACACTCTACCTCTACCTACTGAGACACACAGAACCACGCTCTACCTACTGAGCCACACAGAACCACGCTCTACCTACTGAGCCACACAGAACCACACTCTACCTACTGAGACACACAGAACCACGCTCTACCTACTGAGCCACACAGAACCACGCTCTACCTACTGAGCCACACAGAACCACGCTCTACCTACTGAGCCACACAGAACCACCTACTGAGACACACAGAACCATGCTCTACCTACTGAGCCACACAGAACCACACTCTACCTACTGAGCCACACAGAACCACGCTCTACCTACTGAGCCACACAGAACCACGCTCTACCTACTGAGCCACACAGAACCACGCTCTACCTACTGAGCCACACAGAACCACGCTCTACCTACTGAGCCACACAGAACCACGCACTACCTACTGAGAGAACCACACCAGAACCACAGAACCACGCTCTACCTACTGAGCCACACAGAACCATGCTACCTACCTACTGAGCCACACAGAACCACACTCTACCTACTGAGCCACACAGAACCATGCTCTACGTACTCAGCCACACAGAACCACACTCTACCTACTGAGCCACACAGAACCACAGGAGGAGCTGACACTGCAATGACGCTCAGGTTAACGGGATGTGGTGCAATGGTGCGCGCATGTGCGAGCGAACTGCAGGCGAAGGCCCGTGATTGGACCTGTGAAGCAACGATAGAGTCGCCGTCCAATGGGCTCTCTGGCTGCTTTCTAGCCTGCTCCCCCACTCCCGCCCAAACTTCCTGCCCACAGTAAATTAGAAACCTGAGCACGGAGCGCTGGAACGTCACCCCAAAACAGGTTGCACGCTGAGCTCTATTTCTGCTGAGAATGTTTCGAGGGTCTCGATGTTTCCAGCTTTTAGGGACTACCAATGGCAGGCCAGGCCGGGAGCACCACCCTCCCTCACTGCAGAAACTTTATGGGCCCTGCCGAACCCCACGGCTCCTAAACCCCGGTTTGCCAGGCCCTCTGTGGGTTAGCTGACGGCCGAAACGAGACCCAGATGAAACCCAAAGTGCCAGGGACTGACAAAGCGCGGTGCAAGCCCACTAAAATCTCTGCGTGGCAGAAATTGAGGGCTAAGTTTTAGACGGCCCCTGGGAGAGAATGCAGATCACGGCACTCCGTCATGCAACATTTTCTCACAGTTGGGGAAGAAAAGAGATCGTTCTCATAGTGGAACGGTCCAGTGGCATGAACAAAAGGGATATATAGGGATTTCACATTTTCAAAATCCCAAGTTAACATCAGTGCATGAACACTTTAACACTGCAAGGGGGTTGTTGTCATTGTAGCTATAGTTCTCAAACGGCTTCCACACTAGATGGCATGCAGACACAGCTCTGTGTTTGACAATGAGTTCTTAGACAATACCATCCACTGGAACTGGTATGATGATGATGATGATGATGATGATGATGACAGCTCCTTTACTCATACCTAAGTGACAGACAAAGTCCAGTTATGGTTGTGGCCCAGGGTCCGAGTGGCTCCTTTACCACATCACTCCTGAGTGGCATTAAACAAGAACGCTGCCTGAAGTCGTGCAGCTCAGGGCTACATCTTAGGCAGAATCATTAGCCAATCCAGTCTTTCATGTATACTCCAC
The DNA here is from genome assembly GCA_029706075.1 of Aldrovandia affinis. Lineage (NCBI taxonomy): Eukaryota > Metazoa > Chordata > Actinopteri > Notacanthiformes > Halosauridae > Aldrovandia > Aldrovandia affinis. The sequence goes on from JAINUG010000212.1 coordinate 222,343, forward strand.
CAAACCTAGTTAATTAGTGTGGCAGTGTGTGGACGGATTTAGCCATATTTCAGATTTCTTGAAATGAAATATATTTCTCTCTTGTTGACCTTAACTTAAGAAAAAATTAACTCTCCAAACTATGATTGTTAGGAAAAGAAATTCAAAGTTAAGGGCCAGTGTTTACTGAATCCAGGCCCATATTACGGCTGGAGGATGACAAAGCACTTCAAGTGTTCTACTCTACCTGTTTTTCCACTGTGACCGATGTTCCTCCAGACTCATTTATCCTGTCGTGACCTTATCCCCAAAACAAAATGTTTCGCCGCCAGGACTTATGAAACGCGCTCTGGTTTTTAGTTAGCAATTAACCAGCTGTGCGTACACGCGCAGACAAACGACACGGACCATGACATTGACACTGAAGTGCTGAACTGATCACATTTTCTACTTTCAATACGCTGTGACGTCCTAATCAGATTAAACGTGTTTTTAAAGAGCATTCTGGGAAGGGGAAAACATTGTTTACAACGGACAGGGAAAAAAGGGGGCTTTGAGTCGGTGGCCTACATTTTGATTGTGTTGAAAATGCGTGCAGCGCCAAATGGCTTCCCCACAGGAGACCTGTTCTGTTCTGACCGGTGCTCCCGGCTCGCCCTGGGAACAGAAGCTGTGCCTTTGTCAAACTCTACGTTCGAGGCCAGCGATGCAGGTGCCATGAACACGTGAATCTCTGCCTATAAGCCACAGTGCAAACAGGATTCTGCTGAAACTCATCGTATATTTTGAACTGCTGTAACAGGAACCAACGGTCATTCTCTGATATCCACACTGTGTGTGTGTGTGTGTGCGTGTGCGTGTGTGTGGGTGTGGGTGTGGGGTGGGTGTGGGTGTGTGGGTGTGTGTGTGTGTGTGTGTGTGGGTGTGGGTGTGGTGTGTGTGTGTGTGAGTGTGTGTGTGTGTGTGTGTGTGTGTGTGTGTGTGTGTGTGTGTATTCATGACTGGTGTATCGGAAAGTATGTAAACCTTATCATTTGTATAGTCACATGGAAATGTTGATGAATTCACTGTGAAAATTCAATAAATACAATTTTTCCACCAAAAAACACCTGAAATCTACTCCCAGAGGAATTGTTCTGTCAAGCATATCAAAGACGACTTAAGCAATAGCATTTAATGGATGCTTTGTATGTCCAATCAAACACTTCCCCGGTTTTATATTTTTCATGAAACCATTGTGGTTGGTCTTTAAATATAAAAGATAAAGCAACTGTCTGTCAAAAACTGTGTTTCTATGGGAGACATGATTCTGCTGGACTCCCCCATTGCTCTGCTGGTGTAAGTCATCTCCATGGCAATCACAGGATTCTAATAAAAATGTGTGAAGGTGATTGAATTGGGAAAGGATGAACAGACATGACTCTGCCACTCAGTTAACTATGACTCACGTTGCAGCCACGTTTCTTGCGAATGGAAGAAAGACGAACAAGACCGACCAAATAACTGGTCGCAGCTTGTCCTTTTCCTTATTCAGATAAACGGCTATCGATTTTGTCATCACAATGTTCCCTGACTGTTGCCGAGAGATTCCGTAACGCATAACATCATTCGTGAAAGGATTTTTTTTTAAACGCCAGTTCCTATCCTTTCTGTGTTCAGGACATCGGTCCCTGCAGAACAGCTGGCCTGCGTACTCGGCCTGGTTAAATAGCCGTTAGCCTCCTTTCGTTGTGAGGTGACCGTTATGGAACAGGCCGTTCCAAAGCGAGGCCTTGCTGAGCGCATTGTACGATCTCACAATAACTCACACTTAGCTGGCAGCTATTTCACAAGCCTTTTTATGTTTCCTCCTCGACCAGGTTCTCTGGGTGTGTGACACTGCTTCATAGGAGTAGTGGAAAAATACAAAACTATAAGTAATGTGTGAAAATAGTTTTTTATTTGATTACTTTTAATAGTCTTTTAAATCACTCCCATTTAACCAGGCCTGAGGTAACTGGTAAACAATTATCTGTACCAATTTGTTTTCTGTCAATTTGTTTATCCTACACCCTGTTGTTTTTCACAGTGACCAGTACAGAGAATGTTAATTATTATTATAATTGTTATTAGTAGTAGTAGTAGTACTGTCGTCGTTAATCATTACCATTAGGGAGTTTGACTTATTTATTGTATCATCACTCAAACACCATGCACTGTGTTTGTGAGTTCCTCTTTACAAGCTGTAGGTGAGATGGATGGCAATAAAAGATTATAGCTTTCGGAAAAACACGACAGAACTGGTTAATCGGTAAGGAGCTCATATCAGCTCTGGGAAGTCTGCAGCATGTTGACAAAACACTCCAGTTAGGGGGTGAGGGGCGGGGGGGGGTGGGGATGTGTTGGGGGGACTTGAATGAATCAAAAAGGAATTCACTGCAGAAATAGTGCTCTTTCATCATAGTATCCAGATTTTGGAAACGGGTGCTGATCATGGAATGTTCTGCCGCCTGACAGGCTTCCGTCCGTGTTACATAACATTTCTGGTTTCATTGAGCAATGTTGGACCAAAGCCAGAACAATTAAATATGGTTTGCAGAAAACTGTAGGAGAAAATAGCATAAAGGTGCATGAGTTCGCCCCACAGAGGCACGCAGCACAAATGACGTTCGCAGAAATCTGCCCTAGCAGAAAACTCTCGGGGCGGATATTTCTGGATATTCAGGGGAGACTTGGAGCTTTGTGTCGTAGCTTCTCGGGAGATGAGTGCATCAGAGCGCCATGTTTTCCCCGAGGACCGTTTCTGGACCAAGTAGGGGGTGCGTTTCCCCCTCTGTTGACACAAATCATTAACTGGGGGCTGCTCAATGTCCCGGAGTGTCAAAGGCAGGACCTCTGCCCAGAACTTAGACGTCATGAAATGCAGGTACCCGTGCACAACATTTCAGGAGGACAACTGCACTGCGCACGGTCAGAATGCTGCCGCATGCCCTCGTTGCAGTCTTTGGAGGACTTTTGATGTTGTGGTCAATGCCGAGATTTTGCTGTTAAAGTTAATAGGGATTTTATGTGATTTATTTATGAGTGATTAACTATATTTTAGATTCTGTTTATAGAAGGCATGTGCAGCTCAATGGGCACTTAAGAATCACACCAAAATATGCTTTTGGGGGCTGTGACAATGCTGGCCGACACACTGCCCATAAAAACAGAGAAGGAACCTCTTTACAAAAATACTAACTATCGGTTTAAAAAAGAAATAAAAAATCCCCCAAACCAGCACGAACGCACTCTGTACACTGTCCCTACACACACCTTGTCAAGACTCATACTGAGTAGCCACACACCTGCACTTAAATAGCCTAAATGGGCTCAGGTGGAACTTGTGAGGCAATCATGATTCTGGCATTCACACAATCATACTCAATTACAAACCCAGCCAAATTAAATGGTTGGTGTAGATCAACTTGAGAGATGTGCCAAATGAACACACACAGAGATCCTGCACATTTGATAAATCTACAATTATTCAATTAACATCCATTCCAATTAAAAATGGTTTGACAAATTTAAACATTTGGCACTTAGCATTCCTAGCCAATGATGTGCACTTTACAAGATAGGGGGCAATGAAGTTAGTTACAGTGCCAGCATCCGTTTCTTTTATAGACACTTTTATTGTCAATAAAAATCTTTATTGTACTTATGAAAAGAATGTGCTGGCTTGGATGGGTTTCCGGCAGCATTTATCTCTTTGGGTGTCATTTCACAATAATTTGGCCTTGTTATAGAGCCTTCTCACATTCACAAGATCTGTGACAGAGATGCTATAGCATACTGTCTTAAAAAAATAATAATAATACAATATGCTGAATGTAGAATTTTTCCTTTTTCCCATTTCATAGAAGCATTTTTTTAAGCCAAGCCTATCTGTCTTCTGAGACAGCTTATATCACATTTCAAGAAGTCAATTGTATATGTACATGTATATGTAATGTAGGAATCACAGACATTTAATTAATTATTAGTGAAAAAACACATAACAAATAATTGGAGCAATTCAAAACAGAACTTCACTTGTGATAGGACTGCGTTTAGTAGCTGATAAGATTATGTGTATCATAATACATGGAGGCTGTCTCCCCAAATAGAATCAGTCTCTTATACAGCTGGGATGAGCTGGGATGGATTGTACAGGTACTGTATGTACCCCATAGAAGCACCATGGTGCTATCCAACATTATCTTATCAATGATGTCACCCTGTTCATATTTAGATACATTTGTGCTTCAAAGGCACATCAAACTGACACATGAACTATGTGCACATATGTACTTTTAAATTTTTTTAGGAAAATATCTTTAACACATAGTTGATGTATTCAAAGTGTATTTAATGTACTGTGTGTGTTCAGATGTGAGAAAATGCATGACTATAGACCTGCTGCCAGCAATATACATTTTCCTGCCGAGGCCCCTGTAAACACACAGCTATTCTATACTTGTTTAACTGTAGGGTGATTACGGTTAGTCCAAACAACATGATCCTGATCCTCTGAGGGAAATTCCACTGTGGATTAGGGGATAGGGGACGTAAAACCAAGCTAGGGTGCAATGTACAGTTCTACTGAAACGCATGACAGCAAAAGCAAACCAGCCTAAAAAGGCGCGGGAATACAGCAAAAACACGTTTATCAAAGGACTTACACACATGGCTTTGTGGCTGTGATAAAATGCTATGATTAACTCGATTTATGGTATGGTAATAAAATAATGTATCAATTAGACAAAAGAACAAACAGCTAGCGGTGCATATCCAGACACCACATTAAAAGCACGGGAGTGTTCCAATGATATGAATAGGGCCAGTTCCCTCCTTGAGGGTTAATAGATGTCAGTGCCAGCTTTTTCTAGCACTGGTCCAATGATATGGGGCCAAAATCCTGTAAATATAGACAGATATACACCTGGAAGCAAAAAACCTCCCCTCTGATGATGCCAGTCAGGGATAATGACCTGTGTTAAATCAGGGTGAGGATGACTAGATGAGGGGGGAGGGTGAGCCAGGGGGAGGGGGGAGGGTGAGCCGGCTCGGGTTCGCCGTGAAGCAGTAAGGGAGTCTCCAGAATGTGGGTGGGCGAATTCCGTCTTGAAGGAAGCGGTGTTCACTGCCCTCGGAGAATTAGCTTACCTCATAGAAACGAGCGGCGGACCCGTGTGGGGAGGGCAAATCTCAATAAATAGAGGCTGTAATTGGCTACCAAATTGGGAGAAAAATTGGAAATAAAGTTATATAAAAAAAAGAAATACGCCTCTCCTCTTATTGGCACTAGCTCACCTGTGGTTCAGTGAGCATGGGGAATATTCACTGGTTCATGAATTGGAGGAATGCATCTTCTTCAGCTGCAGGCCGTCTTGTGTGGGTGCAGATAACACAGCCGGGACTGAACAGGCACAGTTTCTGATTCAAATTCTGGGGGGGGGGGAAAGTTCAGATTTTGATTGTGTCACATTTGTCGGTTTGAGATTTGAAGCCTGAGATCGCTGGCCAATCACAAATGTAAAAACCTGGCACAGATCCCAGACCTTTCTGCCCAAAGGGGACTGAGAACACCTAGCACTAGCCTCGGTTTCTGTGATTTACTGGTACGGCTGTGGCAACGTTTTGATTTAATCCCATACTAGACTGATGGAATAAAAGAGAGGTGATAAAGAAACAAATAACGAAAGGAAAGCAAAGATTACTTTACCCCCTTTTTCAAACTCTCAAATCCTGAGATAAATAACTTATCGCTAATGCCCTCAAGTGAACACTTGAATCAAACTGAATAAATTGAACTGATTTCTAACAAAAAAAATAGATATCATCTGTTACAAATCTGAAAACAAACGTTGAGTATGTCAAGTAGAAGCGCCCTGCTAAATCTTGGCCAATCATGCAGCCTTCAATTATGGTCTTTCGTTTAGGATAAGGCCTGCGCTCTGAAAATGGAATTGTCTCAGCTCGTCAGATTACAAACCAGTGAGTGGAATCAGGTTCCCATGAACAACGCTTAAAGAAAGATTAGCTGCAGCCTTATACGATGTACATGATTGGAGAAGGCCCGTACTATTTCTTAAGCCACACTGACTCACAATTATGTCAGTCAACACCTTCCACAGCCCTCCAGCGATGCTGCTGGCAAGTACACACCCGGGAATGGAATGGGCATATTAATTATTACCACTAAACTCAGATTATGTGCATTAATTTATATAAAAGGCAAAGGTGTACCACCAGTAAGGTGGACAGACATGTTCTCATAAATTATCTGAAAAGGGGAAATGGCCTGTGAACAATTAGACTTTTTTCCAGTTAGTGAGTTGCTAACCCTCGACAGAAAATGTCTCACCAGTGCTATCGCAGGGGTTTTATGGCCGTCTGCCAGAGCTAATGGCCAGTAATTGTCCGTCTGCAGGGGGACGGAGTGAGCGACCATGGAAAAAAGGTCTGCTCACAAGGAAAGGGCCAAGGTTCATATCTATGGCGAGGTTTACGGAGGAATGCGCCGTTCTGAGATCAGTGGAAAGGATTTAATTGAAAACGGGACCTCTGTAGCATGTGAGGCAGATGGACGGCAGGACCGATGATTTTGGAAAACGGACCAGCACAGTCCAGTTTAAGATCGTAGGCCTTTTTTTCGTTTTTTAAGAATTTGTTATTTGTTAAATTTTCTCCCAATTTAGTAGCCAATTACACCCTCTAGTTTTCATGTCAATCCCCCCCCTCGTATTGTGAGTTCACTGCCGTAGCCCTGAGACCGGCAGTGACACGGGCAAAGTATCGTCTCCTCCGAGACGGCACTTGCCAGGCTGTCGACCGTAACTCTGGTACTCCAGAGCCACTCCTGTACGCAGCGAACTTCATGTCTGCTTCCCTCCCCCCTCCCTGGAGATCACATTTCAAACCGGTCTGTTCAGGGAGACAGTCAATTAACCAGTTTCACTCAGTGCTGATCGAGCAAGACAAGACAGAACAACAACAAAACAAAACAAAAAAACAAAAAAAGCAGAGAAAAATTATCTTAAGTGCAGACCTGGGACCTGTCTCACGAAGCAGGATCAGTGGGTTAGTGAGCTAACTTTGGGTTTAACCCTGGGTTTTCGGTCTCATGACTATGGGTCACTTTTCACCGAGTTGCATCACCATGGTAATTTATGTTGTGAACCTAATCTGCTCCGGAGTAGGTTAAATTCAGGCTAACGGATCCAATCCTATAAAGATTCTGCCCCCTCACAAATCAGCTCTCTGGAAAATGGCCTCACCAATCCTAGAGAATTGTGTAATAATTTTTTTATATCAGAGATACAGATTCTCCATGGAGGAATATTGTATCTTTGACAGACTTCTAGAGCCGCATGTCACAAATGCCACTCGTCAAAGCCATGCGATCACTGTGCAGCAGTATGTATGTATTGCCCTACATTTTCTAGCCACCGGTACATATACGTATTGCACTGGTGATGCGGAGAACAAACATACAGTTTATATAGTTATATGTATATAGTTATAAATAATGAATAAAATGTTAGTGCAGTGTAATTTTCTCGTAGGATTCCCAAGAGTGATTGGTGCAATAGATTGCACTCACATTACGTTCACCCACAACCCTGGGTGACCCACAGTCGTGAGACCTAAAACCCAGGGTTAAGCCCAAAGTTAGCTAACCCGCTAACCCACCAATCCTGCTTGGTGAAACAGTGCTCTGAATCTCTCCATGTTGCATGCGATTGGCTGTGTTGCAAACGCCGCCCCTTTTGTGTGCACACGCTCGTAGCTCGATCGGAAAAACCAGGGTCGACAGAGCGAGTTAATAACCACCGTCGTGAGACAGGTTAGCCGTAATTGCCTTCGTTAGGCTTTGTGTAGCCAGCTAACGCAAAGACACCCTGACTGTGTTGAACTTCCTTGGTGAGACAGGCCCCCGGTTGAGCGTTCCGCGATCTGAGCTCAGCAGCCGAAGCCGTCCGTGGTCAGCACTCCAAGTCAGCAAACGGCTGGCAAAATGAGCGATTCCCGAAAATAGCACTGTTTACCGAAGCCATGGCGTTAGCAGACTATTTCTATCACATCAACATCATCAGTGGGTTTGAAAGGCCCCGGCGTTGGCTCCCAGTCCGCGTATTCCAGCGAGAGCGGTGGCTGGCGGCACAGCCCCCTTGTTCTCCGCGCCAGACTCCTGTGTTTGCCCGGAGAGGTGACTGAGGTGCGCTGCCAGCACAGATTGGCGCTGCAGCAGAAAGATTCTCTGGAGCCGTTTCACCTGCCCTCCCCTCGCACTGCTGTCCTGCTGTCCGGCCAGTTACTCACACCTCAGAATAGCTTTGCACCAAAGGAACCCGAGATGAGATTTTTTTGCTGACGGTGCTATGCAACCCTATCAGTTCCAGCCCTGTGTGTGCCCTGTGTGTTTTTTCATTTGTTCATTCATAATAATAATAATAATAATAATAATAATAATAATAATAATAATTCCTGGAAGTCTCTGATGAAACAAAAGTTGGGGACCTCTAAAGGTTGAAGCTGTGCTGCAGGTTGCCTCGTAGAGGGGATAGTGCATGTGTATGAAACATGAATGTATGGATAGACATTAATGGCAATACCCCCACCCCATCCCCTCAGGTTACTGGGGGGTTACTATGATTTTAAAGTAGGTAATGCGTTTATAATGCAGGGCTTATACTGCTGGAGGCTTCACATTTTTAAGCCATTTATATGTCACAATGTCACAAGATGGAACATATTTCTGCTTTACATCGAAGGCATAATTTCATTCACAATATTAAAGCTCTGGAGGTCCCTGTTAGGTTCTGACATAATTTATCCACGTCAAAACAAAAACAAGCCAACCGGAATGTGTGTTATCATTGTAAAAAATATGACAATAAATTCCATAGTAAATGCAATGGATATCATTGTCTCAGGACAGGGTGATCCTGTTCTTGATACACGAAGATGAAAGGCACGCGGCTCCATAAAGCAGATTTATTACTGTGATAATTAAAATAATAGTTAAAAAAAACTGCACCGCATACTAATGGCTGACGGAAGATCAAGGCCACATAATAATATTTGACACAACCTTATTTCGTTTTTTAATATGGCTGCTGTCGCACAGCAACCTTTGCGCTCACCCACCACCACCCGCCCCCTCCGCCCCCCCTACAGCTCCTCAGTCCAGCTTGCGAAAGACAGACTCAGAGAAGTCAACAGAGCATTATGCTTACAGCTCAGGTTTCGCCGCCGAGATCACAAACAGGTTGTTTGGACTGAGGTGCCGTTTTAACTGATGCCCATCTCTCAGTTCTGTGCAAAGTAACACCATTTAGAAAAGAGGCTGATTAATGGCCCACGGTCTGTGTAATGCAGCGCTCCATCATAATGACCCCTGTGAGGCAGAAGCTCTTGTCAGTGTTACTGGAAGAAGCTGCAGAGAAGCGACCAGCCCTTTCATCACGCATGAGTTAGACTCCTACCGTTGCGGGAGGAATTACGCTCTGATTTAAGGAGCCAATATAACGCCAAACAAAGAGCAGCTGGTCTAGACACCTGGCTACAGAACAGCCTGTGTGAATCTCGATCTCGTGGGTTTTTTTTCTTCTTTTTTACGCATGTGTGGCGAACTTGCTGTTCCTATCAGATGGGTTAGGACGCCGTTTAGTTGAGTTAGCTTTGGCAACATCGTTACTTCAGCCTCAGGTGGGGGGGGGACAACCTGTTACCTGTTTGATCTACAGAGATTTACATCGAGGTAAAAGGGCCAGCGGCAATTATTGGACAATAAATAGCTGCTGGTCCCTTGTGACGGAGGGCTCTTTGAGATTTTCACATATGTTCCATTTGGCAACGCAAACCTCTTCGATATAACCATGTTTCTGGACCGTTGCGCTTGATCTCGATGGCATTGAACTTTACATCAGGGAATCATCCTTTGTCACTCCCGCAGTAGCAACAAGATATAATCAACTTGCAAAAAGCGTGACCTAAAACCAAAACACAACAAACCCTCACCCGTTTTGTCTTTCTGCGTTTTTCTCTCTCAGGTTGAATTTCCTGAAGAGGGTCCAAGAGGGGGAAGAGCGTGAGAACTTCGCCCCAGGAACGGTCGAGGGCCCCGCCGCTTCCCTCGGCCACGCCCGGGAGGCCAGACGCGACTGGTGGAAGCGCGTCCTCCTCAAGGCCCCCCACCCCCCCTCCCGCCGACACGGCCCACCGAGGCTCCGGCTCACAGCGGCGGCTCCCTGAAGGGTAATGCCGCAGAGCTCCAGCAGAGGGCGCCGAGGGGCCGGCGCCACGCCCACACCGGGGGGAAGGGGACTCACCACCACCACCACCACCCCCAGCTCATGCGCGTCGGCTGCGTCCTAGGCACCTGCCAGGTGCAGAACCTCAGCCACCGGCTCTACCAGCTGATTGGCCAGAGCGGCCGAGAAGACACCTCCCCCATCAACCCGAAGAGTCCGCATAGTTACGGATGAACCAGGGCGGAGGAGGAATAACCGTCTCATGCAAATGCAAATGAGACAAAAAAAAACAGCAACGCGTCGATTTAGATATTTATCCCTTTTTATATTGCGAATAGCTTTTTTTGCGTAGAGATGGATTTAATCCACTACTTTTTTTTTTCTCCTGTCTCCTGAAAAAAAAAGACTTCCATAATATTTAAAATATTTTGCCGTGCCTTCTTTCTCCATTAAGCGACCGGACGACTTCGGTAACTGACGTGTCTCGCGAGAAGTGATTCGGGATGACTGACGCGGGCTCACTGAGTCGGCTGGACCTCTCGAATACCCTCCCGATCGACGATACCATTGACTGTTCTTGAGAACCGTCGCCCTCTTGAGAACCAAGCTCACCAAGGCGCGGTTCCGGCCTTTTCTGCGAGGTTGGTGGGAATTGAGCTTGTTCATCTGCCACTCAAACACTGTGAATCATTTTAACTGTATGTCCTAATTCTATCACTTAGGCTGGACCACAAACCTTCACAAGATTATGATATTTGACAGTAAATGTCTGTATAATGCCAAATGCCCCCACCCCCCCCCCCCCACGGGCAACAGTGGGATAACAGCCAGCAAGCCTGTTTTTTAGGCTTTTAGCTTACGCACTATTGATCAAATGCGTATGCTTTTAAATGTGGATTTTAAACTAAAGGTGAGATTCAAGCTCCTTCATATCTCGAGCCATGGCGTGTCAGAGGACTGGTGAAGATCAATCATTACACCAAGACCTTGATGCAGCCCACCTCCCCAACATCTGCCAAACTGGCCTGGGATTTAAGCCTGACGTCTGAGGCTGCTTCACAGGCTGCCAAGACCCATCCATCCACCTCTGCACAGCTCGCCAAAAAGGATTCAGGTCACGTGACTCTGAAAATGTGTGGCAATTAGAAGTGGTCTCTGTTTTTAAAACCTAGGCGTTCCACATCATCAATCTGTGACTGATGAGAAAACTGTCGTTGGATTTAGGAAGCAGGTGCTTAAGTCCTGGCTTTGACAGAGGTGGACATTGGTCTAATGGAGAGGACGTGTGAGGGACAGTGAGAGGTGGAAAAGACCAACTGCAGTCAACGAGCTCAACGTAAGAATCAAAGACAGCGAGGCCTTGAGGATGTTTTTAGGTAGAAGTAGACCTTTTTCATATGGCTGTCACTCAAACCGATAGGCCAACCAGTCCCTGAAGCAGTCCCAACTTCTAACCGTACATCGAAGCATCAGTGTCCAGTCTCTGGGCACTCGGCTCCTTTCACTCTTAATTTGCTAGAATATATATTTTTAATCATATGATTTACAGTATGAAATTACTTCTAAATCTGGGGGGGGGTTAATCAAGGTATTCTAATCCAGTCAATCTTATCACCATGGAGTTGGCTTGTTGTCACTTGCCTGATCTGTGTTGCCTGTACTGGAATTAGTAAACCAGCACAGTGAGTATTTGCAAGCCTTCCGATACCTATTAGCGCACGACTAAAGCTCATATGATCCAGCACTGCTGGTCAGCGAGGCCCACCGATGCACACGTGCATAACACACTTATGAGTGACAGCTCTGAGAAAGGCTGGGTCTATTGATCATCCTGGAGCATATGGAAAACAACAACAAAAAAAGAAACTGCCATGAAATAAAAGTGCCAGGGAATTGTGCTCCATTATGCTTTATATTTCAATATCAGGGCCCCACTACATAGTCTATGAAAATAGTTTTTAGGCTTATACAATGTACTTTAAATATTTGGTAAGATTTAAGAGAGCACATGGAAGCAATGGTTAGGCCGATAGTGGAATAACATGAAGTTCAGAGATATACTTGCCCATAGTAAATACTGCCAAACCAGAGGCCATGGATGGTACATTAGGAAGCATGAATGCTGGTCCAAAGAACGTATTTTAGTGTGAACTGACAAAGAGTTAGCAAAGGTTCTCTAAACAAACAAAAAAATGACCACAAAGTAGTTGTAAGTGTCTTGTGAGCCAAACGCATTTTATTCGCCATCATATGAAGGATAAGGACCTCGGCTTTTGTTAAACTGGGTGCGCTTTAAACTAAGAACCATGGACTTACCAACATTTGAGAAGAGAGGGTGCCAGATGTGCCAATCTAATTAAGACTTATGTGTGCCACAAAATATTCCTCCTTTTGTAACTCCTTTTGTTTGCTTTTAGCACTGGAAGGAAAAATAATTGATGGGAAAATGTCAATCTTCAAACACATAAGATACAGCAACGCATATTAGCACCATAATATTTCTGGGATTTATAATTCTACGATTAGGCGGCTCAAAATAAGTTGTATATGACAGATCTAATTCTCTCGATTACAGAGGATTAAGATAGTTAGTATAATCCCTTACGTTCAGCTGTATGGATTCCCAGACTCGGTTAGCTTCAGTCTCAGACAAATGGGTGTCATTAAGAACATGGGTTTCTGCTACAGTCTGTGACTGCAGCCTAATTTTAAAAAATGCAAAGATCACGGGTATGCAGTCAGTGACAATTCCCATTTCTGAGTGCATTTCAGTAAATTAAGTTTAAGGCTCACTCGGTATTTAACACTGGCCTATATTCCCTCAGTTCAGTCTTTCATTTTGTGTAGTTTAACCTGAATAGTGTTGCTAGATAATGATTTACAAAAACACGATTTGACCTCTAGACAGCTAGAATTCGCCAAGTACCTGAAAATACCTGGAAAATTTCCACGCAATTCTGGTGTTTCCAGCAGAAATCTCTCAGTGATCTTATATCATGCAACCTCATTTCAGAGTCCCTTGATGCACATTTTCCCAGCATCACACAATTCCCTCTAAGTCTGTCTTGTGATTTCTGGGGAACACAAGTAAAGTATACAGCAAACGTTAACCTCTTTTCATTGACCAAAGGTCATCTGCGTAATCTCCTCTCTTTGCATTCGTGCACATGTAATGGTAGCAGCCTGGTTTATAATCTGTGGTGTCTGGTTTCGGGGAAACCTGTCCACGAGCCTTCTGCATGCTTGCTGGCTTCATTGTGCTGTGATGGATCAAATCACGTGTCTCGTGACTGAAAATTAAAATGCTTTCAAATGCTGAAAACCTGTTGGTTTCTGTACTTTATAATGCCCAAGAGTGTCTGGGTGTGTTTCACAAAAGCTGAAATGCAGTCCAACGTGCCACTTAAGATACCTCAGTGTTGTTTTTCTTTATTTTTTTGTAAACGGCTGGTGTTGTGGCTTGTTGGGATGGGTTACACTGGCATTATATCACGAACAGCGCCGATCATTCTCAGCACCGCCTAGTTTGTATATATAAAACTTTGCCAGACAGGCACTGTGGCAGCTTATTATTCACATTTTTAACCCCTCCTCCCCTGCCCAGGAGCATGCTGGGGGAAATCCCAAACTGCCCCACCTTCCCCTTCCCTATCCCCTATCACTGAACTGTCTGTGTCAGAGGCTGGGACCAGCGGTTTACTGAGCTGGACCATAGTCCGCACTGGGAGCGATGTTCCATTAGAGCTGTCTACTCAAGCCTGGTAGTATGCACTTTCTGTCCTTTCACTGTCCCTCCATAATCTGGAAACGGCTGCTTTTCAATACGATGCATATGAGAGTTTGAGGCTATAATATTGATCTAAAACATTTTTTAAACAATACTGTCTACAGGGCCACACAAGTAGTGTCTTAATAAAGAGATAATAAAGGACTTTAATAAATTGATTGTTTCGATATTGTCAGGGGTGGGGCTGATTGTTGGAATAGGATTTTGTTATACGACCCATAGGCAAATGTTGGCAAACACACACACACACACACACAGGGCTGTTTAGGGCTGAACACAGCACATCCTATTCATGTGAATGACACACAATCTGTTAAGCAATCTGCCACGTGCCAGATTATTTTTCTCCCACAAATTTACGAAAGGTCAGTTGTTTTTTCAGCAAAACGTTAAAGCACTTTAAAGCAAGTATACAATGTGTTAAGTTAGTGACTTGAATTTAAGACTATGTTATTTAATGATAAGTTAATGAAAGTTTTGTTGTATATATTGCATTTAATAAACATCTGTGTGAATGTATTTTAAAAAGGTATCCATACACTCAGAGATGTGGATGACTTAGGCAATTGAATCATTACTATCTTGTACACTTTGTTAATATATTAGCTCTAATATTTAATAAAAGAAGTATTGTGTTGAAGTGAAATTTGTATGTGTATATGTGTGTCACCAAAGAAAAGATTTATCACTTCTGTTTCTGCTCACCCCTGCGTGCTACGATGTGTTTTTGAATAACAGCAGGCAGCCTTTCGAACAGAAGTTAAGCATGTATTACCGATAGGCACTGCCCTTGAAAATGTGTAAAATAAAGAATTACTTTGTAGTGAGATAAAAAAATATAACGTGTGCCTATCGTTGTTTCTTTTCTGCAGTCAATTATGGAGCTTTTGTGTGGTGTGTGTGTGTGTGTGTGTGTGTGTGTGTGTGTGTGTGTGTGCGTGTGCATGTTTGGCTCTAGCATTTCAATATAACACAATTGTGATTATACATTGGTTCAGTACCAATATTTAAAAAGCCCACAGCCAATATGGCACTTGATGGGTCTCACAGTAAAGTTCCAACCCCATCTCTGCCAGTGAAAGACAGATGAGAGCCTTGTGTACTCAGTCCATCATTTTGTCCTTTACTTCCATTGTGCACAATCAGCAGTAATCTAGTCTCTCTGCAGTTGGCGGAGTCCTGAAAACAGCATGGTCTACTCAATGTTCACATTGTGATGGATGAACTGTAGGGTTTCACTTACATGGTTTCATCAAATGTTCTACAGTGCTCTATGCTAAAACATAGTTTCTATTGTCTTAGCATAATCGAACCCTAGATATAGAACCCTACATATTGACATTTGGTGTGAGGATCATTAGTGTGGGAATGAAATGTTTATCATATAGAGGAAACTTTAAACATCTGAGAATGCAAAGATAATGTAACTAATTATGTGTACTCATATGTAAACATCCTTAGTGCTTTGAGTCCAGACTGTGTGTCTCGCTACCTGCGGAGCTGACGTCTCGGCATCTGATCAATTCCAGAGACATCTTGTAACAATAGTGTCACTCTCATGCCAGGGTGAGGCCTGTTTTCTGCATCATATTGTGAGGAAACCACATTAATGTCTGTGAACTTTTTATATACTTGTTCCCACGGCCGGCTATGAATTAAACTTCTTTCTAACTTAAAACTTTCTGGGAACACTGGGAACACTGGGACAATCTCTTCATGAAAACAGATTTTACTTAGTCGGATTGTACAACAGAAAGGTTGGCCAGGTTTCTGTAATTACTGAAGAACCAACGAAGGCATTCTCTAATGAGTCAAACTTTGCCTAATTAGCAATCCTCTGCTCTTGTGTGTGCAATGCCTTCAATAATCATGAGATTATGCACATTGTTACAAAACGTTTGCAGATGCTAATGGGGGCCTTTTTTCATTTCCTCATAACCATAAACCTAAGATAATTTTCTAAAAATAAAACAAGAACAACTCAATAATTGACATAATATTATTATTTTCCATTTATAACCAAAGAACAATTGAGACATACATTAAGTTATTTAGAAAAAGCAAATAAGTATTTAAAAGTTCAACCCAGGAGAACAAATTTGGTTGGACATCCATGGCTAAATCATTGATAAATGCTACTGTAGACATGTATGTCCAACCAAACATTTTACCTGGGCATGCTGTCTTCAGTTCAGATAGTAGACCTGGGTACTTATCGCCATTTTCTTCCTGACAGACAGGAAAGAATTTGCCCTGCAAGCATAATGACACCACAGAATGGCCTGTTTCTTTACAGTCACTTAGCGCAATCGACATTCCACTTTAACTTTGTGTGGAATAAACCCACAGCCAACACTGGACAGCTGTTAATGTGTGACCAATGAATATTCAGATACAGCCCCGTGTGACCAGGAGACCTGCCCATCTGATTGGAGGAGGCTAGCGTGACCCAGGCACGGGTGCCGGGCAGACTCCAGAGTGAGGCGACCTCGCTCTATAATCGCCCCTTTGCAGGGTCATCTCAACACCTCAACACTATTGCAGGGCTGCCTATCATGTGCAACTTATTACTTCCTCTTACTTGGACTTTCTGTTGTAGTTTTCTCAGACAAATCTTTGAAGTAAGCTACACATTATCTATCAACCAAAAAAAGAAATAAGTGACAAAAGAGTTATGTAAGGTTATGGTACATGCTATGTTATATTATGTTATGAGGGTTATGTCTCCCAGGCTTCTAGAGAAGAGGTGCAGCCAAGTGAGATGGCATTATTGCCTGGCAACCTTTATATTTTTACTCAATTAAAGCCCTTCATTGTAATTTACATTATCTAATGTAATGTGAAGAAAGGGAACACTAAAACAACTAAAACATTGAAGAGGAAGTTTTGTGATCAGTCTACTCCCCAACCTGATTATTAATTAAGCAAAATGAATGAAGGTTGAGACCAGTGGTGATTTTAGACCCTATTAAGGGGGCTTTAGCCCCCCTGTATTTCAAATGTTTAGTCATTCTTTTCTAAAAAAAACATTTTTACTTAATATCCATTTTAAATATATATTTGCCATTTTTCACATTATATTTTCTTACTTCATGGAATCAAAATTGATTTACGTAATTGAGATTTCTTGCCACTTGACCAACACAAAATACTCTATAATGTCAAATAAATGTAATAAATTTGACTTTCACGTGGATAATATGATGACCAGTAACGGACCTAATAGTCCAATGGTTGAACAAATTCTGTATTTCATAACAAAAATTCAGTTTTTCAGTCAAACGTTTTTATTAAATATGGAGGGTTATAAATGACGTTTTTTATACAAAACAAGTTTTATACAAAGTAAGAGCCAGATAAAGTAGGGTGGCACCCAGGGTGGCCAAGCAAATTTCTGTGGGGGCAGGTGCCCCCCAGGCCCCTCCCTGCACACGCCCCTGATGCTTTAGGATTATCATTGTGGCCATGCGTTTTGTATGGAGGACAAATTGTGAAAGAATAATAAATAAACGAATGCATAAATAAATAAATGCAGTGATCGATAAATGTGAAAATAAATGAGGAAGTAGATAAATCGTGAATATATAATACATCATTTATGCACGTTTTCATTCTTTATTGAAGCATTTTCCATTTTATTTATTTATTATTTGTTTAATTATTTATTATTTAATTTCTATTTATTTCCACTTCTATTTTTAATAAAAGGGTAGCAGATCCGCGCGATGATGCAGGCTACTAATGTGCTGGCGTCATGTCCAAGTCACACTTTCCATTGTAAAAAAATGGGCACTATCGCTAAACAATGTGAGAAAACCAACAGCGCTTTATATAAAGATGGGCCAGAACACAATCAAATCACGGGTGCGTTTGGAATATCTACAACTGAACATTCTGAATGATGACGTGACAATCTGCTTATGTGTTCCCCAGGGACACAGCCTAGCACAAAGCATTGGTATGGAGCACTCCACCACAGGAAAATAGATTTTGTGTAGGCACATGAACAAAGACATAACGTTACTCATTTCAATGTTATGGCATCATGAAAGCATTGCTAACGGTGGGTTAATCTTATCGCTTTTACTCGTTTATCGTTGTTTTATGAGACATGGTGGCAAACAAATGTCCACAATGTCCAAAAGACCACCGAATAAATCACAAAACCAATTGGACATTAGATCTAAAGGCCATCACACTGCACACGTCGCCAGCGGCGTGTTTAGGGGGTGGCCTAGGTGGCGATGCTACCCTTGAATCTGATTGGCACCCCGGTGCCACCCCAGATGCTAAACTATGATTGGCTATGTTGGTGCCACTCTGTTTTGTTGTGATTGGTATAGGTTTATTTATCTTTTAAATTAAACACAGAAATGTAAGACACTGTAATGTTAGTAATTAAAGTAGATCTGGGTAGTAGAGACAAAAATGGTAAATTAATGCTATTCCGTGCCCCCCGGCCCGATGTGCACATTTGTACTTCATGCCACCCCTACATATAGTCCAGGCATTATACGACATGACCTCGAAAAAATTGCAACAGAAAGGCTTTCAACTGTTTTAGTCTCATAAATATGTTATTTATAACATATCAAAAGTCTTAAGAAATCCAAGTGGTGGAAAGTATTGAAAAATACTGAAATAGGTGATGCCACAATTTTCCATTGCCGCCCATGTTAAAAAAAGGACTTATAGTGGAGCAGATAACTGCAAATTACAGGAGAATCGTTCATTTCTGGAAACAAGCACCAAAATTGGCACACATACCCCTTGGGGATTGCTCTTTTGATAAAACCCGTTAGCCACCAAAAAATTCAAGATGGCGGCCATTTTTCAAGATGGCCGCCATTGAATATACAGTAATATTGCATTTCGCAATACAAAATCGCAGAGACTTGTCCTATTTGAATGATCTTGGTGTCAAATCATACATTTTTCACTATGTAGAATCCGAATTTGGAACCATGGACTTACTCACTGGCTTTCTTGTACCATATATCAGTCTCGGAATCCTAATATTCTGCTAAATTAGAGGTTCATGTTACGTCTGACTCGGCTAAAATGCATGGTAGTGTATATCGTAGTAGTGTTAGAGGTTTAGTATGTGTAGCATCTTCCTGTACAAGGCTTCCAAACTGGACATGACACGATGCGGTGGGGGTTGAGAGACTTGCAGCGGAGGGGTGTAGAGTAGTAGCTCAACAGAGCGGATGTCAACGCACAGCCAGGGCACACTGGTGGCACCGCTGCTGTGAAACTCAGCATGGGGTTCAGTATCAGCTGAATAATTAGTTTTGTGTAGCTAAATAATTACTTTAGTGTCCCAAATGCTGTCTAATAAGCCCGCATCAGTTAGCTAGTGTAGATTACATGTAGTTTAACATACGTAGATGTTTAGTTAGACAGCCGCGCCTGAATTGACAGGGTGTGCCAGCGCGGGAGAGCCGAGCCAAGGGTAAGGGGGCTATACATGACTTGTTCATGGACTTACTCGGATGGTGTACAGATCGCACGGGATTTAAATGATACTGGATGAACGATCGGGCTAGGTGTAGGTCATATATTTTTATTCCCGAACCTAGTCGTATCCCATACCTTATTGTGCATGATTGTGCTAAATGCTTAAAATGTAAAATGTATTGTGATCAAGGTGGTAAAAGGATAACCCCTCGGACTTGATTCACTGAATACAGATAATTATCATACTGTGATACCTTGATTACCATTCACCAAGATGGCAAATACAGATCCAGGACCGTCTAAATTCCGAACTGACTGGAGCAAGTGTTGTCTTTGCCAGAAGAAGATGAGTGAAGAGCTCAAGTCACCACGTGCACAACAACCAGAAGAACATGATGGCTACACTATGATTGCGACTAATATTCCCCTCTTTCACACAATTAATGAGATGCCTATTGTTCTGGATCCAGCCAGACTTGATGATGGTGGTGGCATTGAAGAAACTCTGAAGAGGAACAAGGCGCAGTATCACCAAAGTTGTCGCCTTATGTTCAACAACACGAAACTGGAGAGAGCCAGAAAAAGAAGAGCAGAGAGTGCTCAGCCAGTAGAATGCCAGACCAAGCTGCGTAGAACCAGCCTTGAAGGCCAAACGTGTTTCATATGTGACAAAGAAGCCCCATCCTCTGAACTCAGACAAGTTATGACGATGAACCTCAATAACAGACTTAATGAATGTGCCCAAACTTTAAATGACGGAAAACTTCTTGCAAGACTCAGCGGTGGAGATGCTATTGCACAGGAGCTCAAATACCATTTTGCATGCTTGACAGACCTGTACAATAGAGAGAGGACGTACCTCAGAGCCACCAAGAGACTGGAACAGGAACGTGCACCCGAAGAGGATGCCCACCCACAGGCATTCTCAGAGCTAGTCACATATCTAGTGGAGACCACCAGATCTGGTGAGGGTCCTGCAGTCTTCCGACTTGCAGACATAGTTCACCTGTATGCCCAGCGCCTGGAACAGCTGGGTGTTGATGCACCTGCTGTCAACTCCACAAGACTGAAGGAAAAACTGCTGTCAGAAATACCTGAGTTGGAAGCTCACAAGCAGGGAAGGGATGTTCTTCTGGCTTTCCAGAAAGATGTGGGCTTTGTCTTGTCAGAAGCCTCTGACTATTATAGTGAAGCTATTATCCTTGGCAAAGCAGCTAACATCTTGCGAAGACATATGCTGGACCACAAGTCCACATTTGATGGAACCTTCCATGAGTTGTGCATCAAGCAGGCCATTCCACTCACTCTTCTTCAGTTTGTGGCCATGCTTGAACACGGAGCGGACATCAAATCTCAACTGAGGTTTGGCGCATCAAAGACAGATCTAGCAATTGCTCAGCTGCTTCAGTACAACTGCTACGCAAGGTACAAAGAAGGAGCAGCAACTCAGACACTCCAAAGACAGAGAGACCCCATTCCCTGTTTACATGGGGATGTCCGTCTACACGAAGACCAGAAAGAGAAAGTTGGTGGAAATGCTTAACGAGCATGGCATCAGCATTTCATACGACAGGGTGCTAGAGATATCTGCACAGCTGGGAGATGCAACAGTCAGCAAGTACGTGGAGGATGGGGTGGTCTGTCCACCAGTTCTGCGAAAAGGGCTGTTCACCACATCAGCCATGGACAACATAGACCACAATCCCACTGCAACGACAGCGACCACTTCTTTCCATGGAACCAGCGTCTTTGTTTTCCAGCACCCAACCAAAGAAGACAAAGGTGAAGAGTGTGGACAGCTGAAGTTCGAGAGAAGAAAGTGAAGACAGTTCCAGAACTTCCAGACTCCTTCACCAATGTCCGCCCGCCTTCTTCACCAAGAAGAAACCCTCTCCTCCCCAGAGTGGTGTGACACACCCAGACACCAGTCTGCTGAGGCCACAACTGGCAATGGAGTATGAGTGGCTGGAGAAGGTCACTGTGACAGATGGGCCAGTGGATGTGACTTGGTCAGCCCACCATGCTTCACAGAAGAGAGGAAAGCCATTTGAGGTCAGCATTACATCACTTTTGCCTCTGCTGCGAGATCAGGCCCACTCGGTTGCTGCAGTCAAGCATGTGATGGACAAGATCAAGGAGATAGTGGCATTTCTGAACCCTGGTCAGGTGCCAGTCATTGCTGCTGACCAGCCAATATATGCAGTAGCCAAGCAGGTCCAGTGGCACTGGCCTGAAATTCACGGTGAGGACAAGTTCGTCATAATGTTCGGAGGCTTGCATATTGAGATGGCGGCACTGAAGTCCATTGGAACTCTACTCCAGGACAGTGGTTGGACAGGAGCCCTCGTGGAGGCAGGGATAGCATCTCCTGGGACAGCAGATTCATTTCTGACAGTTTCGAGCATCACTAGGACACGACAGATGCACCAGATAACAGGATGCAGTCTGTACAAGCTTCTGAAGGCAGCCACATGGACTACTCGAAAGAGACAGATGAACAACCCGAAGAGGTGCCTAGCTTCGAAGCTTGGTGTGAGCATCGCAAACTGCAAAGTCCCCAGTTTCATTTCTGGTATGGTGCTGTCAATGGAACTGGTGATCCTCTTGTTGATCCGATCATTCAGGGAAGCCAACTTCTTCCTGTACTGTCAGTCACTGGCTGAGCTGATACCGTACTTCTTTGCAAACAACAATGTAAACTATGCACGGTGGCTTCCGATCTACTACAGAGACATGGTGACCCTGGAACAGAAGCATCCTCAGCTGGCTCAGGAGTTCCAGAGTGAAACTTTGTTGTACACAAATCGAGCCGACAGTTCTCAGCAATGGCTATTGACCAAGCTCACAAGCAGGCCAACGCTGTCATCAAGGCAGACGGGGGTGCGATCAGCGTGACTGAAGACCCATCAGCACTGAGAAGATGGATGATAGCTGGTCCTGAAGTCAGCCACTTGGTTGCACAGTATGAGGCAGCATGTGGGACCAAAGAGGGTACTGAACACACCAGCCACCATGAGGAGACAGAACGAGCACAAAGAGTGTTCTTTGAGAACGTAGAAAAGCTCTCACAAGCCATGAAAGATATGGGCAATCCTTTCCAGGAGGAGAGTCGGGACCTGCTTTTCGCTGATTGGCACACACCTTGAGAAAGGCAAGGTCCGTTTCCAGGAGTTTATGAAGGGACTGGAAGGGGAAGAAGAATCCACCTTCTATGAACCAATCAAGAAGAACAGGGTTGACTTCTTCAGACAGGTACCAGCCTCTGTTGACTCTTCAAAGCAAAAAGTGCTGAAGGAAGACTGTTCTCCAAGCTGTTCATATCATGCCAGAGCAGAGAGTGTGACTTGAAGGAGTTCTTCCGTCATGAGAACCAGTCACATCCTGCTGCCCTCAGTGATGGTGGAAAGCTCCACACCTGTCAGAAATCCCACCTCACTACCATTCTTGAGAGCCAAGTTACAACCCTGAGGCAGAGCCAGACGCCGACACCATCATCATTGATGGTGCAGCGTTGGTGAACAGTCTGCCCCCACAGAGTTCAAAGACGTTCGAAGAGTATGCAATGCTCGATGTCCTTCCTACAATACAAGCATACTCTACCAAGTACAAGAGAACAGACATTGTGTTTGATGTCTACCGGCCATCTAGTCTGAAAGCTGAAACTAGATCAAAGCGAGGACGCTGGGTGAGACGCAGGGTGACAGGGAAGTCACAAATTTGGCAGTCACAAATCTTTTGAAAGTTATATAAAAGTGCTATATTAAGTGATATTTAAATAATTTTGTTTTAAATGTATGTTAATCAATGGAAACTTTGGTCTAAATAAAACATTGGATTGCACTGGAAGGAGCATGAGTCTGAGGCTATTCTAAAATATTATTTTAGGGAGAAAAAAAGTGGTACCAGGGTATGGTTAAGAAACACCTTAGAAAAATACTTTCCACCACTTGGAACTCTTAAGACTTTTTATATGTTATAGAGAGACTTTTATGAGTAATAACCATTTGTCAGATTTTCTGTTGCAATTTTTTCAAGGTTCACCCCCTTTTTCTCACAAAATGCCTGGACTAATAAGTCAGTGCCCCACTTGGGCCACCCCAGTCAAAACAGTCTGGACATGCCACTGCACGTCGCAGCGGCAGCGCAGCAAACCGCACTATGCATGCGTTACTGGAGTAGCACGGCGTGGTCGTTCGCGTCTGTTCTACATTCGCTGCTTGCTGCGCAGCAAAATTAAGTGGTTATATATGCACGTGGGCTCTAAAATGCTTGGTGTACATGATCGGGTTTATATTATATCATTGCATTACTGCGTGTGTCCCTAGTTTCCTCCTGCTCTTGTGGGGAATATCAGCAGCAAATATTTTAAGAAGCGGCTAAAAATACAGCAGCTAAAAAAAACAATTTTCATTTTTGTATTGCCATGGCTGACGATAAACCGTGTATATCTACCACTGCGCAGGATAATTAAATGTGAGAAGCATGTTTTCATTCCAACCACCACTTAATCATGCCCAAGTGATCATTAACAGACGACCGATGCAGATGATAGGTTGAGAGGTTGGAATTAAAATTTCCAGGGCAGTGTGCCCTGTAGGAATGGATGAAAAAACACTGGACTAGATCGTGTATAACTTCAGGAACAAGCGACGGTAAAATTCACGTTTCTTTACACGAGTTAACGTATCAAAGAAAGGAGAAATACTGGGTCACAGGAAAATATATGATTACTTTTTTCTAAAGTGCATTTAGAGCGCCCTCGCGCTCATGTGATAGAGTGGCCATATATTTCCCATTCAGGTGAGTGTTGCTCCTTTCATTAAATCTACACGCAGCATTGTTTTGTTAGCACCCCGGCTCGTTGCTGGAGCGCATATTTTCCCACATTAACAGGATATAAAAAAGGTCTCTCGTGAAGTATTGAATTAATCAACAATCATCTACAAAAGTGAGATTATGTACGCTGTCTCACCCAGTGGTGGGCCCAGACCACTCTAACAGGGGGGCCAAGAGTGGCACAGAACCACACAGGGGGGGCATTCAAAATGTAATACATTTAACTTTCAACTTGGCTAATATGACAACCAGTAGCGGACCTAATAGTCCAATGGTTGAACAAATTCAGTATTTCACATTTCACAACAAAAATTCTGTTTTTCATTCAAACTTTTTTATTAAATAGGTAAGGTTATGACATTTTTTATAAATTGTTTATACAAAGCAAGTTTTATACAAAGTAAGAGCCAGGTGAAGTAGGGTGGCACCCAGGGTGGCCAACCACATTTCTGTGTGGGCAGGTGCCCCCCAGGCCCCTCCCTGGACATGCCCCTGGTCTCACTGCATACTGTGAGGGCTACTGGACCACAAAACTTTGATCCAAGCCTTGACACGACCCTAACCGAACCGGTGTAGCCACTACGGTGTAGACGCTTGCTGTGCTGCTACTGCTGCACGTGTGGTGTAGATTAGGGGCAACTCCAAAGATAACGAACTGAAGAGCTGCTCAAATAACAGTGCTAGCATCTGTATTTTTACATTTACATTTACATTTTAAGCATTTTGCAGACGCTCCTGTCCAGAGCGACTTACACAGTTTACATTTCTTTTATATACAATCCATTTATACAGCTGGATATTTTACTGAAGCAATTCAGGTTAAGTACCTTTAGCTCAAGGGTACAACAGCAGTGCCCCCACCTGGGAATCGAACCAGCAACCTCTGAGTTACAAGCCCAGTTCCCTAACCATTACACTACACTGCCAGCCATTACACTTTTTAACCAGCTTGCTAGATATTGTAGCCTTTTGACCAAAATGTCTTCTCTTTATTCAGGAACCTACTCCGTCACACAAGAGTGGGAGAATTATTCATAGAGCTTGGGTATATGGCCTAGGTTCACCTTTGCAAGACACACAACAATGATTGGTTCAGGGTAAATCAGCAACACATGACATTGCTGTGGAAATCAACGCAGTGAAACAACCAGTCTGAGCACAGTCCTTTCTGATTTGCCTAACTTAATCTCTCTGTCAGAAAAGCATAAATAAGCAGGCCATTGTACTTTGGGAATCAAATACACACAGCTAACAGCACTAACAGAATGTCAGATCCACTGCCAAATGGAACATAATACCATAATTAATTTTGAGAACATAGCCTATGCTCCAAAAGGTAATACTTACTATAGTTGACGTCAATAAATTTAAAAAAAAACTTTCATTGTTCCAAAGATTTGACAGTTCCTGATGTGTTCAGACTTCCTGAGGATCTATTGCATTCAGTTCATCATGAAAAGCGTAATAAAATAAATAGGGCACTGGCATTGCCATCTACACATGTGCATAATTAGCATTAAATGAGTTCAGCATTTGGCATTGTGACATGGATCAAGAAACGACCTCAAGTCACTTACCAGCGTAGCCAACAGAGTTTTATTTCCTGACAATTCCATTTTCAATTCTTTAAAGATTTATTAGAGTCAGAAATAGTCTTTTATTGGTTTTCAAGCTGTCACTGCTCAGACTCTCTGGGGTGCAGAGCAGGCCCCTTCTCAGGAGGGGTGAGCTAGATGATCAGTTATTTCCAGTGGCTCACCCCCATTTCAATCGCCTTCTTGCCAACACAGTCTTGAGGGGCCCCCAAATGGCGTAACGGTAAGTGCACTCGCCTGGAGTGCGAGTTGCCCACTGCAGCCGGGGTTTGATTCCCTGGCTACGCCAGTCTGGCTCTGGTCAGGAGTACCACTAGGGGGTGGCAATTGGCTGTCCGCCCCAGGGAGGGGGGAGGGAAGAGAGCTCACCGAGAGCACAGAAAGCTTCCCTGTGGGCAAAACAAATAGGCGAGTTCCGTCTCGGAAGTAGCCACTTACTGCCCTGGGGTAGTAGATTGTCCCGTTGTTGCGGGCGGTGAGCTCATGGGGGAGGGTGAATTGAAGAAATAGAGGGAACAATTGGCCACCAAATTGGGAAAAAAAACAGGGAAAAAAAGCTGAAACCCCCCCCCAAAAACAACTGTCTTGGAGGAGGTTTTGTAACCTGAAAGTGATCAGGCTCGGTTTGTTTTCGGTAGACTTCGATGTTCCTCGTCTCCCACAGAACCTGCTTCACTGTGTCAGTCTTGGAGGAACGACTCAAGGTAAACGACGTGCAGATAGGTCAATGTTTCTCAATCCATTCCTACAGGGCACACTGCGCTGCATGTTTTCATTCCAACTTCCGCTCCCAACCTATCATCTGCATCGGTCGTCTGTTAATGATCACTTGGGCATGATTAAGTGGTGGTTGGAATGAAAACATGCAGCGCAGTGTGCCCTGTAGGAATGGATTGAGAAACACTGAGATAGGTCACAAGAGGCGCAATCCTCTGCATGGCGCTAGACCTGCTGGCAAAAGGGGCATGGAGGTGTTTGTTGACAGCCACTCTGTCCAAGATGTCTTTCCAGCACATCTGGCTTAGAGCAGGTGTATTTCTTCCTCTCCTCCCAACAGAGGGTGGAGAGGCATTGTTTTATTTAGGAGATTTCTGTACTTATTTCCAGGCCTGGAGACTGGAGAAGGCTCAGTCTCTAAGGGGCGGTGTTGTAGTGGTCATAAGGTACCCTCTTTTCCTTCGTCGTCCTTCACCTAATTGCCCAGAAGTAGCCCCACACCCATTCTCCTACCGTCTCCCACCACCCTATCGGGGAATCAAAATGATGTTAAAGGCGATCTACTCCAGGTCTTGTCTTGAGAAGGAGAGATGCACTTTGCATCTCTCCAGGAATATATCAATTCTTGAACAGGTGACACCGGAGGAGCGTACCCATGTGAATTGGGGTCGAGAGTTAGAGACTTGAGTCTTTAGTTCAGCGGGCTAAATCACTATCACTGCAGGCAAGTGGATGAGACCTTTCTGGTGCCAAATAACTGAACATTTCATGTATACATCCTGCACAGCTAGGCTGACCAGATCCGATTGGTTCAACTGCAGGACAGCATCACTGCTTTTGCGGGACAATGCGGGACATGTGCGCGAGATGAAAAAAGAAGCGTTAACATCACGCGAGCACAAGCGCTCTGACGCAGAACAAAACCCTGATTAATCACTACCAAATAATGGAGTAACATCTGATTTTATTTACTGACCTCATAGAACTGCACAACTACACAACTACACAACGTTAAATGAGATGATGTTGTCATGAGCAAGCACTGACAGATCACCGCTCACTGTCTGTGTCAACTCCAAATTTGTGCATCCCGCCAATATTAGCCTATATTATATAACGTATATACAGTACTGTGCAAAAGTCTTAGGCCATTTATCTGAGCAGTGTAAGTGTTTATTTGGTCAAAAAACACAATATAACATTGATGAAAAGTAACAAAAACGAATTGTGTTTTTAAAACAAGGCCTCCCTTAGAATGCATAACTGAAGCAATTCGCTTTGGTTGACTGTTGTGTAATTTTTGTTAAATAGTCCTGTGGTAAATTCTTCCAAGCTTCTTACAGGATTGCCCATAACTCTTCTTTTACTTTTGGCTGCTTTTTGTTCTTTTCCCTGTCCGAGTAATCCCATACAGCTTCAATTATGTTGAGGTCGGGGCTCTGAGGTGGCCAATTTAATACTGTGTGTTCCTCAAGGAGGATATGACAAGATCTCAATAACTTTTTGGAAAATGCAATAAAATCATATTTTTTATTGTATTAAATGTTTATTTGTATTTATTCTAATGTTATATGGTGTTTTTCCAAGCATATAAACACTGCCCAGATAAATAGCTTTAAACATAGCTTCAAACATTTTCTTGGGTGGCCTAAGACTTTTGCACAGTGCTGTATATGATCATAATTAGTTTGAAATGCGGGACATTTTGTTGTTCTTGCAGGACGCGGGACAAATGCTACATTTTTGGGACTGTCCCGCCAAATGCATGACAGGCGGTCACCCTATGCACAGATGTCTGGAAAACGTTTTTACCCTCTTAAAGCTTACAGCCTGTCATCACCATGGCAGGATGTAGATTTGCATATCCTCACATCTGAGAGTCCCCCTGAAGCCATTATCTCAGGCCCTGGCAGTGCGCTCAAGCAAATGGCCGCGTCACAGTCATCACTAAGGCTGCCGCTGTCATTCTCATGTGACTCCACACCGTTTCCCAGGCATCGTTTGAGCTACACTGTAGGCCTGTGAGCTGTGGCCTTGTGAAAAAGCCACAAGGTAGTGTCATCCTGCACATGGGAAACCGCGCTGTTTCATTCAGGACTTGGATCACTCACTCTGGTGTGTGTATATATCCTGAGAACGCATGGCTTGTAGTCGTTTATTCCTTACACACACACATACACACACACACACACACACACACACGCACACACACACGCACACATACATATACATGCACGCACGCACGCACGCACACACGCACGCACGCACACACACACGCACACACACACACACGCACGCACGCATACACACACGCACACATACACATACATACATATACATACAGATAACTGCCAAAAAAGGAAACACCAACATAAAGTGTCTTAACCCCTTGTTGAGGGCAAATTGTTAAGACCTTAATACAGCAAAAAATTAATTTAATTTTTTTTTTTAATTCAGGCAATAAGGGGTTAATAGGGTGTTGGACCACCATGAGCTGCCAGAACAGTTTTAGTTCTATCTCGAAAGAAGAGGTTGCTCCAGGGTAATGGCTGTAGTTGCAGGCGATGGGCTCGTGGGGGAGGGTGAACTGAGGATTTTTTTGTTGTTGTTGTTGTTCATTCCAAAGATTGGCAAGGATTAATACTATGCATGTTGGAATTTCCCTGGAATTTTACTGTATATACTGTATCATCAAAATTATTCATGTCATCAATTTTCATGAAATATGCAGTTAACATCAAAGTAATTTATGAAACAATGCATTCATTATTTTTGTGCCTTATATGAGCCGCGCCCCAACTCATGTGGATTTGGACACCTCAATTCTTCAATATTTCTTTCAAGGTTCATATATCACACTATTTTAACACACTGAATTACTTTTTCCAAAGGTGGCCTGTTGCTAAGCATCAGTGTGTTGAACATAAAACAGCCTCGGTGCAAAAAAAAAAAAGGTTTGAATCTAGCCTAGGTGCAAAACAAAACAAAAACCTCTTTGTGGTTTGAAACCATAACCGCACTCTTTATGTACGTGCCGTCCGGCACACAGTTGTGGCTGAGGGAGGAGCTCTGGTACTCCCCCTAGCTGTTCCCCCAGCCCCCCCCCAACCCCGGCACACATCCTCCGTACTCACCCAAAACAAACAGCACAGCATGACTACCAGCCGTAGCGCAGCAGGCCTCCTGCTGGCCCTCATGTCCGCTGTGGGTCAGCTGTATCCCCCGACACTGTGGCAGTGCAGTGTTGCCCCGGTGTGGAAAACACCAGCAAAGGTCTTCAGCATGCTGCCACACAGCCTGGAGATGCACACGGATATGTTTTATTAAAAAAGACAACAGTAGACAAAAATAATGGAAATACCAAATTAAAAAGTCATTAAAAAGGAGTGTATACCAGACCGGCCCTGGTCGTCAGCCCGATCGGAGGCGGCATTTGGCTGTCTGCCTCCGGGGGAAGGGGGAGGGAGAGCCGGCACGAGTCTGTCGAGGAGAAGGTTAAGGAGTCCGTGGAAGATTTCCCATCTCGAAAGAGACTCAACCAGGAATGTGTGTCTCGCTCCCGGAGGACGGGCGACGGACTCGTGAGGGTGGGGATTGAAGTAAATAGAGGGTTTAATTGGCAACCAAATTGGGAGAAAAATGGGGAAAAATCTTAAATAAATGTATTTACATTTTTTTAAAAAAGGAGTGTACAAGGGGCCCCCAGGTGGCACAACCGGTAAAGGCACTTGCCCGGAGTGCGGGTTGCCCATTGTGGCCGGGGTTCGATCCCCGGCTGCGCCAGCCCAGCACTGGCTAAGAGTCCCACTGGCTGTGGGCGAGCCAGAATTGGCAAAATGTCCAGTTCCCAGGGGGAGGGAATGGCTGGTCCTGTAGTTGCAGACCAGTTTGAACAGTGTCAAAAATCATGACCCCATAGCAAACAAGAAAAATCTCCTTTAAAAAAGCTTCCCTGTGGGAAAAATGATCAGGCCAGTTCTGTCTTGAAGGAAGTGGTCCATTGCTGGCCCCGGGGTAATGGCTCCAGTCACTCATCACGGCAGATTTCCGCCTCCGTGGGTTTGTGGGGGAGGGTGAATTGAGGAAATAGAAGGTCAAGGGGAACAGTGTCAAAAATCATGATGCCATATGCCAAACAAGTCAAACTTGTTCTCCTTAAAAAAAAAAAAA
The DNA here is from genome assembly GCA_029706075.1 of Aldrovandia affinis. Classification (NCBI taxonomy): domain Eukaryota; kingdom Metazoa; phylum Chordata; class Actinopteri; order Notacanthiformes; family Halosauridae; genus Aldrovandia; species Aldrovandia affinis. The sequence continues at coordinate 253,149 of JAINUG010000212.1, forward strand.
AAAAACCTTGTTTTCCCAATGTGATATACGCAGAAAAAGCAGATCTTGTACGCTAACTTTGATTGTTCTCAGCTGTATTAATGCACATCTTGTAAGTTGATACCACATCAAACTAATCAAACAAGGCAATGGTAATAAAGGTTGCAGGGGGACCACACTAAAATACCTTTTCATAAAACTGTGTAGGTCTATTGTGTCTCATATTATTGTATTTGTCCTTGTAAATGAGTCCCTGCATATGCCAGTCTTGTCCATTATGGTGCAGAACCACATTTCTGTATCAGTGTCTTATGTGACCACATAAGGCTTCTATTAAGATAATCACCGAATTCAGGATAAACCACTTCAAAAATCTCTCTAGTGAGGCTGTGTGGAATACACACACATCAAAGCACAAGTTTTCCAGCACAGAAACGCCTCCTTCCTTTAGACTGTACATTAATATAATTATCATAATACTTCTTCCCATCTTCCAATGTTTTTAAAACAGGAGGGGGGGAAACAAAACCACGGGAAGAGATGCAGAACAGGAAACCAATCTCTCCAAAATTCATTCCGTATTAACAGGTTTTTTCCTTTCGCATAAAAGCTTACGCATGGTTTCCCTTACATGGGCCTGGCCTGACACAGTGGCTTCTAAACCTTGCATTTTCCTCCCTGCCCTTTGCACTCACATGGTATGCATTTCACAAATATAGTTCATTCCCAGTGTAAATCCGCGCCACCTCTGTGTCAGCCACTCACACGCAAGAGGACAACGCTATTAAATCACCGATAAGGTGAACCTTCCCGTTTAGCCCAGTGCACGCTGCCCACAGACAGAACACAGACCCACCAGCAGCTCACACACCGATGTGACGTTCCACCGTTTACTCCCTTCTGCCAAAATATTTACATTCAGCCCCAAGCCTGTTCGATATTACATAAGGACTTGTGAAACAGTTTGTTATCTAACCGTATCTTCGACTATCTCTATTGTCAGTAGAGAACCATCAGGCGAATGCCAACACAACAAAAAGCATTTCGTTCCTTCTTTCCTCCACAAATTACACGCGAGTCTACGTACATTATCTTGGTGACTTCAGCCTTTTGTGAGCATCTAAACCAGGGGTGGGCAATGTTACCCTGTGTGGGCCGGTGTGGGTGCAGGCTTTTGGTCCAGCCGAGCAGTAGCTCACCTGATTTGACTAATCAGCTAATCAAAGTCTTCAATCAGGGCTTTGATTAGTGGAATCAGGTGTGGAACAGTTCAGTTGGAACAAAAGCCTGCACCCACACCGGCCCACACAGGGTAAGATTGCCCACCCCTGATCTAAACTGTGCTTCCAAATACAGACTGAGGCTGGATTGCCATTGTTGGGGTGGGGATGTCTTTCGCCCTGTCCAAACGGTCAGCATGAATCAGGGTCGTTGATGAGAATAGGCCCCCTGACCGCCTAGTAAGGGAGAGCTGAACACCTACCCTCAGTTCCTGCAATGCATTTACAGGGCGACGGGGAATCGATAATTAAGAAACAAGTATACCATTTTGAGGTCAGCCGTGGCATATCACACTAAAGTAACTTTGTAAAGCGTTGTTTGAAAATGGTCTGAGACCCTGTGATCGTCATTCGCCGGTCATCCGTCACGTGGTTTTCACTGAGGCAGACGGAGTACGTTCCACATCTCCACGTACGATCCCACAATCGAGTCCCACATTCCTCTTGAACAAGACAAGACGAGTGAACAGAACGCTTGCAAAGCAAACCTGGGGAAAAGGTTACTCATGAGCCTGTTGGTCGAGTGCGATGTGCATGAAATCCAACGAAGAGAAACAGACACTGCAAGACTGGGACAATTAAGGATTATGACTCTTACATTGATTTTCTTCAGATGTTTCACTTAAAAACATTTTTTTATTTTTTTTATTTTTATTTTTTTACTGTATATTGCTTCTTTAATTACATTGAAAAAACTCCACAGATATGATGTGGAAAGAGATGTTGGAGAGAAACCTTTTGGGGAGTGCTCTTGCTTCTGGCACAACATGTATTTAAAAACATTTAGTTTGCAATTAAGTTGGTCTACCTGTACACTATAAGAAGCTGACCAAATAAGTGTTGCAAGATTTACAGTAAGAAATATTATCTGTTGACCAGAAGAATCAGCCCGAACTCATGCAGATAGTCAAGAGGTCGACCACCCAGAGCGCTGATCATCCCTGCCAGAGAGGGGGGGCCTGTCCCGGGATAACCAGCCCAGGTCAGGCATCAGGTGGCATCAGTGTGGGGCGGGGGTTGATTAATTCCCAACTAATTTGGAACTCAACTAATTGGAACTCAATCGGATAGAATATACTACCAAGAACAAAATGAACGGAACAGACACATCGTGGTTTGGGTGAGAGGAGAAGCTGCTAATACCTTGTTTAAACTATAGGGTTGTGACCAGATCAAACAAGGAAATACAAGATTGCCGTCTCGGTGGGAAAGCAGAACTCAAGTGGCATAAATCTCCAAGTGGGCGCTGTCAGTCCACTTCTGTGTCCACTGAGAAAATCACTAAAAGCTGACTTGGTGGAATTCAAAGCCTATCTGTTGGTTTTTCACCTTCTGTGATACTCTTGTAGTTGGAACATGGCCACAGACATGCCATAAATCACTTTAGATGAAATCAGCATTTTTGGTAGACACTTTGAAGATAAATGCCTTCATAATAGCATATTGTTTTGTAATGAAGTGGGGGCGAGACTCATGTGCACATGGTTTAATATTTATTAGTTGATTATATATTATCGATTTGACTAAATACACCACAGTTGAGTGGCAATGATAAATTAAGTGATGTGTCTTACCTGACAAGCTTTGAGGACGTTGCCAAGCACACAGCTGTTGACAGATACAATAAATTAAACAAGAAAAAAACTAAGAAAAATATCTGGTCAAAACTTTCACAAAAACAAAAAAAGCTGAAATAATATAACCCTGTCAACTCTTTTCTATGAAACAAATATTTTTAAAAACTGTGTGGGTGTGCACATTGGAGGTTAGAACAGATAAAGGGTCAGAAGACAGTTACTTGTTGGCAGTTGGGCGGCAGGGCAGTGACATCATCCTGTCACCAGGATCATAAACAGGAGCTGTAGGCCAGTGTTTCTCAATCCATTCCTACAAGACACACTGCCCTGCATGGCATGTTTTCATTCCAACCTCCGCTCCCAACCCATCATCTGCATCGGTCATCTGTTAATGATCGCTTGAGCATGATTAAGTGGTGGTTGGAATGAAAACATGCAGCGCAGTGTGCCCTGTAGGAATGGATTGAGAAACACTGCCATACACACTGTGGAGCACGACTAAATCCACCACCCTCCACTCTCTCCAGACCTCAGGTAAGGCCAGGAGGTCATTTATGCAGTGTCAGATGAAGGCCTAAATGGGACAAAATATGTCCAGGTTACTTAAATCTGGCCCACGAATTCAAATCCAGTCCTTGTTTTCCATGTGTTGGAGGTGCTGAACATTTCACCACCAGCTGATCAAATTTGTTCCTTTGGTGGAGCATTAAAAGGCAACTGGGATGGTTCTATATGGAAATAAGAGAGTCAGATCGACTGGATCATAATTACTGCGCCCACTATATCACATGACTATACATCTAATTTTAAATGTTTAAATTTTAAGCATTTAGCAGACGCTCTTATCCAGAGTGACTTACAAGATGTGCATTAATACATGGTAGGAACAATCATAGTTAGCGCACAAGATCAGTGCAGGAATACAGCAATAGACATCATTGCAGGCAGCTGCGCATCATACCTGTAACACTGGGAAAGAAAAGGTTAGTGTTTTGTTTTTTTTGTTTTGTTTGTTTCCTTCTGTTCTGTGTGCAGTGGTTGTTCTACGTATCCCTTATTTACACTCTTAATTACACTGACAATTAGAGTGCAATTAGCAACAACAAAAGAAATCAGAAAAGGTTCCTCGTCAGTCTGTTAGGGAGAAGAGCGCCGTCTTAGCGACATCTGCTGGACAGACTGGACAGTGCAATGCCCTGCAAACAGTACACGCTAACAGGCAAAATCATTGACCTGTCATTCTACAGGAAGTGCATAATCACAAATCCAACTCTGAGGTATTGAAGTATTCACATCAGGACTGTTCGAGTTTACCAATGGCGGACAGGGGTGTAGTTCTCTGACGTAGCGCTCATGTGTAAAGAAAGCACATGATCTTCAGTTTAGATGACCCCACATAATAGATCTCACAAATAAGGCGGAAGGACCGGTCAATGGACCAAGCCACCCCAGGGTGGGGGTAGAGGGAGGGGGGCATTAAATTGCATAATCGCAGTCCTGAACACACATTAACTATTCGCATTCACATGAAGCAAATTGTACCACAGAGTTTGATTTATTTTAGGCTTCACTGTTAGCTCTTGAAACTCATGGCCGTGACTTTCCCAGTTCCTCAAAGCAAAATCCCAGCACTGATTCACAAAACAAGCTAAAATGCCCGAGGCACTGGCCGGCTGGTATGGACCAGTTACAAGTTACAAGCTTTTGGGTTAAAGGCTTAGATTTTGTGTTAATGAACATGGTAAAGTTCTGTATTGTAGGCCCGCTGTATGATCCATATAGCCACCCTCAAAACGTTGTTTTTCAACGGACCCCAATTACTGGACATCACCACTTATAGGACGTTTCGCCGCAGGTTGGTAACGAAGGAGAGCGGCAACTCTCCGATCAATTTAATCAGCTCTTCTGCGATTATAACATCTTGAGCAGTTACGATGCATTTCCACCATCAACACACAAGGGCTTATCGTGGCAGGTCTACAGGAGGTGTACAGACCGCGGTAAATATTCCCACAGAGGCAAACCCGAGGGGATTCAGTAAGAGTTTCACCTCTGCAGACACGCCCGAGTCTGTGTTTTCCCGCCACAAGGGATTCGATTTATGGATCGAATGAAGAAACTAAAATCTCCCACAGACGGCTGTATATCTTTGCGAAATGAGCGTGCCACAGGGCAGTCAGGGGCCCGGGTGTCTGAGCACTGTACTGCTCTGCACACGCATCACCGGCCTGCTCAGGTAAGGCCACGAAGATATGAACTCTGGCTTGCTGCGGATCTGTGGAATACGCAAAAGGTTTTAAAAGACGTTTTAAACAAATAATAAAGACAGGATCAATACAGAATGGTGTCTGAAAAACTAATATTTCTGAACCACTTTTTGATTTTATTGGCCCCCGGCTGGCACCGTCCCCGGACTGAAATAAAAGCGATTTATTAGAAAATGGATTGTTGTAGCCAAGGCATGCGTCAATAGACTGGCCTGTCACGAATGATAAACAATAAAGATAGCTTGTGACCGTGATGTGAGTGCTGTGATCCGTGTTCTAACCAATCAAGTGCCCTGAATGATGCTATTACCATGGTTATATGACTCAAATTCCTGAATAAAATGTATAAACATAAAATTGGCAGCTAGCCAACAAATTAGCATATCCTAATTTGGATATCCGTATGGCTTATTCCAAGAAAAGAAAATGCATTTTTTTTTCTTAAGGCACATGCTCAGCTGTTGCGCAGTTACACCAGAAGAAAATGTCCCCGGATTGGCACCAGGAAATCTGGTCACCTTACTCCACTGCATAAGATGTTTCCTAATTATAAAAGCAAAATAAACTCTGTGTTATGTCCTGTTTCGAAACCACTGAGATTACAATGGGGTCTTGGGAAATAGCTCTAGCAGGCCAAACTCCTTATGAATGAATGGCTGGTGTCAGACAATAAACCGAACCAATTGAACTCGCGCAGCTTAATGGACAAGTCCGCATTCCGAGGTCAAGAACTACTTTGGACTGCTTTTATAAATGCATTACTCAATTCTTATTTCTTTCGTAATGCATTACTCAATTCTTATTTCCGCAGTTTTATGCAAGAGATTCACACTGTCTGCATTACCCTCTAGTGCCACCAAGTGGTTGCATGTATTAACAATACAATAGATCGGGGGTATTCAAATCCAGGCCTCGAAGTCCGCAGTGTCTGCAGGTATTTGCTCCAACCACGCACTACACCACCTGGTTTCACTAATTAGCTCGCTTCCTGGACCAAGGAGGTAAACTCATTATTCAAAACCAGGTGGTGTAGCGTGTGGTTGGAGCAAATACCTGCAGACACTGTGGACCTCGAGGCCGGGATTTGAATACCCCCGCAATAGATTGTAAAACGAAGGTTTCTTTTAACTTTTTAAGCTTTCTGTTTACCAACACTGCTCAACAAAGTTGTCCTCTGTGTCTATTGCAAAGCAGACTTGCTTTGCTCTGTGTCTTGGCTAGATGCCATTGTCCTAAATGCTACACAGTACAATGGCTGACGTTCGTCCAGCAACAGTTCACAGCACCGACTGTAGCAGTTAAGCTAAGTTAAGTTAGGTTCCCGAAGGATGAGGCCTTCACAGAAGTAGCCAGACACGTTACAGCCTGGGCCCACTCGTGCATAAGACGCTTATATGATATTTGAGTCCAAAAATTCATTTTTGGGATTTAATATCCATGAGGATATATATCTTTTTTTAATGTATTTTTCCGATTTTACCCCGTTTTTCTCCCAATTTGGTAGCCAATTACTCCCGCTGTGCTTAGTTCAATCCCCTCCCTCGTAGTTTGCTGCTGTAGCCCTGTGACCAGTGCAGTGCGCTGCCTCCTCCGAGACAGCACTCGTCTGCTGTTGACTGTAACTCTGGCACCCCAGAACCACTCCTGTGTGCAGCGAACTGTGTCGGCTTCCCTCCCCTCCCTGGGGCAGACAGCCAATTGCCGCCCCGGTGGCACTCCCAGCCAGAGCAGACTCTGGCGCGACGGGGAATCGAACCCCGGTCGCCGTGGCCAGCATCGGACGTTGAAACCACTAGACCACGCGGGAAGCCACCACGAGAATATTCTGCTCAAACACCAGAGCCCAGGTCTCGGCCCAGAATTCCCCAGGGAAACGTGCAAATCCACTGCTTTCAGGTTTACCTCTGGAAAATAACACAATTATTTTTTCATCTGAAATCTAAAATACAGTGTGGACAGTGCAGTTGGCAGTATAAGGCATTGAACAAAATGTTTTGAAATATTGGACATCTGTTGGACAATGTCAATAGAAAGTTGATTTATACTTTATTACAAATATGATACGTACACATGCTTTCTTCACACATATTACATGTAATGTACATAACAACACAAAACTGTGAAATGCAAATTATATTGGGCTACTTGCATAATGAGCAGTGCATGAAAAAATACAATTTGGTTTCATGCCTGGGGTTCTGCTAGATGTGTACTGCTATAACCACGAAATGTATCGCTGTAAACCACACATAAATATACACACATACAACACAAAGAGCTCAAGATTGTTGACGCAATTGGTTTCTATAATCCTATATTTTACAATACCATAGATTCTCTATTGTAACCAGATGATCAGCTGCTGCATTCCTTCCATCCTCTCCATCTACTTTTTACAATAGGAAGTTCCATAGAGTTTTCTCAGGTAATTATAAGGAAAGACCAGATGATCAGCTCCTGATGGCATGGTCTCTTCCAGGATGAGCATGAAACCAGTGGTCACTGAATGGTTTGAAAGCATGAAAATGTAAACCATATGCCATGGCCGTCTCAGTCACCAGATCTCAATCCAACTGAACACTTATGGGAGATTCTGGAGTGGTGCCTGAGACAGCGTTTTCCACCACCATCAACAAAACGCCAAATGATGGAATTTCTTGTGGAAGAATGGTGTTACATCCCTCCAATAGTGTTCCAGACACTTATAGAATCTGTACCAAGATGCATTGAAGGTGTTTTGGCAGCTTGTGGTAGTCCAACAAATTAAGACACTTTATGTTGGTGTTTCCTTTATTTTGGCAGTTACCCTGCATGAATATTGTGCCCAAATACAAAGCATCAATTGCCAGTGGCATTGTAATTTATATCAAATTTGAACTTTTCAGCTTCACTGGTGGCAGAGAACTTTCAATGGCGATAATGGTGAGCTGGGTATACTCCACCTTAATAACATGGAGCTGGGTATACTCCACCCTAATAACATGGAATAACATGGAGCTGGGTATACTCCACCCTAATAATGTGGAGCTGGGTATACTCCACCTGAATAACATGGAGCTGGGTATACTCCACCTGAATAATGTGTTCGGTTGGACATGCACGCAAACACCAAGTGAATGGCTGATTTGTAAATGCGTCCAACCAAAGTCATTCCCTGGGTCTAATTTTCCAAAGACTCAAGTCCTAAGCTTTTCACCCTTTAGTAGCGTTTCCTTTATACTTGAGATGTCAGACTAACTGAGATCATTTTCTCGTTCTCTTTTTAAATAATTTTATTTTTCCAATTTTCCAGTTTTTCTCCCAAATTGGTAGCCAATTACCCACTGTGCTTAGTTTAATCCCCCTTCCCTTATAGTTTGCTGCTGTAGTCCTGTGACCGGCAGTGACAAGGGCGTAACACTGCCTCCTCCGAGACAGCACTCGTTGTGCCGTCGACTGTAATTCCGGCACCCCAGAGCCACTCCTGTGCGCAGCGAACTGTGTGTCAGCTTCCCTCCCCCCTCCCTGGGGCAGACAGCCAATTGCCGCCCCTATGGCACTCCCGGCCAGAGCCGACTCTGGCGCGACGGGGAATCGAACCCCGGTCGCCGTGGCCAGCGTCGGTCGTTGAAACCACTAGACCACGCGGGAAGTAAGATCATTTTCTCTTTAGTGACTGACCTTCATTAACATCAGGGAGAATGTTTTAATGCACCATCCTCCAGAAGCTCAATCTAAAAACTCTTACATATTCTAAAGGGAAATCATTTATTTTGTAGAATTTGGACTTTCCTGTGAGCTGCATTCCTTACTAAACCAATAAATAAATAAAACAAATGACTTTTAGTGCCTTTTTTAAAATATTTTTTAAAATAAAGTTTGTTTCTTTTATAAAGTTTGTAAAAAAAATTATCCACTTTTCTCCCCAATTTGGAAGCCAATTACACCCTCTATTTATTTTGATTAAACCCTCCCCCCCACAAACTCGCCGCCCGTCTCTACGGGGCAAGCTGCTCTCCGAGGCCAGCGATGATCCGCCTCCTTCCAGATGAAACTCAACCCTTTCTGGAGACACCCTTACGTGCTTCACAGTGAATTTGTGCCAACCACCCTCCCCCCTTCCCCAGGAGCGGACAGCCAAACGCCGCCCCCCGATCGGGGCTAACGGCCAGGGCCGGCCTGGCAGAGTTTTAGTGCCTTTTTGAGTTCAAGCAAAAACAGACTGAAGACAGCCCATTAAAACAAATGCCTTTTGATGATCCTGCACACGTGCGCGGGGAATAGCATGAGCCTGACCACCAGAGGGCGCTAGTGAGAATGGTGTGCGTCTCCTCCCACCGTCTGTCCGATGCGCAGAGGCGGCGCTGAGTGGGACTAGCTCCTCCTCTTCCTGGGACTAGCTCCTCCTGTTCCTGGGGCTAGCTCCTCCTGTTCCTGGGGCTCGACTCCGAATCGGACTGTGTCTCCTCCACATCCCCTCTGCCTCCACGGTCAGTGGCAAACTCCTCCTCCTCCTCCTCCTCCTCCTCCTCCTCGCCCTGCTCCTCCTTCTCAGCCTGCTCCTCCTCCTCCTCCTGCTCTACCTGCTCCTCCTTGGGACCCAGTGGAGATGGGGATGCTGGCTCCTTGCCCTCCTCGCTCCGATGCTGCGTGGGGGTGTGTTTGGGCCCACGGGGTGCGGAGGCCCAGGAGCTCAGAGCCCGGACCAGGCTGATGGCCATCCCCGTGCAGAAGAGGGCCCAGAGCAGCAGGGGCCCGGAGACGCCTCGAACCTGCGTCCTGACCTCCCCCAGGGCCCGGACCACCCAGGTGTCTGACACACGCCTCACCAGGCCCTTGTCCTTCACACACAGGATGGGACATGTCAGCTCACCACGCCGCCCTCTCACACAGGCAGTCACACACGAAGTACCGCACCCAGGGAGTATTGTACACAACATCGGAGAATTGCCCACTTCATGGGGAAATAGTAAGTGGTCTGTAAAAATAAGTAAGTAAACAAATAATACAAAAATAAATAGAAAAAGAATCAAATGAAAGGAATAAATCCTTTAAAGGCTATATTTAGAAATGGCCTTGAGCAAATGGCAAATGATTATGAGGAAATAAGAACAAGTACACAAATATATTTCCTATCGAGCAGAACTTTCACATTAAATCTCCCTTGCTCTGACAGGCTCCGTATTTTGGCCTTTCATGGGAATTTGAACACCATGAGGCCCTGAGTGTGGATCTGAACAATGCAGTAGACAGTACTCCAGGTATACTCTAGGGCAGGGGTGTCAAACTCATTCCATCGAGGGCCGAGTGTGTGCAGGTTTTTGTTGCAACCAGTGCACTACACCAGGTGATTTCAATTAGTTCCCCTCCTTGGTTGAAGAAGGAAGCTAATTAGTGAAATCACCTGGTGTAGTGCACTGGTTGCAACAAAAACCTGCACACACTCGGCCCTCGATGGAATGAGTTTGACAACCCTGCCCTAGGTATAACACACTGACAGTACTCCAGGTATACTCCAGGTATAAACAGACAGTACTCCGGGTATACTCCAGGTATAACACACTGATAGTACTCCAGGTATACTCTAGGTATAACACACTGACAGTACTCCAGGTATACTCTAGGTATAACAGACAGTACTCCAGGTATACTCCAGGTATAACAGACAGTACTCCAGGTATACTCCAGGTATAACAGACAGTACTCCAGGTATACTCCAGGTATAACACACTGACAGTACTCCAGGTATACTCCAGGTATAACACACTGACAGTACTCTAGGTATACTCAGGTATAACACACTGACAGTACGGAAGTGAACGGCTGTGGAGAGTTACCCTGAGTCCGTGCTGGCTGATCAGGCCCTCCAGCACTGGGTCACCCAGGTGCACTGTGGGATAGAAGTCCTCCACAAACTGCCTCCTCCACCACTGCTGGGGCAGGGGCCTGCACACACACAGAACTCACCCTGCTCAAATCCACGGCTCTCACCGTGGGCACCGCCCGTCTCTGAACATCACATTTCACACACGTCCGTATTCTCTCCTTACTCCTGAGGAACACGCTCTCGACATCACATTCTGTGAACGAGCGGCCTTCTCGAATACTTTGTAACATGATAGACATACGCACTCCAAACAAGTTTTATCATAAGGTGTCGAGTCGAAGTGGAAAATGAATCCCAGTTTTTGTTGCCAGAACGGTGTTGTTAGCTGTAGCATAGTCGAGTGAAGGCTGTGATGTGATTGGTGGGTTTGTTGGATATGATTTTATGGATTATGGATTTGTGAAAAGCCATAATTATTTGACCGGTCCAACCAATAGGGGGCCGGTTTGAAGAAAAACTGGAAGCAATGATAAGCAACCAATCTAACCTTGTTTTTGGACAAAGACAGATACCAGTAAGGCCCCTTGCAGTCACACACGGTCTGTAATGAGGCTCTGGGCTGTAATGCAGGTCTTTAGGCTGTTGTGAGTTGTGCTGTTTTAGACTTGATGTTTATAGTGTATTATACATGGTGTGCTGTGTGTACCTTGTATACTGTGTGGGTATGCTCCTGGTATAGTGTTTAATGTGCATGTCTTCTTTTTGTTACCACAAAGCACTATTGTACACAAAGTAAATTTCTGTGAAATCAGACAATAAAGATATCCAGTCTAATCTAATGTAATCTACTGCATATGGTGGCATCACACATCTCTCCTCTCCAGTAGCAGCAGAACACAGAGAAGCTCACCCATCCTCCCTGGCTTCAGTGAACCAGTACTTGTAGAGGCGTGCCCGGATGAAGGCTGGGGGCTTCTGGCTGAAGGGGTACCGGGACTCCTGCGCCTGGATGAGGTCGATCACTAGACGGAGGAACAGAGAGGGTTCACTTAAGGACCCCGCGTGGTCTCACACTCTCCCCTCGTCAGCGCCATTCATTCATCTCTTCCTGATGAAAGTGGTCAGGCTGACATTTTAATGACGTTGATGGCGGTGTTTACAGTGGGGTTTTACAAACGAACGTTAAGCCTCGTCATCCGTCCTGTCCGTCAGACTTGACTATTAGTCTAATGGACAGTACACATCACTCTTTTTTGGCGCTGTTCCCATTGACTGAAACAGAGGGTCTTTTGTCCAGCCAGTCCCAATGGAATCCGTTTTTAGGCTTTAGCCAGCTAGCATGCCCATGACTTACAGTGACTTACAGTGACAGTGACTACGCTTGCACCGCTGTCAACCTGATTGGTCTATTATTAAGTGTGGCGATTGACAACAGATGAAAACCAATGAGGCTTATTGTGGGTCATCAAGACCACCCCCCCCCCCCAAAAAAAAACATCAGATCTATACGCGTCTCATGGCTGATGCTTTCTGATCCGGGAAGAGCAGAAATCTGTGTATCCGCAGAACTCTTTCATTACCGTGAACTATGTTCCCCCTGTATGTAGGTATGTATTATTTATTTAGTGCTTCATGCATAGGTATTCATAATCCAGCTTTAATTCTATGTCCGACAGCAGTGGTGTGTCTGACTACAGAAGTACTATTTCAACTGCAGCTTAGCGTGATCACTGTGTGTGCCTCCTCTGGCAAACTGGCTGTCCCATCCCTACGGGCGCCTGGCAGCCGCTCCTCGCGGTCTCGCCTCTTCTCTGTCCTGACCCCTCAGTGTTGGAACAATCTTCCGCACTCAGTCAGGACCGCGGAGTCACTGGCCATCTTCCGCAAGAGACTCAAAACCCAACTGTCATCACCACTGCCTACATGTTTAATACAGATTTTTGTATATGTACACTTGTTTAAAACTTCCTCAAAAAATGTTTATAAAAATGAACTAACCTTTTCCTTCCCAGTGTTATGCAGCTGCCAACAACGATGTCTATCGCTGTATTACTGCACTGATCTCTTGCGCAAACAATGATTGTTCTTACCATGTATTAATGCACATCTTGTAAGTCGCTCTGGATAAGAGCGTCTGCTAAATGCTGTGAATGTTAAATGTGTTGCAGTGTGGCTCTGTTGTTCTCTGTGTGGTGAAGTGCGCTCGTTTGTGGCAGAGAGTGAAACTCACCGTCTCTCTTGCCCTGCAGCAGCCGGTGCACCAGGCCGGTGAACCAGGGGCTCTGGGCCTGGGGGCGAAGGGCGGCGAACCACATCTGCCAATCCAGCCTGGGCTGGTGGGGGGCCACGGCCGGCGGGGGCCCACTCACGTTCCCCGGCTTGTACATGAACTCGATCTCCTGGGGGGGGGGGGGCCTGACAACACTGATCTTACACCTTTTCATCAGGGGCGGCGGATAGCGTAGCGGTCTAACGCACTGTATCTTGGCTGGTTCGGTACAAATGTGAGCTGCCTATCAGGGACGCGGTTCTAAACCCGTCTCTACCAGACCGGCCCTGGTCGTCAGCCCCGATCGGGGGCGGGGGCGTTTGGCTGTCTGCCCCAGGGGGAGGGGGAGGTGAGCCGGCTCAGGTCCGCCGTGAAGCACGTAAGGGGGGGGCGAATTCTGTCTCGAAGGAAGCAGAGTTCGCTGCCCTCAGAGAATTAGCTTGCCTCGTAGAGACGAGCGGCAGACCCGTGTGGGGAGGGTACATTAAAATAAATGGAGGGTGTAATTGACCACTAAATTGGGAGAAAACCGTGAAAACTGCTATGATCCTGCATATAATATATATGTATTCATGAAACAGAATTCACTTGCTGGACAGGGAGATCTAGAACAACTATACCCAGGTGAACATCAGTACAAATGATACGTCTCTTTTGTTTGGCAGTGGAACAGTATTGCACACTGTAGGTCACATATTAAACTGAAACATAGTCCTTAAGACAACTAGCTACATCTAAAATGGCCAATTCCTTTTCAAAGCCAAAATTCAGATAGAGAAGCAAATCTCTGCAGTGCTGGTACCAGTTCCAGGCACACACACCCCATATTCACCGACCAGTGATTCTGAACTCACTTCCTGGCAGGTGTAACGTACACGAGGACAGCCGATATCGTTGGCTTCCATTCAAAATTCAAAATATCGAGCACGTCTCTGGGCTGCTAGCGCCACTCTACCCCAGGAGAAATGCTCAGCTCCGATTCCCACAGCTGTCCCGGGCCGGGCCCGGCTGTCTCTTACCGTCCAGTTCACCCGGTCCATGCTCCCCTCCAGCACCACCTCCGGGCGCCCGCCCACCCCGGTCATCCTCCTGAAGAGGCCGTACGAGTTGGCCAGCTGGTAGCGGTCCACAGCGCTGTACGCCTTCAGGACACCCGGCCAGATGTTGCTGTTGGACTCGTACTCAATGAAGGTGTAGGGAACCTGCGAGACGACGAGATGAACTGCTGTCAAACTCAAACGTGCCTCGAGACTGGTTTTACAAACGGACATTTCTGGGGTTGAGAAATGTACTTTGCCAAAATCAGGGTATAAATGTGAGATGGAAAAACATATATATATGTTTGTTTGTTTTTGTCAGGGACATAGCGAAAGCATTGTTAAACAGGCATCAGATGCACTGCATTAAGTGTTTTATATCCAAAGGCTCATTTCCAACACCTGTCCACCATAAACTACAGAAAACAAACAAATACAAAAACAAATGCAAGCAAATGACATAAAGAGAGCAACCATCGCTACTCTTACAGATATATTTAAAAGTTTATTAAAAAGTACAAAGGTTGTTTTAAAAACAAATTTTAAAAACATTTTGTCTGAAAGCTGCATGTATTTATAAATCCTATCCTTCTATAATTCAAACCTGGGATGCAACTGCAGGTTTAGTGTGTACATACACAATTGTAACATCTGCAAACATTTGGATGTCAACTCCATGGCAAACTTGTGGGAGACAATATACAGTATGTGCAGTAGTAGGCCCATAACAGATTTTTAGGTCAGTGTTTCTCAATCCATTCCTACAGGGCACACTGCCCTGCCATGTTTTCATTCCAACCACCACTTAATCATGCTCAAGTGATCATTAACAGACGACCGATGCAGATGACAGGTTGGGAGCAGAGGTTGGAATGAAAACATGCAGCGCAGTGTGCCTGGTAGGAATGGATTGACAAACACTGCTCTAGGGTACCCCACTATATACTGAAACCCTGAAGCAGTGACCAGGCAGCTTCTGTCAGTGAACCCCCAGAAGATGACAGGGCCGGGGGACCTGGCCTGGCGCCGTGGGCGACGAGCCGGGGGACTGGCATAACTCACCACGCTGATGGCAAACATTCCGGCGGTGGCGAGGGTAAAGAGCGCCCACTGCGCCGAGGCCCACAGCTTCCAGAGCACGCCCTGCACACGTGCACACCTGAGGGGCACAAACACACACCTTCACTACAAAACACACCTGCAGCCTGGAGCCTGGACACACACACACACACACACACACACACACACACACACACACACAAACACACACCACACACACACAAAACACACCACACACACCACACACACACACACACACACACATCACACACACACACACACACACACACACACACACACACACACAAACACACAAACACCCACCTTCACAACAAAACACACCTGCAGCCTGGAGCAGCCGGCACACTGATCTTCACACAAGGACACGCACACACGCACGCACGCACGCACACACACATATACACACACACACACACACACACACGCACACACACACACAAACACATATACACAAACACCCACGCACACGCACGCACACAACACAAACACATACGCACACACACACACACACGCACATACGCACACACAAACACATATACACACACAAACACCCACGCACACGCACGCACACAACACAAGCACAAACACACGCACGCACGCACACGCTGTCAGCACCATACACGGGCAGTCACACAGAGCTGAAGCTGCTGCAGGAACAAGACTGCCTCAATATCATCTTAAAATTGGCCTAACCCTATTCTAGAAAACAGAAATATATTTGGCTGAACACATCAAGCATTTTTAAATCATACTTGATCATTAGTTTGCCACAGGCTGGCTCCTATAACAGGTATACAGTAACAGTATATATATATAAATATATAGTATAACAGGTGGTAGTGAGCTCTCATGTATAGTACATACTAGCAGGTGGAAGTGACATGAATAGTATGTATTATATCACTGTTATAAAGGACTACAAATGACTCACTTGTACATGGCTTTGATGACTTCCCAGCTCAGAGAGAGCACTCCGATCCAAATACTAGGAATGGTCACTGTCTTCAGAAACTGGTTAAACTGGTGGTAGGTAAACGCTAAAAGGCAAATAAATACACATTTTAATGCCAACAGTACTTATTTTGGGCTACTATAAGGGATGTGATAATCCACAATTTTTGTAACAAAATGAACATTCATCCTGCATCCAAAAATGTCTTGATCGAAGCCTTGAAGAATCATTTAGCTAATGTCCTCAGTAAAGATTTGCAAGCTTTATGTTTTTCACACGTATTGGGAAAAGTCTTTATAGAAAAATAATTCCTTCACTCAGTCTCTCAGTACGGTTCTGTAATCTGAATCAAAGGAAAATAAAAACGGTTCACATTCATTGACAGTACTTAATTGGCAATAAATTAGTATCAATAACAAAAATAGCATAGACAGATATACACACCAGTCTGTGAGGATACAGTCCTGTTCTCCCAGTTGACATCCAGGTTAAAGTAGACCTTGGTCCAGTAGAGGATCAGACCACAGACGCCGAGTCCAGCCATCCATGAGACAACGGCTTCAGGCCAGGCTGGAGACAAGCAACACAGAACCTTTTACAGGATATCTTTTTTCAACGTCACTAAAGGAAAACATACTCTGTTCCATCAGACAAGATCTCCAAAATAAAATGCACCAATAACAGTTCTGTTAACTGTGATTACGTGTTACTCCCAAAACAATAAAATTACTCTTTCGACCTTTTCTGATAAACAGCATTTAAAAATATTTATACATTTTAAATTAATCTCATTTAATGTTATAGATGGAGCACACAAGGCTTCATTTGCATAATGGCAGCTGAGGTAGGCCCAAAAAAACCTACAGTACCTGATCGCTGTATGCAGTGTCTTACTCTGACCACAAGGTGGCCTGTGTGCACCTGCAGTCGTCGATCTCAGCAGTTTACTCGTCTACAGTAGAGGGACTTTTGATTGTGCCCACGATAGAGGTTCTCCTGTGGGTAAGGTGCCCTCAGCGATGAACATCACGTTCATTTCCCCCCCATTCCTTGCCCCCACCCCTGGCATGCCCTGTCCTGGGATAGGTCTTTGCTTGATTGGACAAACTAGCACTGGAGTAAAAATATATATAAAAACAGCAAAGACAGAAAACCATCACACAACCTGGCATGCAGGCCTCCACGTGACATATTCCAAAGGAGATGTTTTTTTTTAACACTTTTATAATAACATCAGCAAGCCTTGATGTGCTCCTGTTAGGGTGGCCATTTCCAAAACCCCAGAATGGAGGACACTTCAACATGTAATTTAACGTGTAAAACCGAGCTCTTTTGACCACTCTGGGTTGTATGAAGTCTTCCGTTTAGACATTTTGCAGGGCTAGCTACGATAGCACCAAACTCTCTCCGATAGCACCTAAAGAAAGATCGCGTGGCTTGCTGCTCACGTCCACAGTGTTCGTAAGAACGTCATATTAAAGCATGGTGTTTGTTACCATTTATTAGACCAATGACACAGGTGATTCGTTATTTGACGGGTAGCAGAGGCAGAAACACTTGGGCTATTCAAGTCCAGGCTAGATGCAGTACTAGATACTCTTTAGATTAGGACATGATGAGCCTAGAAGGGCTGAACGGCCCATTCTCATCATTATGTATTCTTATGTTCTTAAATACATAAACCAATAAGAAGCATGTTCGAATCTTCAAACATGATTTAATTGAGTGTTTTTCTAGTCTAGACTTCAAAAGGAGGACAAATGGGCGTCGGGCAGAGGATGGTGCCGGACGGAGGACAGAGCGCTTGAAAACCGGACTGTCCGGCGTAGTGCCAGACGCATGGCCAGCCTAGCTCCTGCTCCCTGACGCGTTTACAGAGTGTGAATCTGAGAGATGACGCGCTGAGCCCAGCGCGTCTGAAACGGGCGGGCACAAGGCCGTACTTTTGGTCTCCGCCTTCTTTCCGCGTCCGATCCAGGAGTTCACGTGGTCGTCGTCCAGCAGGGAGAAGCACAGAGCGATGGTGAGGAGGTTGAAGAAGTTGTAGTTCCCCGTGAGGATGATGAGTATCTGGAGCAGAACCTGCACACGGAGAAGATTGAGAAAACAGGACAATAATGTGGTGAGCAGCCACAAAGCTGAGGCACACGACACACAGGTTTACACACGACACACTCATTCAGCAGGAGGTGCCACGCTCCACACAGTTTACACACGACACACTCATTCAGCAGGAGGTGCCACACTCCACACAGTTTACACACGACACACTCATTCAGCAGGAGGTGCCACGCTCCACACAGTTTACACACGACACACTCCTACAGCAGGAGGTGCCACGCTCCACACACTCATTCAGCAGGAGGTGCCACGCTCCACACCCTACAGCAGGAGGTGACACACCACACAGTTTACACACGACACACTCCTACAGCAGGAGGTGCCATGCTCCACACAGTTTACACACGACACACTCATTCAGCTGGAGGTGCCATGCTCCACACAGTTTACACACGACACACTCATTCAGCTGGAGGTGCCACGCTCCACACAGTTTACACACGACACACTCATTCAGCAGGAGGTGCCATGCTCCACACAGTTTACACACGACACACTCATTCAGCAGGAGGTGCCACGCTCCACACAGGTTTACACATCCAGCTTCACAAATCATTCATAAGCATTTATCCAGAATTTTTTGTCAGAAAATCAATCATGAGAAAGGTGTCAAGTCACTTCTGAGAATAGTGTGTGATGTCATCCTTCATAAAGCGTTGCATTTGCTTAAGTTTTTTTAATTTTTTTTAAAGACATTGTGGCATTTTCATGAAGAAGTTATACACGATTCGTGAGAGGTTTAGTGTAATATACATTTTGCAAAGTGTGGAAGCCATTCAAGTAAAGTACCTATCTCTAGCCCCCTCCTCACACACTACTGACATGCATTACCATGCACCTACTGTGTATGGCTGTGTGTATTATGTTTTTGTGATGATTTGTTGACTGTATCCCTGTATTGTGTCGTGATAATATGTGGATTGTCTGCTGTTGTCCATTTATGTATTTGTGCTGCAGAGTATAACATACTGTACCGAAAACAAATTCCACCGGCCTTGGTCGTGTGGCTAATAAACTATCTATCTATCTATCTATCTATCTACAGCACTTAGCGTTAGGGAACAACAGAACCTGGGACTCATGTCAGCTACTCAACGCTCAACACTCAACACAGTGTTACCAGGCAGATTTGGTCTCACACCTGCATGTAGAACGCGCCCAGACGCAGGCGCCTGATTGGTGAGAAGAAGAGGAAGGGGACAGCGATCTCGATGACGAAGGTCCCGACCACGCTGAGCTTGTGGAGCCACACGGGCAGCTGGTGGGCGTACCAGGCCAGGGGCGTGGGGATGCACTGCGTCTCGTAGTGGTACGTCAACGCTGCGCAGGAATTGGGAGGACCAATCAGATTTATGATACATACAAACGTGATACTTTTTCAGTTATCTCAACTTGTGAATAGGTTATTGTCACCAAACTTTGTGAGATGATTATTGGATGTATTCCTAAGATAATTATTATAATAAAAAATAAAAATAAAATTTATTTAAGATTTTATGAGCAATTATATCCCCAAAAATTTGAAAAAATGTGTTTTTATTTGCATGCAGGTACATCTTGTAAGTTCCTGAAGGGTACGAAGCAAATATTCTAAATCCCCTCTGTATTGTTTTAAATATTAAGTGTCTTAACAAAAGGAGATTTAAAAAATGATAGTCACTCCCTCCTATCTTGTTGTAGCTGTATTTTAATGATATGCATAAATTAGCATATTTAATGATTTACACCTAATTTGCATATTTAAATATACATTTCCCCAAAAAGTGCTAATACAAAAGATGTGTATCCTTACATGTTTAATAAACTGACCAAAGTTCATTAAGATGAGACATCAGGATTTTTTTTCCCCCTTTACCTCGGGTGTGTGTTAGCAGAAAGCTGAACTGGGCTTGTAACTCAGAGGTTGCAGGTTCAATTCCCAGGTGGGGACACTGCCGTTGTACCCTTGAGCTAAAGGTACTTAACCTGGATTGCATCAGTAAAATATCCAGCTGTATAAATGGATTGTAAAGAAATGTAAACTGTGTAAGTCGCTCTGGATAAGAGCGTCTGATAAATGCCTGTAATGTGATGTAATGTGATGTAATGTGATGTAATGTGATGTAATGTGATGTAATGTGTAATGTGATGTAATGTGGTGTAATGTGATGTAATGTGATGTAATATGATGTAATATGATGTAATGTGATGTAATGTGATGTAATGATGTAATGTAATGTGATGTGTAATGTGATGTAATGTGATGTAATGTGATGTAATATGATGTAATGTGTAATGTGATGTAATGTGATGTAATGTGATGTAATGTAATGTGTAATGTGATGTAATGATGATGATGTGATGTAATGTGATGTAATGTGATGTAATGTGATGTAATGTGATGTAATGTGATGTAATGTGATGTAATGTGATGTAATGTGATGTAATGTGATGTAATGTGATGTAATGTGATGTAATGTGATGTAATGTGGTGTAATGTGATGTAATGTGATGTAATGTTGCCTCGCCGGGCGCTGAGGCGCTGACTAGGCAGGTACCTGTGAGGCCCCACCAGGTGGGGCAGCGGCTCGTGAGCTTGACCGCGCCCGAGGGGAACATGATGCGGAACAGCAGCCAGCGCGCCAGCCAGAAGGTGACGCCGTCATGCGGCTGGGCGGGGGCTGCACCCTGGGGCAGGCCCAGGGGGGCGATCAGCGCTGCCAGGAAGCCCGTCTC
Organism: Aldrovandia affinis; assembly: GCA_029706075.1. Taxonomy (NCBI): domain Eukaryota; kingdom Metazoa; phylum Chordata; class Actinopteri; order Notacanthiformes; family Halosauridae; genus Aldrovandia; species Aldrovandia affinis. The sequence continues at coordinate 274,232 of JAINUG010000212.1, forward strand.
CAGCAGAAGACTGTCCCTGGAAACACCAGAGGGCAAGATGTGGGGACATCCATGACCCATACCCCCCGCCTGAACATAAACCCATTCATCCCTATCCCGCTGGGATACGCTGACACACCCTGACACACTCCACAAGGGAACGCCATGGAAAAGTGGTGAAATATCTTAGAGAAAAATACAGAAACATGCAGTCTGAAATAAAATGGTTAAAACAGGGGGATGTATTAGACCATTTGCATTCATGCATAAAGTATGTTTCTAAAAGAATTTCTCATAGCTGCAGAGTATGCAAGCTGTTTATACATTTGGATAGAACTGATTGATATACATTTTAACAGGATAAATCCTGTGCAATATACTCAAATGTACTTAGTTCACTTTAGGGAGCAAGGGATAATGTTTAGATATACACCAAGCATTTTTCCACTTAACTTTTGCTTTAAAACAAGAGTTCAAATAATGATATACTATAGGGCAATATCTGTTTAAACTTACAAAACAATCCCTAAAAAAAACGTTTGCGTTTCAGATCTTGGATTCCAGCAGAGTGAAATGTTGCTGATGATGTCATTCTCTCGGGGTTCCACGCTGACATCACCACCAAGCTGAGCTGTCTTAGTCACTGAAGCTCCTGTCAAACATGCCCCAGCAATCACCTCTCTTTCAAATAGCGTTTTTCCACCGCACAGTATGGTATGGTGCGGCACGGCAACCAATCCGTGATCCCATGTTTTGTCGCTTTTTCCACCGCCAAGCGAACCGTACCGAACCTAAGTACCCGTGCTGAATTTAGCTACTGCTCTGTTTGGGTACTAGCAAGCCGAACAGGGACCGTAAGGGTGGAGCTAGCAACACTGCAGACCATTGATTGGTCAAGCGCAGTCGTCACAGAATCATCACGCTAAATCTCAGACCAGCTCAGACACAACCGCCATGTTTTTTTTTTAGCTACACTCTGATTATTGGTAGGCTATTATTGGAAGAGTATATAGTCTCCGGAGTTCTACCCTTGCGGCTCATGCCTAGCTGTAATTATAGACAACCAGGCCTGACCAGTATTTTTATAATTGACCCAATGCATGCTGGGATGTTATTTGCTTAATTAATGAGCCTGACCCATGTGATGACCCCTGCTTTGCATAAACGTGTTGCCCCTCATTTAGCCAGGTGCTGCAATTTTTCTGTATTGTACTCCCCTCTCTATCAATACCATAAGATCCAGTGAAACAGCACTCACCACTGGAAATAGAGAAACACTTGCCCAACCTGTAAAAAGAGAAGAGGAGAAAGAATGTCACGGGGCGGCAGTGTAGTGTAATGGTTAGGGAGCTGGGCTGGTAACGCAGAGGTTGCAGGTTCAATTCCCAGGTGGGGACACTGCCTTTGTACCCTTGAGCTAAAGGTACTTAACCTGAATTGCTTCAGTAAAATATCCAGCTGTATAAATGGATTGTATGTAAAGAAATGTGAAACTGTGTAAGTAGCTCTGGATAAGAGCGTCTGCTAAATGCCTAAAATGTCAATGTAAATGTAAATGCACTGTAATGCTAGTTATGCTGCACGTGTTTATCATTTCGGCAAAGACCCTGCCCGAACTACAACAACAGATACAGGTGGGCTGAGAGTGTGGTGAAGAAATGCGAACTGGGACTTTAGACCGTATCACTTATCAAAATCTATCCAACCCCTAGAATAGAATCAGAATGTAATATGCACATCCAAAAGTCAGAACTGCAGTTTTGCTTAGTTTATGTTTGTATGATTATGGCAGACCCCTGCACTAAAGTAATGTATGTAATAATAATATACGCCATTTAGCAGACGCTTTTATCCAAAAAAAAGACTTACAATAGTGAATGCATACATTTTTCAGTATATGTGGTCCCAATGGGAATCGAACCCACAACCTAAGCGTTGTCAATGCCGTGCTCTACCTACTGAGCCACACAGAACCACGCTCTACCTACTGAGCCACACAGAACCACGCTCTACCTACTGAGCCACACAGAACCACGCTCTACCTACTGAGCCACACAGAACCACGCTCTACCTACTGAGCCACACAGAACCACGCTCTACCTACTGAGCCACACAGAACCACACTCTACCTACTGAGCCACACAGAACCACACTCTACCTACTGAGCCTCACAGAACCACGCTCTACCTACTGAGCCACACAGAACCACGCTCTACCTACTGAGCCACACAGAACCACGCTCTACCTACTGAGACACACAGAACCACGCTCTACCTACTGAGCCACACAGAACCACACTCTACCTACTGAGCCACACAGAACCACGCTCTACCTACTGAGCCACACAGAACCACACTCTACCTACTGAGCCACACAGAACCACGCTCTACCTACTGAGACACACAGAACCACACAGGTTCTGTTGGTTGTCAAATGATCTGAGCAGTGAGGGCCACACACCTGGTAGATGGAGAGGTAGAGCACCCAGAGGAAGAGGAACACCAGGCTGTTTCGCAGGGTCTCCAGCACCACGGCCCCGAGGCTCAGCAGCGCCCCCAACAGGCAGATGAGCTCCATGCCCTGCTGGGTGTCCAGGCCTAGGCTAGGGCCCAGCCACAGCAGGGTGGGCGAGTCCTGCAGCTGCTCCAGCAAGGGCTTGCCCGTGTAGCGCATCTGCCAGCGCGCGGGCAGGATCCCGTCGTTGCCATAGAGACCTGGGCGGGACAAGGGTGAAAGGTCAGTCGTGAAGTCTAAACAAAAGTAATGCAGGATGGGGCCGCATGGTATCTTTACAGGATTTCCTGTGATTCTGCGAGGCAAGATCATGAACAGTGTGACTTTGGACAGATCCAGGTTTGCACTGCAATCAAGTGGGAACAATGGCTGTATTTTATGCAACCGTTTACACCGATGTATCTAGTATATATTGCAGTTTAACTGAGAACTGGAAAACCTCTACAACACTGATCTAGCTACAGTAGTTGTGCACTTGAAGTCACCCATGGCCATGGGACTCGTGAGCTTTTTCATAAAACCATTAAACAACTCGAGCTGACCACTTATAAGTAAGGGCATTCGCCACCCCTGTCAGGAACCTGCAGTTCTGTCCTCCAACTCAAATTGGTCGACGGAGGAGTTTCTGAAGATACTTGTTAAGCAATCCAGACATTAAAATCTCTAGTAATTATTCCATTACCACAAATGAGGTGTGTATTGCAGTGTAGTAGACTAGTCAGCAGTTGGCGCTGCACACACCACACACGTAATCATACTGATTGATTTGTAAGTAGGCTACTGCTTTCAATTGTGAAAATATGTCTGTTGACACTTCTGAATACTATGCCCATCCTGGAGCAAAGAAATTGCTATGTTGAAATGAGTGGGTGGATATTTTTAAACCGCACCAACTTATAAAACAACAAAAGGAAAATGTTTTTTTGACAGTCTAAAGGCAAAATAAAAATGTAAAGAACAAAATTGTTATTGATGGGGTGCCTTGGTTTTTAAAATTCAGGTAAGGGAGCACAATATTTAACAAGATAATTTGTTGTTTCCTCTTTCATGACTTGTCATAGAGGTGTAAAAACTTGTGCATAAGAGGAAACTCCCCTCTCTGAAACAACGTCAATCTGTACAATTAATATATAATATATTGTAGCGAGCGTGCGCAAGGTGATGTATCAAGAATAACACAGAGTCCAGTAGTAATGCAAAAATGACCATCCGAGTAGCCACTTTATTAAAAGAAACGATAATTCTCCATTCTCCATACACCGCACAGCTACGGATAATATCGGTGGCAAGCATCCGTGTTCCATACACCACACAACTACGGATGATGCCCAAAAACCCTTGCTGATACCTTAGAACAGGGGTGTCAAACTCATTCCATCGAGGGCCGAGTTTGTGCAGGTTTTTGTTGCAACCAATGCACTACTCCAGGTGATTTCAATTAGGTTCCCTCCTTAGTTGAAGAAGTGAGCTAATTAGTGAAATCACCTGGTGTAGTGCATTGGTTGCAACAAAACCTGCACACACTCGGCCCTCGATGGAATGAGTTTGACACCTGTGCCTTAGAAAGACGCGTTTGACCATTAAAACGCCTTCCGTAGTCGTCACAACAATCAGGAGGTAACAGCCAACGTCACACCTGGTTGATGAACACATTTGCCCTGGAACTCGAGGGACTGCACTAATCACTCTGGGCACACTGGTCGTGGTGGTTCTAAACGGGTCTGCTTTCCACCCCCCGCACCAGACGACGAACATTTGGGGACAGAGCCTACAGTGTGGCAGCACCCACCCTCTGGAACTCTCTCCCCATAGAGATTCGCCAAGCCCCAACCCTGGACAGTTTCAAAGCCGCCCTCAAAACTCATCTGTTTTCTAAAACCTTTGTTTAGTTTCTGTGGTTCCGGTGTTGTCTCTGTTCTGTTGTGCTTGTATCTGCTTAAATGTATGTTTTATGTAACTTTTATCTACTCCTCCCACTGTACTGCGACCTTGGGTTTCTTGAAAGGCGCATAACAAATAAAATGTATTATTATTATTATTATTAAACACGAACTCACCACGACCAGCTAGATAACACAATCACAGGGCTACTTAACACACACATAATGGGCTAACAGTACAAGTTTGTAATTACACCGGGGCTACAATATAATATAAACATCGAACAGAAAGTTAGGAAATGTGTGTTTGGTAGATTATTTCTCTGTTGTAACAATAATAATAATAATAATAATATACGCCATTTAGCAGACGCTTTTATCCAAAGCGACTCGCAGTAGTGAATGCATACATTTTCAGTATATCTGGTGCCAGTGGGGGCGCCCTTACACCAACACTCACATTGGCACTTAACTGTATAATGTTCATTTGAGTAATTACCACTAATTATATAAGAAAACAGAGTGCCTACAGCGACCAGGATCAGAAAGGAACGGCAGAGAACCTTCTTGAGAGAGGCGGTGGAAAACGCATTCCCTAATAAGGCCATCTTGTTTAGCTTTGCAGTCTGACAGCTGGAGCATTAGCGAGCAAAGTTAGCTAATAACACGCAGCGAGCGAATGTGCTGGCTAGCAATCTATCGATATTTGGTTTGCTTTTTTCAAACGGTTTAATGCAGACTGCTGGGAAAGCTGGCTATAGTAGCTTGCCATCCTTTTCCATTTTCAAACTGATCTCCAACTGCAAAATAACCTAGTCTCACCTGTAGCTAGACTGTGTGGCATCACCTGTGAGTGATATTGACATTGCTGTAGCTAGTAACTTTAGGAAGTTACTGGTGGCACAATATCTAGTTACCTCACTGATTATAAATCGCTACTCAATGCTCCGTACATGCACCTCGCTTCTAGCTTGGAAGTTAGCAATAGGGTCGCTTACCTGGTATCTGAACGTAAAGGGAAGCAAATGCAAACATGTAAATGACGGACATGCTCCATAAAAACATGTGCCGTGGTAGTCTTACGTCCCCCATTCCCTTGTAAGAGTGATAACAATTCCAGTGTGTACGTTAGTTAGCCAGATAGCAAGTCACTACTGTTTCTTAAGTAATGTGAGCTAGTGAGCGAATTTAAGATTTTAACTTCCGGTGTCGCCGAAGAACAGAAATTTCAAAATAAAAGTGCAAACTGTGTCTATAGGTAAATCGCATTTTAACTAGTTAGACTCCCTCAGTTTCATTGAATGCTCAGACCCTCTACTTAGCGAAACAACTTACACTGAACCCAGATCTGTGTCACAGGAAAGTTTTATGGCCACTTCCTGTGGAGAGCGGCGCCAAAATGGACCGTTTTCACGCACAATAATTGTCCTTGTCTATTATGATAGTTTCGTGACAAGAGATGCTAGCTCACCCATAGCGCAGTAGTGAAAGAGGTTGGTTTAATAAATAAAAATAAATCACCCGCGGGTGTGGTGAGGGTTTGGTTCATTAAGGCCATTCAGATCATCCGTTTTTTCCTGTTTTAATACCTTTACCATAGCGAACTGGCAATTGTGTCATGTCTAATGAACTTGTTACAAGTTATCACACTTGTATTGCAGTGAAAGCAATAGAGTACATTTGTGTGTTCAGTTTGTGTATTTTCACCAAAGCCACGTAGCCTATATTAAAACGTGTTTGTTTGTGCAAGGACAGAGGTCGTCATATCAGAGGCATATAAAAAACCCACCTGTTCAGACTCCACTACCACTGAATTCTGTACATCTAGCCAATTGTCATCAACACTGCCTGCTTGTTTATTCCTTTTTGCATATGTATCCTTTTTTTTACTAACCATTTCCTTACAGGTATGGTACGCAGCTGCCAACAATGATGTCTATCGCTGTATTACTGCACTGATCTCTTGCGCGAACTATGATTGTTCTTATCATGTATTAACGCACATCTTGTAAGTCGCTCTGGATAAGAGCGACTGCTAAATGCTTAAAATGAAATGTAAAATGTGATATCAGATGTCCTCTGGAAGGTGCAGTGTGATTTAATCGTTCAGCTCCTTATTATGTTCACCGTCGGTCTGATAAATAATGCAGGCGAATTTGATCATGTTTTATCGTGTTAGATCCCGGAATCATCCCGAGGCTTTTAGGAAGCAGTCTCCGCTTTGTGTCGGCGGAGACTAAATTAAATCCACAGATCCACAGTAGCGTATCAGATGTCCTCTGGAAGGTGCAGTGTGATTTGTGCTTGGCCCCACTTTGGTATCAGCTCATTCCCAATCTGTGAGATGTTCTCGCTGCTCTTGTTAATTGAAATCTCCATTGATGTGAGTTCATGCTGTTTTGGCTGCATGCAAGATGACAGCAGGTGGAGCTATCGAGATGTTCTCTCTCCTTCTCGCTTTGAAGTGCCCAGCCAAGCCGGAGCGAGGGCAGCCTTAAAGTTTAAAACAGACTTCAGTTCCTTCAGACAGGCAGTGCTATTCTCATCTAGTGAACAATTCAGTCAGTGGAATTTACCATGAGCTATTTACCATAAGCATGAATCCCTTAAAATGCAAACAAAGGTGATTTCAAATGCGGCAGAGTAGTATAATGGTTAGGGAACTGGGCTTGTAACTCAAAGGTTGCAGGTTCGATTCCCAGGTGGGGGCACTGCTGTTGTACCCTTGAGTAAGGTACTTAACCTGAATTGCTTCAGTAAATATCCAGCTGTACAAATGGATTGTATGTAAAATAAATGTAAATTGTAAGTTACTCTGGATAAAAGCATTTGCTAAATTGTTAAATTATTAATGTAAATGTAACAAATGTGCAAACAGTGGTTCTGTGTGGCTCAGGTAGAAGATGGTACAGACAATGCTTAGGTTGTGGGTTTGATTCCCATTGGGACCACATATACTGAATGTTGCTTTGGATAAAAGTGTGCTAAATGGTTTATGTGTAGCGGATGGGCTCTGGTACGTGAGCGCCCGCTGCAGAGTGACGTGGATAAGAGTGTGATTAGTTCCCGGAGTTAGCGACTTGAGTCTTTAGCTCAGCGAGCTAGATCGCTCTCTTGTCGCATCAGAGATCCTCAGTTCGAAACTCGCTGCGGGCAGAACCAGCCAACAGTTACATATGTACAAATACAAGATGGCTCAGTGGCCAGTTTTACTGTACTGTTTTTAAAGGCTTTGACAGGCTGTGGGAATGTGACTGTGTATAGCAGTAAATAGCATGACTGCTGGCCTGTTTACTGTTTTCTCACTTTCTACCACAGTATTTTTTGCTGGGTTGAGTTGGGTTGTGTTTCTAAGAATGTGAGAACATTCCCCCCCCCCGCAATTTGCACCATATTTGATGTCATTGCCATGTGTGGTCCCCCAGGGTGCAGTACATGGTGTCCCTGATCAGGCCCGTTTGGTTGGGTTGCATTTGGTTTCCTGTGACTCATGCAGTGCTTAATTTATGCCGGGGCTAGCCAAATGCCAAGAATCCAATTTTGGCAAATGTCTTACTCAGAATCAGAGCCCCGGGCTCATAAATATCTAAAGTGTGACAACAACGCATATTTTAAACTGGTATTAAACAACGTTGCGTCCAGTGAACATTACAAGAGTAGGTGCGTGAGGCTGTGAGACAATCAGAGCCTAATATGTAAATAGATACACACACACGCACACACACACACAGATCTACGTATTTGCGTGTGGTTGGGGGAGGCGAGTTGAGCCCCGGCATCTCTTATTTTACAAATTAAGCACTGGCCTCATCTGTAGCGGAGGTGAAACCTGGCCACAGGTTATAAGTGTCAAAGGAACAAAGGAACCCAGTGCAAAGGCCTCTGTGGGTGTGAGAGAGCGATCACGAGGAGACATTTCCACTGAGATCAGACTCAAGACAAGAGACACAGTGTGCAGGATGCAGCGTGCAGACAATTTGAGTTTAATTGTGGCTTTGAGACTGGCCCTTGCCTCTGTTCATCTGCCAAAGCCTCATTATCGAAAGAAAGTCTACCTCTATCCACACTGAAAAAAACACAATTTCATACTATAAATGAAAGTGAAAGTGGCTAACTGGACATGTTTGGACGTGAAAACCCCATCAGTGCACAAGAAAAATCAAGGAGCAATTTAGTGTAATTACTCGCACTCTTGGATATCCTGGAGCGGCTCCACAGTGAACACACTGGTCTTCACGGGACATGGCAGATCACTGGGAGAGGACGCTTCAATGAGAGCACGCCATCGCAGCACACATTCAGTTCAAATCCCTGGTGCTGGCTTATCAAGCAGCTAGAGGAACTGCTCCCCCTTATCTCCAGACACTCAGCACAGCCTACACCCCAGCCAGACCCCTCCTCTATCACACCCTACACCTCAGCCAGACCCCTCCGCTCCACCTCCTCTGGCAAACTGACTGCCCCATCTCTCCAGGGCACCTGGCAGCCGCTCCTCGCGGTCTCGCCTCTTCTCTTGCCTAATCACTTGTGATCTTCCCCAAGAGACTCCTTTTCAAACTCCACTACCACTGAATTCTGTATATCTAGCCAATTGTTATCACCACTGCCTACATGTTTATTACTGCTTTTTGTATATGTATACTTGTTTAAAACTTCCTCAAATTTCTTTCAAATCATTTTACTAACCTTTTCCTTCCCAGTGTGACAGGTATGGTGTGCAGCTGCCAACAATGATGTATTACTGCACTGATCTCTTGTGCAAACTATGATTGATCATAACATGTATTGACGCACATCAGTGCATCAGTATTTAATAAAAAATAAAAAAGGGATAGAATGTAACAACTTTTATCCTTAAGTAATAATAATGCATGAAGTCCCTGGTTTGATAAAGGTCTTGTTATGACAGTTACTATAATGCGTTATGGAACCAGGATTATAACCTTTTGACACCTCATGCATAAGGCCATATTCCTGCACTTATAAACGTATATGAATATCTCATCTCATCTTCAGCCGCTTATTCCTGGTCAGGGTCGCGGGGGGGCTGGAGCCTATCCCAGCATGTATGGGGGCGAGAGGCAGGAATACACCCTGGACAGGTCGCCAATCCATCGCAGGGCACTACATACACCATTCACTCACACACTCATACCTACAGGGCAATTTAGACTCTCCAATTAGCCTAACGTGCATGTCTTTGGACTGTGGGAGGAAACCGGAGTACCCGGAGGAAACCCACGCGGACACGGGGAGAACATGCAAACTCCACACAGAAAGGCCCCCGGCCGGGATTCGAACCCGGGACCTTGTTGCTGTGAGGCGACAGTGCTATCCACTGCACCACCGTGCCGCCCTTATATGAATATCTATGTATGACAAATGCTGTGGCCCCTTATGTCATGCATATAAAGGCTTTATAAATGCTACATAACCACAACCTTATGTAAAGTGTTAGCATTTATTTACATATCACAAATAAAATGTAAACAAGCAACTGTGGAATGTGAAAATGGCCACTGCTCTCAATGTGGTCACCATGCGGACTTCACATCATACGCATTCAGTAAGAAATGTAATGTGCTTTGCAACTATAGTGTGCACTTTCGGTTAAAACTGTTTTCCTGGTCGGGAGTGCCACTAGGGGGCGGCAATTGGCTGTCCGTCCCAGGGAAGTGGAAGGGAAGGTGATGCGGATTCGCTGTGTATAGGAGTGGTCGGCTTGGCGGGTTCCGGTTCGTAGGAGGCGGTGCCCAGCCGCATGTCACTGCCGGTATCAGGACTACGGCAGCGAAATCATAAAATATATGAGTGAGTGGGATAATTGTCGTAAAAAATAGAGGCTTTTGAATGGTGTCACTTCCTCTTCATGAAAAAGAAGCAAGTCTATTGTTTATTTTTTTTGTTTAAAAAAAAAAATTGTTTCTGATTTTATCCCATTTTTTTCCCAATTTGGTAGCCAATTAGACCCGCTATTTTTACGTCAATCCCCCCCTAGTAATGTGAGTTCGCTGCCGTAGTCCTGTGACCGGTAGTGACGAAAAGTGGCGTCTCTTACGAGGCGGCACCAGGGCCGTCGACCGTAACCCGGTACTACAGAGCCACTATACGCAGCGAACGCCACGTCGGCTCCCCTCCCCCTCCCTGGGGCGGACAGCCAATCGCCGCCCCCTGGTGGCACTCCCGGCCAGAGCCGACACTTGGCGAGACGGGGAATTGAACCCCGGTCTCCGTGGCCAGCATCGGACGTTGTAACCACTGGACCACGCGGGAGGCCAAGTCTATTGTTTTTAAAGGGAAAACTCGCTTGTGTGACGGGGGTTGAAAATATACCCAGGGATGCGATTAAATAATACAATTTATTACCAAAATGTATGTTTGGTTATTTTTAAACTATCTCCTGTAAATGAGGACATATAGATGGTTATGACAATAGTGAAGGTTTGGTATTATTCCAACATTTATTCAGTATTGTTTCAGGTGCAAATATCATGATGGTCAATAGTCTAATAAAAAACTGTAAATTTTGAATGCCATTTTATTTAACATTTGAATATTAAATTAATAAGTTAAGGTTTCCAAAACAAATTTTGGCAGGTGTTTTATGCCTGACACCCCTAACAAATTATTGCGGACATAAACGGTACGCAATTCGTGGAATGTCTGTTCTACATACATCATGGTTTTACTGTTGTACTGATTTTTGGCCTCCATCTCCTATACTTAATTTATTTGACTTATCTTTTCATGCAATGGTTTGCTTTTGGTGTCCTGTAAGAAGTATTACATACTTATCTTTACTACAAAGCTTATTTTTTCTTGCTGTTCATCCTTGTTCACCACCAATCCTAAGCAGATAGCCTGTGCATGGAGTCTCACCATGCACACTGTCTGCCACACTGATGGAACTTGACTCTGTTGAGGGCCATAGTCCCCACTGCAGGAAGCAATGGAATGGCTAACCTAAACTACCTGAACCTGAACTATATAGATATAGAAGCTCTTGAAAAAGTTAACATAAGTGGCAACTAAATTGGTACTTTGTGAGGGTTGGTGGTGATAGGCGCCACTCGCAGAAACCCTAGGGGATCAAAAAGTTAGACTGAACCAGTCTAACCACTAGCTCTGCAAAACAGAGAAATTGGGGAAGACAATAACCAGGGAGGAACGGAAAATCTCACCCAACGGGTGGCTACTCCTAGTGTCTGAAAACACAAAGGCTATGATAGCCAAACGAACAAGTTTGTAACCTGAACCAGTCGAACAACTGAACAAAAGCAACCTGAGTCAAAGCTCCGACTAGCGGGCAAGGTTCTTTATTATAGGTACAACTAAATAAGTTTGTATGTTTAAGACACGAGTTTCCCAAAACAATAAAGGCTAGGAGAGCCGAGAGAACATGATTGTAACCCGGAAACAGACCAACAGACTGAACAACAGGAACCCGAACGAAAAGCGCTTAATAGCGAGCAGGGTTCTTATTGTAGGTACAATTACACATGTTCTTTTGTTTACATAACACCCAAAAGTTCCGAGCGTCCGAAAACGCGAAAAGCTAGGAGAGCCACAGAACCATATTGTAACCCGAAACAGTCGAAGTAACTGAACAAACGAAACCTAACAAAAAGCTCATAACTAACGAGCAAGGTTTCTAATGAAGGTACAATTTAAATAAGTATTATGGAAATACCTGAACCAAAAGTTCGCGGAAGGGCTGAAGGGAAGCGGAAACGCGGAAGGGCTAGGAGAGCCCACAGAATAACATGGTAAGACCTGACCCACAAGTTCTGAACGTCCGAAAACCCGAAACGGTTAAGGGGGACCGACAGAAAAGCAGGGTAAAACCTATACCAAGAGTTCTGAGCGTCCGAAAACACGGAGGGGCTCTGAACACAGAACCCTAACTAAAGCTCCTAACCACGAGCAAAGATTCTAATGAAGATACAAATAAATGGTTATGAAAAGTTCTGAGCGTCCGAAAACGCAGGGGGGCTAGGAGAGCCACCAGAACCATATTGTAACTAGAAAACCAGTCGAATCGACTGAACACCGAAACCTAACTAACGCTCCTAACCACGAGCAAAGTTTCTAATGTAGATACAAAATAAATGGTTATAAGACCTTAACCCAAATCTCAGTATGTCCAAAACGTGAAAGGCTGAGAGAGCCAAAAGAACCAGTAGAAACCCAAAAAACAGTCGAACCGAATGTTAAGACCTGACCCAAAAGTTCTGAACGTCCAAAAACGCGAAAAGGCTAGGAGAGCCAACAGAACAATCTGGTAACCTAAAACAGTCGAACTGGCTGAACAAAACGAAACCAAATGAAAAGCGCTTAATAGCGAACAAGGTTTCTATTTGAAGGAAACTAAGTAAGTTCTTTCGTTAGGACCCCGAGTTTTCCCCAAAACGTAAAAGGCTAGGAGAGCCAAAGAAAAAGTTGTAACCCGTAAACAGTCGAACCGAACTGAACAAAACAACCACATGAAAACTCCCATTAGAGAGCATGGTCTACATTTGTAGGTAACAACTAAATAATTTCTTTCGTTTAGAAGGGGTGAATGGAGATGGTCATTTCTACCGAAAGTCTTTGTGTGCGTGTTTAAAAAGACACACTACCTTACCGGCTAAAAATCGTAAAGATGGCTTACGATTTCGCCCCGATCAGAAACCCAGGTGCGGTTTAAATAGGGAGATAATTGAACATTAGTTCCAGCTGTGCGCCTCCCAAAGGGAAGGCGCAACACCCCCACCTGGTGGTGAATCTGGGGAACAACCGTGACATACTTGGTATGAAAGGTATCTATAAACAAATAAACCATTTACTATTGTGTACAATACAGCCTCTAAATGGTTCATTGTACTAATTATATATATTTGGATATTTATTATAGATATTTGGAGCTGAAATTCTAATATTTTAATTAATCTTGAAGCCAATGAAGTTGAAAAAACATTGCTGGGGAAATTGATTACTTTGAAAATTATTGCATCATTGGCTTGCAGATAAGCTAAAATGGTTTTTATTTCAACCCATATGAGACCATATGAGATTAATCAAAGGTAGTTTGGGATGATTTTGTCATCTATTTATGTGTGTGAGATATTTGTTCATTGTCTTCCATTATATTTGTCATTTGGTAGCTCATGGCTCACACTGAAAGGCAAGAATTTTAACTACAATACTATCTGGACAGATGGGCAACAACCAAAATGTAAATGTAAAGGGGTGTGAGATAAGAATGAGAATAATCTGACATCATTACTCTATCCGACCCTCAGCACCAGTTATTAAAAACTCATTGTATGCTTCATTAAGATTCCCAACTTTTGTGCACGACACATTCAGGCCCTGGAAAGGCCTTCCGGTAACCAGATTTAAGGCCCTCACTCCATCAAAATGATTAGGAGAAGAAGAAAAAAAAATTAAGGCATTAGGCCTCCCTTGACTGGCTTTTCTTTTCCTTGTTTGCCATATGTGATTAGAGAGAGAGTGATGGAAGTCTAAAGACCAGATTTACTAAAGAACTGTGGTAAAGGCCCACATCTGGTATTCAAGGATCAAAGATCAATTGCTTATCGCTATTGTTAAAGATTGCTTATCGCTATTGTTAAAGATTGCTTATCGCTATTGTTAAAGATTGCTTATCGCTATTGTTAAAGATTGCTTATCGCTATTGTTAAATATTGCTTATCGCTATTGTTATCAATTGCTTGCAGGATACAAAGCAGGTTGCTAGGCAGTTGCATATTATATTGTTCGGATCAATTTGTTTTTGTTGATTCAGATTTCATGAACAAGGCTGTCTAAAGCGCACAATGATGATGAATTTCAGCCTCTAAGACATTTTGGGGATAAATCTAACTTTCCAGTAGTGCTAGAGGTTTGTACTGAGATAAATATCTTAGGATATTGTGGAAGGCGTTGGTCTCGGCCGCGGAATTGAGGCGTTTAGCAGCCACGCCTACTGGCAGAGCAGCCAGAGCACACACCTGTCCTGTGTCTGACAATTACACCTGTGTGCTTAAAACTGCTCCGCTCTCTAATTACACCTGTGTGCTTAAAACTGCTCCGCTCTCTAATTACACCTGTGTGCTTAAAACTGCTCTGCTCTCTTCAGAAGGGGGCTGGAACCAGGAAGCAGAAGGCTAGCAAAAGCGAGGGTATTACCTGAAGCAGCTGAAAAGTTGCGAAGATTGTGCATTTGTTCAATGTTAAATGTTTGTTCAATGTTAAATGTTTGCTTGGCCTTCGGCAAACATTTAACAAACACACGACCTTCGCAACTTTTCAGCTGCTTCAGGAAATACCCTCGCTTTTGCTAGCCTTCTGCTAGTTTGTTGTTTTCCCCCGAAAGCTTTGCAGCAAGTAGGGTGAAGATTTTGTGTGTTTTGTGTTTGTTTCATTTAACCTTCTCTCCCACGGTGTCTCTATTCCGTGTCTGGGAGAGAGACGGACAGAAGATCCGGTCCGGAGACCGTTAAATCCACTCCGTGTATCATCTGCTGCTCTGCTCACATCCGCGGATTATCACGTGGCGTGTGACCAATATCAGTGAAGGTAGAAGGAGGTAGAATAACTTAGGATAGGAGTGTTTCATAAAGCATGAATGGGTGAAGAGTGAATGATAATCAAGAACTATGGGGTGAGGGATTGGTGTAGTGTGTGAAGGTGAGGGCAACCAGGCAATGCACTTCAGCCACATTTGTATTTGTACAATTTCTACAATTGCTTAATTAATACTGCAAATGTATCATGCTGCAATAAATCTGTCCTCCAAAGAGGGGAGGTGGTGGGATTAATAGGAAGGGAAAAAAAACGAAGCCAAAAATGAACTGTATCTCTGACTTCCTGGGATTCAAACCTGCAACCCTCTGCTTGCCGGCCCATGTCGCTAGCCAATGAGCCACTGCTGCCCCTGCTGAAAAGCAGATCTCCCTTGTTTTGCCATTTTCTACTTATCTTAATCTCCTTTATTCTCTTGGGATGGGGTCTACTGTTTTTCTGCCTGGTTTTAATAACAGCATAACTAAGTTACCCAGTCAGTAAATTTTTACGAAATATCTCTGCCCCCTACACAATGTTGGGCACATACACTACTGTGCAAAAGTCTTAGGCCACTCTGAAAAATTCAAATTAAAGCCATTTATCTGAGCAGTAAGTGCTCATTTGATCGAAAAAGCACTATATAACATCGACACACAGAAATATGAATACAATGAAAAGTAACAAAAGGTCTTGTGTTTTTAAAACAGGTCAGTATTTTGTGTGGCCTCCCTTAGAATGCAAAACTGAAGGAATTCGCTTTGGTCTACAGACTGTAGTGTAATTTTTTCAAACAATCCTGTGGTAAATTCTTCCAAGCTTTTTGCAGGATTTGCCATAACTCTTCTTTTGACTTTGCTGATTTTTGTTATTCTCCCTGTCCAAGTGATCCCACACAGCTTCAGTTATACTGCGGTTGGAGCTCTGAGGTGGGGTGTACTTTGGTGCCCATTGACTCTGCCAGATGCTGAGCAAGCACTTCACTGGATTTTGTCCTTTTGTCCCTCAAGGAAGTGACCTTAAAGCACTGTTGAAACAGATAGGTTTGCTGGATATCATTTTTTCAATTTGGTATTGTAGGAACGGAAATAAATCTTTATTTAATCTTAAAATAATTGCAATTATGTAGGTAGTACTGAAAATACATTTGACTTTGACCTTTCAAATGTATTTTCGGAACATAGTCATACAGTATAAATATATATATATATATTTAAATTTGTTTCAGATTTTTTCCCCGCTTTTCCTCCCAATTTCGTAGCCAATTGTACCCTCTATCTCTTTCAATTCGCCCTTCTCCACAAGCTGCAGACAGGCATCAATGTACATCTCGCTAACTCTTTTTCTGACATACTGGCGTCTTTGTGAACCAAAAATGTCAAATTCGGACTCATCGCTCCAGAAGACTTTCTGCCACTGGTTGTCGCTCCATGCTTTATGGTCTTTCACATATTGCAATCTCTTCTGCTTGTTACCTTTCCGCAAGAATGGTTTCTTAGCTGCATCACGCCCTACATGACCATTTCTTGTCATAATGTCATAGTGGTAATATGGATGCTGTCTACAAGAAGGGACAGAGCCGCCTCTACTTCCTAAGGAGGCTCAGGTCCTTCGATGTGTGCAGGACCATGCTCAACATGTTCTACCAGTCTGTGGTGGCGAGCGTCATCTTCTTCGCGGTGGTGTGCTGGGGTAAAGGCATCAAGGCGGCAGATGTGAACAGACTGGACAAGCTGATCAAGAAGGCGGCGTCGGTGATGGGGATTGGACTGGACTCACTGACAATCATCACAGAGAGACGGATTTTGACCAAACTCGGAAAAATCATGGCCAACAAGACACACCCGCTGAACGCCACCCTGGTCAAGCAGAAGAGCTCATTCAGTGGTAGATTGACACTCCCAAGCTGTTCAACGGAACGCTTCCGAAAAACCTTCATTCCCACTGCCATTAGATTGTATAATGCAGCTAAACTCGACTGGAGGAGTGAAATGGATCTGATTGACATTGGGGGGGCGGGTCTAACACCGGTGGTACCCAGAGCACCCAAAATTCCTAGAATTCCCAGAAAATGAACATTGGTGGGTTAGAGACTGCTGCTTTAGACTATAGACTATCACTACATTTCCGTTGCAATTTGCATTTTGCACTACCTGCTCTCAACTCTGTAACTTATTTAACTTATTTATCTTATTTAGCCTGCTGTTAGGGTACACTATCTGTTTGTTCATAATATTGTGTACTTAAACCTAGCTCCATACTGCACTATCTGTATTAGGTTAGGTCTTATACCCGTAATTTTGCACTATTTTGTCTTCTTCTTTGCACAGTAGGACTCGTGCCCAGAACCCTGACCGAGTCAGAGGGATGTTCCGATAACAGAAGTAACACTGTTGTATATAAATGTATATAGGCGCCGTTGTGTTAACATATGTTGCCTTATTGGTGATTATGTCTGTATTGTCTATGTGTATACTGGAGCTTTGTGTGTGACACAGAATTTCCCCAATGGGGATAAATAAAGTTGATCTTATCTTATCTTATCTTATCTTATCTTATCTTGTAAGACTTCTTCTCACGGTCGAAGCGTGTACTTTGGTGCCAGATGACTCTGCCAGATACTGAGCAAGCGCTTCACTGGATTTCCTTCTGTTCCCCAAGGAAGTGACCTTTAAGTACTGTTCATCAGA
Source organism: Aldrovandia affinis (assembly GCA_029706075.1). Classification (NCBI taxonomy): domain Eukaryota; kingdom Metazoa; phylum Chordata; class Actinopteri; order Notacanthiformes; family Halosauridae; genus Aldrovandia; species Aldrovandia affinis. Next base: position 291,840 of record JAINUG010000212.1, read on the forward strand.
GGCAGGCAGCTTTTTGGGCCTTCCACTGCGTTTTCTGTCTTAAACTTGCCCAGTTTCTTCACATGTTTTTATGACAGCTTAAACATCTTGAAAATCTGGTTAAGCAGGCTATTGCTCGCTGAGAATTGTCTTGTTGATGCAAAACTATGATTTTATCTCTGTCAAACTGTGTTAGTTTAGCCATTTCCAAACCTCATCGAGGCATTCCAGCCATTCCATGCATTTGTTCAATTCCACCATCAGCACACCTGGTTCAGCTAATCAACATCGCATTAAGTTGAATCAGGTGTGCTGGTGGTGGAATTTAACAAATGCACGGAATGGCTGGAGTGCCTCGAGGAGAGGTTTGGGAACTAAACCTGTGTTCTTCTAGCCATCTCACAACATATCAATAACTTTTTGGATATTCTTGGCCTCACCCCACAACACCTCCAGCTTGCTCTGTTTGTTGTATCTATGCGCTCTTGCTGGCACAATGGGGTCAGTGTCTATGATTTACTGAACAGTGCGCTGTTAAACAGGCCTTCATGGCTTAATCCGCTGTTAAATAAACATATGGTTATGACAGTTGGTTAGGACTGAGCCCACTCAAATTCAAATTTTTGACACAATCCACTTGCCAAATGCTGAGGCAGAGTTTCATTATGGTTGCTCCACTGCAGTAGTAGAGTTCAGGAACAATGCAAATCTTATTAACCATTGTGAAATAGATAGGTTTGCTGGATATCATTTTTTCAATTTGGTATTGTAGGAACGGAAATAAATCTTTATTTAATCTTTACATTTTTGCAATTATGTAGGTAGTAGTGAAAATACATTTGACTTCAAATGTATTTTCGGAACATAGTCATACAGTATATATGTATATATATATATCTATATATATATATATAAATTTGTTTCAGATTGGGAGAAAAACGGGGAAAAAATCTGAAATAAATGTTAAAAAAAATATATATATATATATATATATATTTAAACTGTATGACTATGATTATGTACCCTCTATGATTGTACCCTCTATTTCTTTAGAGTCGCCCTCCCCCACGAGCCCATTTTCCGTCACTACGGGGCAAGCTCATACCAGGAGGCCGGCAATGATCTGCCTCCTCCCAGACGGAACTCGCCCACCTACAGGGATGCCCTTCCCTCCTCTGTGAGTTCGTGCTGGCTCTCCCACCCCCCTCCCCCCTGGGGCGGACGGCTAATCGCCACCCCCAATCAGGGCTCCTGGCCAGAGCCGGACTGGCGCAGCCAGGTTTCGCACCGTGGCTGCAGTGGGCTGGCAGTGTAGTGTAATGGTTAGGGAGCTGGGCTTGTAACTCAGAAGTTGCAGGTTCAATTCCCAGGTGGAGCACTGCTGTTGTACCCTTGAGCAAGGTACTTAACCTGAATTGCTTCAGTAAAATATCCAGCTGTATAAATGGATTGTATGTAAAGAAATGTAAACAGTGTAAGTCGCTCTGGATAAGAGCGTCTGCTAAATACCTAAAAATGTAAATGTAAAATGGGCAACTTTCAATCTGGGCGAATGCTTTGACCGTTACTCCACCCGAGGCCCCCCATACAGTATGTTTTACCTTGGAAATATTATATTGATGATGTGCTCATGATTTGGCACAATCCCTCAATGATGTTGAAATAATGCATCTTCCATATTAAAAATCTGGTTCCTTCCGTTAAGTTTAACACAGAAAGTAGTAACAACGATGCAATCTGGTGCCCTGTATTTGCAAGTAAAAGTCTGCTTGCAAATACAGGATACTGAAATACTATATGTGTACCTACAATGCTGAACTCCAATTGGAACCAGGTGTTGTGGTCAGATGAGACCAAAATTGAGGTTTTTGGCCATGCACACCAGCGGTGGGTTTTTGCATCAGAAGAAGGACGCATAGTTGAAAAGAACCTATACTTACGGTGAGATATGGTGGTGGATCTTTGATGTTATGGGGTTGTTTTGCATCTACTGGTCCTTGTCAAGGTCTATGTCATGAACTCCAGCAAGTACCAAGACCTTTTGGCCAAAAACCTGGTTCCCTGGTTTGGCAGCGTTTATACATTTCCTACATAGTATTACTGCAGTGCAGTTCTCAGGAAAGGGATTAGCACAGCCCAGGCAAGATTGAATACACCCAATCACAGAGAGGATCTCCAGTGCTATTATACATACAGCAACCGTGAGGCAAGATTGAAAATTATTTTTTTGAGATGTATTTTCACTCTGTAATTAAATACTTTTTTATTTTTATTTTTTAATCACAGCCAATTAGAGGATCTCCAGTGCTATTATACATACATGTACAGCTGGAAAACAACAACAACAACAACCGTGATTTGTGGGAAAAGAGAATACGTTTCAGAAAATTATTTTTTTGAGATGTATTTTCACTCTGTAAATAAATACTTTTTGTTCGATTAGTCTTGCCTTGGGTGAATCTGTCTCACTGCCAATCTGATGGCCATGCCTTCCCCAATTTTTTAAACAAAATTATGGGGCAATGTGAAATGTAACTACACCGCTGAATGTTTCACTTCTGGTTCAGAAGCTATTGCCATGGAGACCACTGCAGCACACCACAGCTGGCACTGGGCTGTATTTAAACCACAATGCGACTACCTTTAAATATTAAAACAACCTGCCACACAGATGGAGAATGGGCGGGGCACCACTCACACACAGACACTCTCTTCCTGTTTTTAGTTCACACTCTGTCAGGCACCACATAAAACCTTCATGATTGTATACTGGTTTCAAACTTCCTCTAAAAAAAATAGATATATATATTTCACTAACCTTTTCCTTCCTGGTGTTACAGGTATGGTGTGCAGCTGCCAACAATGATGTCTATCGCTGTACTACTGCACTGATCTCTTGCGCAAACTATGATTGATCTTACCATGTATTAATGCACATCTTGTGAGTCGCTCTGGATAAGAGCGTCTGCTAAATGCTTAAAATGTAAAAATGTAAATGTAACTTCATGTTAAAGGAAACACGAGTGCCTGAGACGGTGTTTTCCACCAAAACACTAAATGATGGAATTTTTTGTGGAAGAATGATATTGCTTCCCTCCAGTAGAGTTACAGACACTTGTAGAATCTACGCCAAGGTGCACTGAAGCTGTTCTGGTGGGTTGTAGTGTGCCAACCCCCTATTAAGATGCTTTATGTTGGGGTTTCCTTTATTTTGGCAGTTACCTGTATGTGTGTTCATCTGGCCAACTTCTTTGCCAACGTTTTAATCTAGGCAGGTCACATGCTGCAGGTCAGCTGTAATACAGTGAGTTTTGACAGAGTTAAGTTTTGATGTCTAAAAACTGGACAATGGGTGACCACGACTTCACTGAAGTCCACGCCAATGTAAGGCGACGTCTTTCCAGACATTTTACTGAGGACACCTTATCGGAAATGCAAACAGAAAAAAAAACTATTTCAGTCAAGTGCATCTTCCAAAATGTTGCATTTACATAAAATATGCTACAAAGATACCCACAATTCATCAAAAAACATGAATCTCCATACAGTATATCGACATTGACAACAAGCGTGCCTGTACGGGTATTTAAAATATACCACTAATAGAGAGTGAAGAACATCCAGTACTGCATCAAGCCTGGACTTGAATAGCCCAAGTGTTTCTGCCTTAACTACATGAACCACTATACTGTGAACCAAACCTGAGTGAACGAACCTTTTCTGGTGATTCTGTATGGCTCAGTAGGTAAAGCACGGCGCTGACAACGCTTAGGTTGTGGGTTCGATTCCCATTGGGGCCACATATACTGAAAAATGTGTGCATTCACTACTGTAAGTCGCTTTGGATAAAATGGCATATATTATTCTGGCAGAGTACCCTTGCCGTACAAGATGGTGGATTTCCATAGCAACTTTGACTTCTCCAGTGCTTTTAGCACCATCCGGCCCCTTCGGCTTGCAGATAAGCTCTCAGCCATGCAGGTAGACCAAGACCTGGTGGCCTGGATTACAGACTACCTTACGGATAGGCCTCAATACGTCCGGCTGCAGGGCAGCCTGTCGGAGGTGGTGACGACAGTACAACAGTGTCACCTTTCCTGTTTACCCTCTACTGTACACCACTGACTTTAGCCACAACTCTGGAGCATGTCACCTCCAGAAGTTCTCGGATGACTCCACCATCGTGAGCTGCATCAGCGAGGACGATGAGGAGGAGTACAGAGGTGTGGTTAGGAGCTTTGTCAGTTGGGCAGAGGAGAACCACCTCCAGCTCAACACTGGCAAGACCAAGGAGCTGGTAGTGGACTTCTGACGGAGCAGGAAGCCCCCGAGGGGCCCCCCAACCCCCATCACCATCAAGGGGGAGGAAGTTGAGATGGCAAACTCATGCAAGTTCCTGGGAGTGCACCTGAACAAGAGGCTGGACTGGACGGACAACACGGAGGCCCTCTATAAGAAAGGACAGAGCAGACTGTACTTCCTTAGGAGGCTCAGGTCCTTCGATGTGTGCAGCAGGCTGCTGAGGATGTTCTACCAGTGCGTGGGAGTCAGCGCACTGTTCTATGCCGTGGCCTGCTGGGGTAGCAGCGACAAACTCAACAAGCTGGTGAGGAAGGCTAGCTCTGTTGTTGGCAAAAAACTGGACAACCTGGAGGCAGTGGTGGAGAGGAGGATGAGAGACAAACTGTTGACCATCCTGAATAACCCCTCCCACCCCCTCTATGATGAGCTGAGACAGATGGAGAGCACCTTCAGCCACAGGCTCATCCAATTCACGTGCAGAACGGAGCAGTTCAAGCGCTCCTTTGTACCAGCAGCCATCAAACTGTACAACAATAAACGTTGAACACTCTCACTCTCTACTGCTGTACCTACCCTACATTCTTTGCACATCTCACTGTTGCCCCGATTGCTACTTGATCTCATATTTGTTTTCTTAGTACTTCAGTACACTGGTATGCGCTGTCTATCTGGTGGCACTACCTCCAGTATGATCGCTGCTAGGTTGTTTTGTTATTTTTATTTTATTTTTTTAATTCTTGTATTTTAGCATCTGGTATTTCAATACACTATGATGTTCTGTATGTCTGTATAGCTGCTAGGTTTTTACTCTGGTTTTTAAATATATTTATCTTGTATTTATTATTCAGTATACTGTGATGTCCTGTATGTCTTGTGTGTTCTTTCACTGTCTCCTGTATCATTGCTGCTGTGACAAACCAAATTTGACAAACAAAACAGACACCCAGAGAGACACACTTGCTTTCCAGTCTGAACAAACACAGAATACCAAACAGTAGGCTAACACAACAAATTGCAGTTGGAACATTCATTTGTTAATTAATTAAACCGGAATCTCTAAACCGGAATATAAGAATGTTTTTAGGATAAGAGGGGAAATGATATAATGAGATGACAAGCTGCGATATCAGTGACGCACTTTGTGTCAATCGGGTTCTAAGTGTTAAATTGAGCGATATAATTATTTCAACAAGCAAAAACAAACAAAAACAAAACGGGTCATCTCTTAATGATTGTAAATAGTGGTAATTTAAAATGTGCTCGACTAAGCCAGAGAATGTAAGCTAGGTTGGCGACAGCTCTGATATCCTGTATTTTCCTTCCCACCAAATTAAAAAAACAAACACGCTCAGTAGGCCTACCGTAAATGCAGATTTTTATTTGTATATTTGTATATTTTAACAGCAAAGCGTTGCTTTTGGCAAACAGACCGTGGTGTCACCTAAGAGACCCGTTTAGGTACTTGAGTGCAATCACGCTGAGCTTCCAATTTCTTGAGCTGCGGTAATTGACACATAAAAAGACACAGGTACAGAATCACACTATAGTCTTGAAAACAACTTTTAATGAATCCTGAAAGGCAAAGAAACACTCTCTCAACAAAACTTGGCATAAACAGTGCTTGTCAAACACATCCGATTTCACAGTAAATCAGAAAAAAAACGATCTAACAGCAAACCAATCTAAATTGTAAACTGAGATATCTAAAACTGTCTTAAACCAATTTAATCCAATTTGCTCTAAAGCATATGGCTTAAAATGTGACATTTGTTGGACAAAACTAGTTTTAGGTTTATGCTTTATCTTTAAGACCACAGGTGAGACTACTGGCACTCTAAAAAGAATGAATAAAGAGGTTTTTTCCAATACAGATGCATGAAATAATTCAACAGGGAAAAGAATATATCTTGTAAAACTTTCACATACAGGGATGCACTCTACAGTGTTCACAAGTGTCATACCTATTCTCCAATGGTCAGTTAAGAGGGTTTTAATAAAACCTAGTGCATTGTTTTAGTTCACTTTTTACCTCAATGTAAACTATGTGTTTTAAGATAAACAACCAAGGCTACGATTTCAAAATCCCTATCTTTGAAAAATAAACCTTCTCATCTTTGCTCCAAAAGCCACCATTTCACTCTCCTACACTCATTTCAACAGTCTGTGTCACGTGACCCATTCTAACAGATATCTAATAGATATTCTCTGAAAATACTTTAATAATATAAACATACAATATTCTAAATATTCTTAAAGTATTATGTTGAAAATGTTACCCGTTATTAAAGTATAAAATCATATTCATATCAACAAACATATTCAAAAGTTTGGACCCCTGGAAACGATAAGAACAGTATTTTGTTGGGGTGCAAAAAAAAGAAGAAAAGGCCAGCCTTATTCTCACCAAATCAATATGGCTTTCCCCTTAGCTTCTAAATATCTTGCCTTTGAGGACAATACATGGCACTCAAACTTTTTTTTCAGTCAGAAACAAATTTTCTCCCAATTTATTAGCCAATTAGACCCTCTATTTTCCATGTCAATCCCCCCCCCCTCATATTGTGAGTTCGCTGCCGTATCGACCGGCAGTGACATGGGCGAAGTATCGTCTCCTCCGAGACGACACTCGCCAAGCTGTCGACCGTAACTCCAGAGCCACTCCTGTGAGCAGCGAACGTCCTGTCAGCTTCCCTCCCCCCTCCCTGGGGCGGACAGCCAATCACCGCCCCCTGGTGGCACTCCCGGCCAGAACCGACTCTGGCGCGGCCGGTGGAATCTAACCCTGATCGCAGCGGCCAGCGTCGAATGTTGTAACCGCTAGACCACCCGGGAGGCCCATTCAACCTTTTTTCGACAGGTGAAATTACACATGAAAACATGACACAAAAAAAAAGGTTTGTCAGCGGTGTTCTGTTCTGCAGGCAGACGGGCCGTGATCTGTCCCTCTCTCGGCAATAAACACATTTCCCTTTCTGTACCAAGCGCTCAGGACACTGATGTGTCACTTCCTCTTCTCCAGGTGTACAGGATGAGGTCAAGAGGGGGCTGCACCCCTGTGCTCAAGGGAAGTTCTCAGCTTAAGAAGTCATTCTCAGGGTACAGGGGGGAGGTGAAGAAAGACATCGAAGTTTGTTCCTGACACAGCAGGAGGTGGACTCTCTTTGGCCTTGGTCAGACAAGGCTAATCCACATCCAGTGCCATGGAAACCAATGCAGTCAAGTACACCACCAGATCAGGTGGTGCAATCTCACACTATAGATCGGAGGTGTTCAAATCCAGGCCTCGAGGGCCGCAGTGTCTGCAGGTATTTGCTCCAACCACGCACTACACCACCTGATTTTGAATAATTCGTTTACCTCCTTGGTCCAGGAAGCGAGCTAATGAGTGAAATCAGGTGGTGTAGTGCGTGGTTGGAGCAAATACCTGCAGACACTGCGGACCTTGAGGCCTGGATTTGAACACCCCTGCTGTAGACTGTCAAGTCAAAATCACGAATGGGTAGAATCAACCGAAACAGTGATCTGGTCACTGTTAACACTGGAAGCGTGGCAGAGGTCAAGGCGACCATACTTGTTTTTGCAACGTTAATAACATCGCCATCGATAAAGTTACGTCATACATTGAACTATCTGCGGCGATGTCTAAAATCATGCCAGATACCCCTTCAATGCCACTTACAGAACAAGGGGTGTAATTGAGTTTAAACAACCTCTCAGACAAACAGTCAGGATGACCGCCATTGTTTCTCCAACTCAAATCGGTCTTAGAAAATGGCACATCGAAACTCGAAATCGAAACTCACCTATCACACTTATTGTGTTATGCTAAACATAACTATTAGTCTGATGGGTGAGGGAGGAGGAGAGAAGACAATGCAATATAAATGCATAATAATAGGAAATTGGGGAGAGCAGTATTTCACAAATAAAAAATGTTTTCACAAAGGCACATTTTTCCAGCACCACACGGACACAACTAGTGCCCGTATAATCAACGAATGACTGCTTTTACCTACACTTACACTGACTCACACTTTTACCCTTACTCTGATATTGTTTTACATCAATTTCCTTATATTTTATACAGATTGCACTGAAACATGCAGAGCATATTGGAAATTACAGATGAGACATACATGGCAAAAAAATAGCCTGAAACATTATCTAGCAATGTTTTATCTGATTTGTTTGATGATGTTTTCTCATCTACTCTACATTTTATGACTATATGTACTGTATATGTAATGTACTGTATATATACATTTTATAAATATATTCTTTTAGGCTCTTTTTTTCCAAGCATTCGCTTGCTTTTGCTGCTGTGAATTTCATAATTACAACCCTCACATCCCACAGGTTAGGCAATTTTTTGGGTTATAAATCAAAGTTGTTACATGTGCAATTACGTGTGGTTTCTGTTTCATAGTGTTAGTCAAAGCCATTCCCGAATAAAGTTGACCAAAAATCTTTTAAACTGCACTTCTTTTAACAAAAACAAATATAAGAGGCATAAACAGACCATGTGCTGGCATGCATTAAACTCCTAAAATATATAATTCCGCTAGTGGAAATACAAAGTTCAGGTATCCTCATTTTTTTTAAGACCCGTCTTAACTGAACAAAACAGTCATTTTTTAAATGTCATACAAGGAATGGATGTATATTTGTATATTTAAAATGTTAACAGTCTAAGTGGCTGTTCTGCCGCAGAAGTGGCAAGTGCCAGAACGCTGCGCTTCTAGTATTCAAGCGTTTGACTTGAGACACCAGCCAGGGTGAGAGAGGGGCAGGCACACTGACCTTGGACAAGGGGCGTTCTGTAACCAGATATCTAGAACATATGTGATTCAGGTGCGGTTCTGATTCACCGGCGAGCTGCAGGTTTGTAAAGGTGTGATGAAGCCACACTAGATCCAGTCCCTTTGTGATGGTGTGAGATAGCACCTCTGACGCTGGATTTCTTCACTGCTCCCTTGTGTACAGTGAATAGCACTAAAAAAACATCAAAAAGGTGTGGAAACATGGTCTAGCGGTAAGAGGGTTTGACGCTAGCCACGGCGACCGGGGTTCGATTCCACCGGTCGCGCCAGTTTCGGCTCTGGCTGGGAGTGTCACCAGGGGGCGGCAGTTGGCTGTCTGCCCCAGGGAGGGGGGAGGGATAAAATCTGAAGGAAAGACTCGCTGCATATATGAGTCGTCCTGTGCGTCAGTGACAGGCTTCGGCCTGGGCGGGCACTGGCCTGAAGAAGGCAGTGCAGCGCTCGCTACTGGCCAGACTATGGCAGCGAGTTCTCATACGAGGGGGGGGATAACTGGCACAAAACTTTGGATAATAAAATGGATACTAAAAGGTGGGGAAAATGGGGGGGAAAAAAATAATCAAAATTTGTAACAATCTTTTTTTTTTAAGGTGTGGAAACAAAGGTGTTGGGAGAGAAGGTGGAGTTGAGCGCAGGGTCACCATGAATGAAGAACAAGCGGCCGAAGGAGTCGCCCACCAGCCAAGGCGACACCGGCTAACGCCCCGTGCGATGTTGACACCGGCTTCCCCCACCTGAGTAAGATTAGCTGTCACAGTACACAGCCGGTAACCAAGCTACTTCAGTCTCACAGCTCACAGTGTTGTGTGGGTGCTCACCTGCTTCTCCCACCAGCAGTTCTCCTATAAATCTTCCTTCTCCGTATGACAGAAACCTTAAGTGCAAACATGCTACCTGTAAAACATGACCCTTTTTGTGCCGTATCAGCTTTGGATTAGGGAGGTCATGGCACATTTTACTCAACACTTTCCTTTTAAAGGACAGAAGTGCAGGCGCACAGGCAGTCCTCAATGTTGTTCCTTAGCTACGCCTTCGGTAGTGGTTTTGTCAAATGAGATGTGATCTTTGATGAATACAGCTCGGTGTAAATCTTTTTTGTTGGTAAAGAAATCTGATAAAGTCTAATTTTTGAGCCAGTTCTGTGCTCTGATTCATTCTGTTCCATCCTAAACTCTGAATATAAACGCTTTTTAACTCACACAGCTATCCATCTTCTGTCTGGATCCTCCGGGCCAAACCTGCATAAATAATGTGAGACTAGCTAGTTTAGTTTGGAAAAAAACATGAAAATCAAAGGCAAATTATGGAAAAGAATGTTTGTTCTTCTCCATTATTATTATTATTTTTTTTCCTTCAGTGTGTGAGTGCCTTGATTACGATCATGATTTCCATGCAGGTCCCACTGGCCTCATCTCTGGGGAAAGAGGGTCACCCATTCTCATGCTGGTGAGGGGAGAGGAGGAGGGGGGGGGGGTGCAGATTGGAAAGGGGAGGGGCTGGAAGATGTCGGGTTATAGGAGGTCACGGCGGGGTCACGGTGGGGTCACGGCGGGGTCACGGCGAGGCTAGCCGCCCTCCTTGGGACACCGGCCCATGTGCATGCGCAGGGTCCCGCTCTTGTGCAGGCTCCAGAGCTGCAGGAACTCCTCGGGCATGGCGTGGAAGCCGTTGAAGGGCAGCACGTTGTCGTAGTAGTGGTGGCTGACAGGCCTCTCCTCCAGGTCCACCGAGAAGGGCCAGAAGCCGTAGAGGGCCACCTCCTCGCAGAGCCCCAGCGCCAGGCTGACCAGGAACATGCCCGTGGACAGGCGCTTGGCGTGGACGCCCCGGTCCTTCCAGAACCGGCCCACGTTCTGCAGGAAGTCCGGGTTGGCGAAGAGCACCGTCTGGTTGGAGCCGGAGTCGGCGAGGGCGTGGTAGGCGCGCAGGGAAGGCCCTGTTCCGGGCTTCATGGAGAACGCCGGCATGTAGATGTAGCTGCGGCCGTACGCCCTCATGCTCTCGACAAACGCCTTCCGCGACCACAGGAGGTTCTGGAACCTGAGGCAAGCAGACAGTGAGCGGAACACTGAAACCTCTACAGGCGGACTGAACCTTCTGGGGTCAGCAGAACAAGAGGCCACAGGTGGAAATGAGTTAAAGCCAAATTCCGCACAGATATTAGGAAGTTTTTCTTTACACAGAGAGTTGTCAATGCCTGGAACAGCTTGCCAGGTCGGGTAGCAGAGGCAGAAACACTTGGGCTATTCAAGTCCAGGCTAGATGTAGTACTAGATACTCTTTAGATTAGGACATGATGAGCCTAGATGGGCCAAACGGCCCGTTCTCATCATGATGTATTCTTATGTTCTTAACTATGCTGCAGAGCTCATAGCACAAACAGGATATCAACGTAAATTAAAAGGCACCAAAGGTATTTAAAAAAAAAACCTAAGATGTTAAGTATCTGTTTTTTACAGCTCTGTTACAGCTGTCGCCACACCGTCCTGGAGGTGCAGGACTGAGAACAGTCATGCAGTTGAACCCCATGCGCTCCTCGATGAAGCACTTTGATGGGTCCAGATCAGTCAAATTGTTAAAAAGGTACACTCTGCAATTTATATACGTCTGCAAGGCTATGCGCAGCCTATGCAACATGGTGTCCTTACACTTCTGTACACTAGTAGGTGTCAATGTATTGAACAAGGTCAATAAAGTTTTCATGAAAGCAGGGAAACTCCTGTACCTAAGAACTTCTTCAGCCAATCTTTCCTGAAGCTGGTTCATTTTATACCGTGTCGAACAAATGATGCTAGCTATCTATATCACTAGCTACTAGCTCGATGAACTGTGACCTATAAATTATGACTATGACAGCTCCGCCTCCATTCGCTAACCAACCAATCAATGATTTGCAACATCTACGTGAACGGTTGCGCTGCGGTCGAGAGTTTGATTTTTGTGCTGGGTACGGGACACCCTCTGAAACCCCCTCTGCGTGGGTCACAGAGGTTGCGTTGATGTTGCAGAGCCCAGGTTGTGTTGCTGTCGTGTTTGTGAGGGCTGGTAGGGGTGGGGCCCAAGAGGGGCAGGAACGTACTCACGAGGATTAGAAAGGAGTACGCCCACACAGGGCTAAACAGGCACTCAAACCCTGACAGTGTTGTTGTCCTTCGAGCATGCAGAGGCCTTAAGGTGTTGCTACAATGTGAAACAGCAGCCACCCAAAAACTCCAAAAAGGTCTACGGTAGTGACGTTAGCACGGGTCACATCTACATATAGTCAGGTCCAGAATTATTGACGATCGATGAAAATAAGCAAAAAAAGACAGTAGAAAACAAATAATACCATTACTGAGATATATTGTAATTTTCCAACATGTGGAAAATATTTTACTTTATTAATGGTTCAATGGAATTTATTTTTCAAATTATAAAATTATTTCCCCCCCAAAAAAGGGTCACAATTATTGGCACTCTGTTTTTTGTGCTTGGTGCAGCCTCCCCTGGCAAGGATAAAGGCACTATTGAGCCTGTTTATATCATGTTTAATAAAGTTAGAGAACACACTTGGGGGGGATCTTAAACCTTTCCTCCATGCAGAACTTTTCAAGATCTTTGATATCCTTAGGTTTGTGCTTATGGACTACCGTCTTCAATTCAGACCACATGCTAGTGGTATATTTAACCATTTATGGGGTTTTTTTGTACCTATTACCTGACTTGTGTAGGTCAATAACCATCTGTCTCTTTTGATTTAACAGATTTTTGGCTTACCCCAGTGACGGATGACAAGGGGATTTTACATGTGCGTTGCCTCATTTGTATACCATCGTGAAACAGGAAGTGATGGAAGGCCACAGTTCCTTAAGATTTAGATTAACTTAAATAAGTAGAACTTCACTGCAGATTTAACTTTGTTCGGTTTTATTTAAAACAAACAATCTTTAGGGGTGTCAATCATTTTGACACCTATGTTTTTCAGAAAAATAGCATTACTCAATAAAGGTAAAGAACTGATCTGTGCTCATTATCTGTGTTTATTTTATACAGCCTTTTCCCCTCATTTTCATCAAGGGTGCCAATAATTATGGATCTGACTGTACATTGATTCAATATTTATTTTGTGGGACGTTAGCCAGTAGAACCAAATTTGTCAGTAGAAACAGGCAAATAATTCAAATGATCAATTTGTCAATGTCGAAATATACAGGTAACTGCATAAATAAAGGAAACACCAATATAAAGTGTCTTAAGAGGGTGTTAGGCCACCACGAGCCACCAAAACAGCTTCAATGCACCTTGGCATAGATTCTACCTGTGTCTGGAACTCTACTGCACGGATGCAACACCATGCTGATGCTGTTCTGTGAGTCAGCACTGCCAATAAGTACCTTTACCACGGTGACCACAGTCCTTCCTGCTCTCTCCATGATTGCACATAGGCAGGCAGGCAGGCAGGCAGTGTAGTGTAATGGTTAGGGAACTGGACTCGTAACTGAGAGGTTGCTGGTTCAATTCCCAGGTGGGACACTGCTGTTGTACCCTTGAGCTAAAGGTACTTAACCTGAACTGCTTCAGCAAAATATCCAGCTGTATAAATGGATTGTATGTCAAAGAAAATGTAAAAAGTCGCTCTGGATATGAGCGTCTGCTAAAAAAAAAATGCCCAAAATGCCATAGTCTTTCCCCCGTATGAACAGACAGGGTTCTGGTGCGTGCACAGGCATTTTTAACGGACAATACGTTTTTAACGGCTAGCGTACCTGTACTCGATGATGCTGGGGTTCGCCGTCACCAAGTGCGTCCTGGAGCCCACGTCCTGCGTATACTCTTTGGACATCGGCGGGAGGTTGCACCTGCAGATATGAACGCAACCGGTTCTGTTCACACCCATCTTCAGATCGAGGGCATCCCTGGTGGGGGTTTTGTTGCGCAAACCGACCCCGTGATGAACCGACCGTCACCCTGCACTAAGCCTCCGGTGTGATCCTGAGGCCCACTGAATTGAGAATCAAGTTCCCTCTCAATTTACCTCCCTTAAAGTTCCCTTCGATAATTACGTTCAAAGTGTAGTCTATGCTTTCTCCTCTTTTTTGCCCCCATTTGGTTTGTAGCTCAGAAGGTATGCTAAGACACAGCTCTCATTTGTGCATCTGTGATAGCATTTTCTAAGATTACCTGCCTTAGACTCAGTGGGAGTTAAATGCTTACACAGAAAGTAATGACACCAGTAAACAGTGGCAGGGCAAACAGCTCTGGAAATAACCTGAAGAGGGGGCAAAGGACACAGCAGCTCACTGTGTGAAATGAGTATGACCGGGGAAACTCAGTATATCGATCGCTCTCTCGCTGTCTCTCTTGTCTTGCAGGGCCCAGCTCTGAAGGAAAGAGCGCAGCTTGGACAGAGCTCTGACAGATTACAGAGGATAAAAAATGGCTTCAGGGGGTGAGTGGCTCGGGGAAAACCAGACTTCAGCCTTCACCTATGAAGTCCATGTCCAGCTTCTTCCTGACTTGTGCCTAGCAGGCTAACAATCTGGACATCCGACCCATATTTTTCTTAATAATTTTCTCCCAGTAGTAGCCAATTACACCCTTCTATTTTCATGTCAATCCCCACCTCGTATTGTGAGTTCCCTGCCGTAGCCCTGTTACCGGCAGTGACATGGGCGAAGTATCATCTCCTCCGAGACGGCACTCACCAAGCCGTCAACTATAACTCTGGTACTCCAGAGCCACTCCTGTGTACAGCGATTGGGGGCGGAGAGCCAATCACCGCCCCCGGGGGCACTCCCGGCCAGAGCTGACTCTGGCGCGGGAGTGGTGACAACAAACGCATCGTCGGAGGTTGTAACCGCTAGACCACCCGAGAGGCCCCTCCGACCCATATTCTGACAGGGCACGGAAGTGGAAGGAGCTCTCACCTCATGACAAAGTTGGCCTGGTCGATGGCCCTGCCACAGCCGCTGTGCTTCAAGATGCCTCCGTTGCCAACGATAGCGCACCTCTTCAAGGGCACCTGCAGCGGCGTCTCCTGGCAACAAGACAAAAACGTTTTCGAAATAGATGGCCGCATGCCTGACAAGCTCGCTGCTCAAACTCAGCACCCCCTCTCCTAACACTAGATTATCCGTTGCTGCTTATTCACATCAGCACTATTGATTTTGAGGAATGGGAGAAGCAAGATAAATTCCATCGGCCACATCGTTTAATGTCCTGACCATTATGTTGCAGAAAGCAAAGACAAAAAATTTAACAGCGCTCTGGCTAGTGTTGTGGCTAGCCCAGCCAATAAAAAGATGAGGAGAGGGCATTTGAATCTCCCTCCAAAATATAATCCACAACCAGCAGCAACGCAGGTTACATTTCTTGGGGGGGCGGGAATGTGGACCTTCTTATCTGTGAATCTACAACAGCAACCTGAAGACCCCTGCTGCTTAGCTCAAACGAAATGTTAGTAAGTTAAGTTAGCAATGGACGTCATGAGCTACCCAAGCCCCATTGGTAAGGATGGGAAAGTGAGCAGTAGATATAGTATAGTTATGTAGCTGGAAAGCTAGCTAGTGTGCTGTTGTTAATGAATCACCTTGGGCATAGGTAGTTGGCTAGGTAGTAAAGCAGGCAGCTAACATAGGTAGCCACCTTGGTCAGGTTAATGATGGCATATATCACTGGCTAGCTATCACTGGTGAACTGCCAGAAGCTAACAAGCTAACCAGCTGCTTGTATTAAAAACCAAAATACAGTGTCTTAATAGGGTGTTGGGCCACCACTAGCCACCAGAACAGCTTCAATGCCCCTGTTCATAGATTCTACAAGTGTCTGAAACTCTACTGGAGGGATGCGACACCATTCTTCCACAAGAAATTCCATCATTTTGCTGATTGTGGTGGAAAACACCTTTTGTATCTCAGAGGTTCTACTGTATATATATATAATACCTGAATATTTACCTATATACTACCTCCTCTCAGCTAATAGCAATAGCACGATGGGATCTACTGTACAACACCAGTGTAACACCAGTGTAGACTGCTGTGCACATCATGTTTCTGAGCCTGACTCATCTCCGCAATGTCTTCCTTCAATTCGGGAGAGGGCAAACCAGTACAGGCTGCCCTTCCGAAATGTGCTCAGCCAGCTGTGACTACTTTTCACTCTGTAGCCCACCTGCTGAGCTGTGCGGTCACTGCGCACTGCACGACAGCTCCACCTTCACATCTTCTCTCACCGTACACAGATCAAGCCAGTCAACTGAAAATGTACTTCGTTTTTTTTTTTATGATCGTATTTTTCCTCAGAACATAAAATGCAAAGCAGTGAACCTATTGTCTTAGGGGGAAACAAAGCTGGTACCTGCACAAAGAGCGTGTAGGTGTCATTGTTGACCGTGTGGGAGTGGTAGAACTCCCCATCGTACCACAGGACTGTCCCGAGTGGGGAGTTCTCCCTCGTGAGGGCGAACATCTTCTGAGGGCTGCAGCATCC